>CM075880.1:3242955-3820106 GCA_038021265.1 Cyprinella venusta | reverse complement strand
TCGGATGTCAAAGTTTTGACCTGAAAAAAAAACATAAGGGGTAACACTGTCGTTTTTGGCCGAAATTTTGACCCCCTCCGATCTTCTTGAAACTCTGGATTCTGACAGAGGGCCACGAGACTTCGACCAGCGCGCAAAAATGGAGGCTCTAGACCCTTCCAGAGCCGAGATATCGGATGTCAAAGTTTTGACCTGAAAAAAAAACATAAGGGGTAACACTGTCGTTTTTGGCCGAAATTTTGACCCCCTCCGATCTTCTTGAAACTCTGGATTCTGACAGAGGGCCACGAGACTTCGACCAGCGCGCAAAAATGGAGGCTCTAGACCCTTCCAGAGCCGAGATATCGGATGTCAAAGTTTTGACCTGAAAAAAAAACATAAGGGGTAACACTGTCGTTTTTGGCCGAAATTTTGACCCCCTCCGATCTTCTTGAAACTCTGGATTCTGACAGAGGGCCACGAGACTTCGACCAGCGCGCAAAAATGGAGGCTCTAGACCCTTCCAGAGCCGAGATATCGGATGTCAAAGTTTTGACCTGAAAAAAAAACATAAGGGGTAACACTGTCGTTTTTGGCCGAAATTTTGACCCCCTCCGATCTTCTTGAAACTCTGGATTCTGACAGAGGGCCACGAGACTTCGACCAGCGCGCAAAAATGGAGGCTCTAGACCCTTCCAGAGCCGAGATATCGGATGTCAAAGTTTTGACCTGAAAAAAAAACATAAGGGGTAACACTGTCGTTTTTGGCCGAAATTTTGACCCCCTCCGATCTTCTTGAAACTCTGGATTCTGACAGAGGGCCACGAGACTTCGACCAGCGCGCAAAAATGGAGGCTCTAGACCCTTCCAGAGCCGAGATATCGGATGTCAAAGTTTTGACCTGAAAAAAAAACATAAGGGGTAACACTGTCGTTTTTGGCCGAAATTTTGACCCCCTCCGATCTTCTTGAAACTCTGGATTCTGACAGAGGGCCACGAGACTTCGACCAGCGCGCAAAAATGGAGGCTCTAGACCCTTCCAGAGCCGAGATATCGGATGTCAAAGTTTTGACCTGAAAAAAAAACATATAAGGGGTAACACTGTCGTTTTTGGCCGAAATTTTGACCCCCTCCGATCTTCTTGAAACTCTGGATTCTGACAGAGGGCCACGAGACTTCGACCAGCGCGCAAAAATGGAGGCTCTAGACCCTTCCAGAGCCGAGATATCGGATGTCAAAGTTTTGACCTGAAAAAAAAACATAAGGGGTAACACTGTCGTTTTTGGCCGAAATTTTGACCCCCTCCGATCTTCTTGAAACTCTGGATTCTGACAGAGGGCCACGAGACTTCGACCAGCGCGCAAAAATGGAGGCTCTAGACCCTTCCAGAGCCGAGATATCGGATGTCAAAGTTTTGACCTGAAAAAAAAACATAAGGGGTAACACTGTCGTTTTTGGCCGAAATTTTGACCCCCTCCGATCTTCTTGAAACTCTGGATTCTGACAGAGGGCCACGAGACTTCGACCAGCGCGCAAAAATGGAGGCTCTAGACCCTTCCAGAGCCGAGATATCGGATGTCAAAGTTTTGACCTGAAAAAAAAACATAAGGGGTAACACTGTCGTTTTTGGCCGAAATTTTGACCCCCTCCGATCTTCTTGAAACTCTGGATTCTGACAGAGGGCCACGAGACTTCGACCAGCGCGCAAAAATGGAGGCTCTAGACCCTTCCAGAGCCGAGATATCGGATGTCAAAGTTTTGACCTGAAAAAAAAACATAAGGGGTAACACTGTCGTTTTTGGCCGAAATTTTGACCCCCTCCGATCTTCTTGAAACTCTGGATTCTGACAGAGGGCCACGAGACTTCGACCAGCGCGCAAAAATGGAGGCTCTAGACCCTTCCAGAGCCGAGATATCGGATGTCAAAGTTTTGACCTGAAAAAAAAACATAAGGGGTAACACTGTCGTTTTTGGCCGAAATTTTGACCCCCTCCGATCTTCTTGAAACTCTGGATTCTGACAGAGGGCCACGAGACTTCGACCAGCGCGCAAAAATGGAGGCTCTAGACCCTTCCAGAGCCGAGATATCGGATGTCAAAGTTTTGACCTGAAAAAAAAAACATAAGGGGTAACACTGTCGTTTTTGGCCGAAATTTTGACCCCCTCCGATCTTCTTGAAACTCTGGATTCTGACAGAGGGCCACGAGACTTCGACCAGCGCGCAAAAATGGAGGCTCTAGACCCTTCCAGAGCCGAGATATCGGATGTCAAAGTTTTGACCTGAAAAAAAAACATAAGGGGTAACACTGTCGTTTTTGGCCGAAATTTTGACCCCCTCCGATCTTCTTGAAACTCTGGATTCTGACAGAGGGCCACGAGACTTCGACCAGCGCGCAAAAATGGAGGCTCTAGACCCTTCCAGAGCCGAGATATCGGATGTCAAAGTTTTGACCTGAAAAAAAAAACATAAGGGGTAACACTGTCGTTTTTGGCCGAAATTTTGACCCCCTCCGATCTTCTTGAAACTCTGGATTCTGACAGAGGGCCACGAGACTTCGACCAGCGCGCAAAAATGGAGGCTCTAGACCCTTCCAGAGCCGAGATATCGGATGTCAAAGTTTTGACCTGAAAAAAAAACATAAGGGGTAACACTGTCATTTTTGGCAGAAATTTTGACCCACTCCGATCTTCTTGAAACTCTGGATTCTGACAGAGGGCCACGAGACTTCGACCAGCGCGCAAAAATGGAGGCTCTAGACCCTTCCAGAGCCGAGATATCGGATGTCAAAGTTTTGACCTGAAAAAAAAACATAAGGGGTAACACTGTCGATTTTGGCCGAAATTTTGACCCCCTCCGATCTTCTTGAAACTCTGGATTCTGACAGAGGGCCACGAGACTTCGACCAGCGCGCAAAAATGGAGGCTCTAGACCCTTCCAGAGCCGAGATATCGGATGTCAAAGTTTTGACCTGAAAAAAAAACATAAGGGGTAACACTGTCGTTTTTGGCCGAAATTTTGACCCCCTCCGATCTTCTTGAAACTCTGGATTCTGACAGAGGGCCACGAGACTTCGACCAGCGCGCAAAAATGGAGGCTCTAGACCCTTCCAGAGCCGAGATATCGGATGTCAAAGTTTTGAGCTGAAAAAAAAACATAAGGGGTAACACTGTCGTTTTTGGCCGAAATTTTGACCCCCTCCGATCTTCTTGAAACTCTGGATTCTGACAGAGGGCCACGAGACTTCGACCAGCGCGCAAAAATGGAGGCTCTAGACCCTTCCAGAGCCGAGATATCGGATGTCAAAGTTTTGACCTGAAAAAAAAACATAAGGGGTAACACTGTCGTTTTTGGCCGAAATTTTGACCCCCTCCGATCTTCTTGAAACTCTGGATTCTGACAGAGGGCCACGAGACTTCGATCAGCGTGCAAAAATGGAGGCTCTAGACCCTTCCAGAGCCGAGATATCGGATGTCAAAGTTTTGACCTGAAAAAAAAAAACATAAGGGGTAACACTGTCGTTTTTGGCCGAAATTTTGACCCCCTCCGATCTTCTTGAAACTCTGGATTCTGACAGAGGGCCACGAGACTTCGACCAGCAAGCAAAAATGGAGGCTCTAGACCCTTCCAGAGCCGAGATATCGGATGTCAAAGTTTTGACCTGAAAAAAAAAAAAACATAAGGGGTAACACTGTCGTTTTTGGCCCAAATTTTGACCCCCTCCGATCTTCTTGAAACTCTGGATTCTGACAGAGGGCCACGAGACTTCGACCAGCGCGCAAAAATGGAGCTCTAGACCCTTCCAGAGCCGAGATATCGATTTCAAAGTTTTGACCTGAAAAAAAAACATAAGGGGTAACACTGTCGTTTTTGGCCGAAATGTTGACCCCTCCGATCTTCTTGAAACTCTGGATTCTGACAGAGGGCCACGAGACTTCGACCAGCGCGCAAAAATGGAGGCTCTAGACCCTTCCAGAGCCGAGATATCGGATGTCAAAGTTTTGAGCTGAAAAAAAAACATAAGGGGTAACACTGTCGTTTTTTGCCGAAATTTTGACCCCCTCCGATCTTCTTGAAACTCTGGATTCTGACAGAGGGCCACGAGACTTCGACCAGCGCGCAAAAATGGAGGCTCTAGACCCTTCCAGAGCCGAGATATCGGATGTGAAAGTTTTGACCTGAAAAAAAAAACATAAGGGGTAACACTGTCGTTTTTGGCCGAAATGTTGACCCCCTCCGATCTTCTTGAAACTCTGGATTCTGACAGAGGGCCACGAGACTTCGACCAGCGCGCAAAAATGGAGGCTCTAGACCCTTCCAGAGCCGAGATATCGGATGTCAAAGTTTTGAGCTGAAAAAAAAACATAAGGGGTAACACTGTCGTTTTGGCCGAAATTTTGACCCCCTCCGATCTTCTTGAAACTCTGGATTCTGACAGAGGGCCACGAGACTTCGACCAGCGCGCAAAATGGAGGCTCTAGACCCTTCCAGAGCCGAGATATCGGATGTCAAAGAAATGACCTGAAAAAAAAACATAAGGGGTAACACTGTCGTTTTTGGCCGAAATTTTGACCCCCTCCGATGTTCTTGAAACTCTGGATTCTGACAGAGGGCCACGAGACTTCGACCAGCGCGCAAAAATGGAGGCTCTAGACCCTTCCAGAGCCGAGATATCGGATGTCAAAGTTTTGACCTGAAAAAAAAAACATAAGGGGTAACACTGTCGTTTTTGGCCGAAATTTTGACCCCCTCCGATCTTCTTGAAACTCTGGATTCTGACAGAGGGCCACGAGACTTCGACCAGCGCGCAAAAATGGAGGCTCTAGACCCTTCCAGAGCCGAGATATCGGATGTCAAAGTTTTGACCTGAAAAAAAAAACATAAGGGGTAACACTGTCGTTTTTGGCCGAAATTTTGACCCCCTCCGATCTTCTTGAAACTCTGGATTCTGACAGAGGGCCACGAGACTTCGACCAGCGCGCAAAAATGGAGGCTCTAGACCCTTCCAGAGCCGAGATATCGGATGTCAAAGTTTTGACCTGAAAAAAAAAACATAAGGGGTAACACTGTCGTTTTTGGCCGAAATTTTGACCCCCTCCGATGTTCTTGAAACTCTGGATTCTGACAGAGGGCCACGAGACTTCGACCAGCGCGCAAAAATGGAGGCTCTAGACCCTTCCAGAGCCGAGATATCGGATGTCAAAGTTTTGACCTGAAAAAAAAACATAAGGGGTAACACTGTCGTTTTTGGCCGAAATTTTGACCCCCTCCGATCTTCTTGAAACTCTGGATTCTGACAGAGGGCCACGAGACTTCGACCAGCGCGCAAAAATGGAGGCTGTAGACCCTTCCAGAGCCAAGATATCGGATGTCAAAGTTTTGACCTGAAAAAAAAAACATAAGGGGTAACACTGTCGTTTTTGGCCGAAATTTTGACCCCCTCCGATCTTCTTGAAACTCTGGATTCTGACAGAGGGCCACGAGACTTCGACCAGCGCGCAAAAATGGAGGCTCTAGACCCTTCCAGAGCCGAGATATCGGATGTCAAAGTTTTGACCTGAAAAAAAAACATAAGGGGTAATACTGTCGTTTTTGGCCGAAATTTTGACCCCCTACGATCTTCTTGAAACTCTGGATTCTGACAGAGGGCCACGAGACTTCGACCAGCGCGCAAAAATGGAGGCTCTAGACCCTTCCAGAGCCGAGATATCGGATGTCAAAGTTTTGACCTGAAAAAAAAAACATAAGGGGTAACACTGTCATTTTTGGCCGAAATTTTGACCCCCTCCGATCTTCTTGAAACTCTGGATTCTGACAGAGGGCCACGAGACTTCGACCAGCGCGCAAAAATGGAGGCTCTAGACCCTTCCAGAGCCGAGATATCGGATGTCAAAGTTTTGACCTGAAAAAAAAAACATAAGGGGGAACACTGTCGTTTTTGGCCGAAATTTTGACCCCCTCCGATCTTCTTGAAACTCTGGATTCTGACAGAGGGCCACGAGACTTCGACCAGCGCGCAAAAATGGAGGCTCTAGACCCTTCCAGAGCCGAGATATCGGATGTCAAAGTTTTGACCTGAAAAAAAACATAAGGGGTAACACTGTCGTTTTTGGCCGAAATTTTGACCCCCTCCGATGTTCTTGAAACTCTGGATTCTGACAGAGGGCCACGAGACTTCGACCAGCGCGCAAAAATGGAGGCTCTAGACCCTTCCAGAGCCGAGATATCGGATGTCAAAGTTTTGACCTGAAAAAAAAAACATAAGGGGTAACACTGTCGTTTTTGGCCGAAATTTTGACCCCCTCCGATCTTCTTGAAACTCTGGATTCTGACAGAGGGCCACGAGACTTCGACCAGCGCGCAAAAATGGAGGCTCTAGACCCTTCCAGAGCCGAGATATCGGATGTCAAAGTTTTGACCTAAAAAAAAAACATAAGGGGTAACACTGTCGTTTTTGGCCGAAATTTTGACCCCCTCCGATCTTCTTGAAACTCTGGATTCTGACAGAGGGCCACGAGACTTCGACCAGCGCGCAAAAATGGAGGCTCTAGACCCTTCCAGAGCCGAGATATCGGATGTCAAAGTTTTGACCTGAAAAAAAAAACATAAGGGGTAACACTGTCATTTTTGGCCGAAATTTTGACCCACTCCGATCTTCTTGAAACTCTGGATTCTGACAGAGGGCCACGAGACTTCGACCAGCGCGCAAAAATGGAGGCTCTAGACCCTTCCAGAGCCGAGATATCGGATGTCAAAGTTTTGACCTGAAAAAAAAACATAAGGGGTAACACTGTCGATTTTGGCCGAAATTTTGACCCCCTCCGATCTTCTTGAAACTCTGGATTCTGACAGAGGGCCACGAGACTTCGACCAGCGCGCAAAAATGGAGGCTCTAGACCCTTCCAGAGCCGAGATATCGGATGTCAAAGTTTTGAGCTGAAAAAAAAACCATAAGGGGTAACACTGTCGTTTTTGGCCGAAACTTTGACCCCCTCCGATCTTCTTGAAACTCTGGATTCTGACAGAGGGCCACGAGACTTCGACCAGCGCGCAAAAATGGAGGCTCTAGACCCTTCCAGAGCCGAGATATCGGATGTCAAAGTTTTGAGCTGAAAAAAAAACATAAGGGGTAACACTGTCGTTTTTGGCCGAAATTTTGACCCCCTCCGATCTTCTTGAAACTCTGGATTCTGACAGAGGGCCACGAGACTTCGACCAGCGCGCAAAAATGGAGGCTCTAGACCCTTCCAGAGCCGAGATATCAGATGTCAAAGTTTTGACCTGAAAAAAAAACATAAGGGGTAACACTGTCGTTTTTGGCTGAAATTTTGACCCCCTCCGATCTTCTTGAAACTCTGGATTCTGACAGAGGGCCACGAGACTTCGACCAGCGCGCAAAAATGGAGGCTCTAGACCCTTCCAGAGCCGAGATATCGGATGTCAAAGTTTTGACCTGAAAAAAAAACATAAGGGGTAACACTGTCGTTTTTGGCCGAAATTTTGAGCCCCTCCGATCTTCTTGAAACTCTGGATTCTGACAGAGGGCCACGAGACTTCGACCAGCGCGCAAAAATGGAGGCTCTAGACCCTTCCAGAGCCGAGATATCGGATGTCAAAGTTTTGACCTGAAAAAAAAAAACATAAGGGGTAACACTGTCATTTTTGGCCGAAATTTTGACCCCCTCCGATCTTCTTGAAACTCTGGATTCTGACAGAGGGCCACGAGACTTCGACCAGCGCGCAAAAATGGAGGCTCTAGACCCTTCCAGAGCCGAGATATCGGATGTCAAAGTTTTGACCTAAAAAAAAAACATAAGGGGTAACACTGTCGTTTTTGGCCGAAATTTTGACCCCCTCCGATCTTCTTGAAACTCTGGATTCTGACAGAGGGCCACGAGACTTCGACCAGCGCGCAAAAATGGAGGCTCTAGACCCTTCCAGAGCCGAGATATCGGATGTCAAAGTTTTGAGCTGAAAAAAAAACATAAGGGGTAACACTGTCGTTTTTGGCCGAAATTTTGACCCCCTCCGATCTTCTTGAAACTCTGGATTCTGACAGAGGGCCACGAGACTTCGACCAGCGCGCAAAAATGGAGGCTCTAGACCCTTCCAGAGCCGAGATATCGGATGTCAAAGTTTTGACCTGAAAAAAAAACATAAGGGGTAACACTGTCGTTTTTGGCCGAAATTTTGACCCCCTCCGATCTTCTTGAAACTCTGGATTCTGACAGAGGGCCACGAGACTTCGACCAGCACGCAAAAATGGAGGCTCTAGACCCTTCCAGAGCCGAGATATCGGATGTCAAAGCTTTGAGCTGAAAAAAAAACATAAGGGGTAACACTGTCGTTTTTGGCCGAAATTTTGACCCCCTCCGATCTTCTTGAAACTCTGGATTCTGACAGAGGGCCACGAGACTTCGACCAGCGCGCAAAAATGGAGGCTCTAGACCCTTCCAGAGCCGAGATATCGGATGTCAAAGTTTTGACCTGAAAAAAAAACATAAGGGGTAACACTGTCATTTTTGGCCGAAATTTTGACCCCCTCCGATCTTCTTGAAACTCTGGATTCTGACAGAGGGCCACGAGACTTCGACCAGCGCGCAAAAATGGAGGCTCTAGACCCTTCCAGAGCCGAGATATCGGATGTCAAAGTTTTGAGCTGAAAAAAAAAAAAAAACATAAGGGGTAACACTGTCGTTTTTGGCCGAAATTTTGACCCTCTCCGATCTTCTTGAAACTCTGGATTCTGACCGAGGGCCACGAGACTTCGACCAGCGCGCAAAAATGGAGGCTCTAGACCCTTCCAGAGCCGAGATATCGGATGTCAAAGTTTTGACCTGAAAAAAAAACATAAGGGGTAACACTGTCGTTTTTGGCCGAAATTTTGACCCCCTCCGATCTTCTTGAAACTCTGGATTCTGACAGAGGGCCACGAGACTTCGACCAGCGCGCAAAAATGGAGGCTCTAGACCCTTCCAGAGCCGAGATATCGGATGTCAAAGTTTTGAGCTGAAAAAAAAACATAAGGGGTAACACTGTCGTTTTTGGCCGAAATTTTGACCCCCTCCGATCTTCTTGAAACTCTGGATTCTGACAGAGGGCCACGAGACTTCGACCAGCGCGCAAAAATGGAGGCTCTAGACCCTTCCAGATCCGAGATATCGGATGTCAAAGTTTTGACCTGAAAAAAAAACATAAGGGGTAACACTGTCGTTTTTGGCCGAAATTTTGACCCCCTCCGATCTTCTTGAAACTCTGGATTCTGACAGAGGGCCACGAGACTTCGACCAGCGTGCAAAAATGGAGGCTCTAGACCCTTCCAGAGCCGAGATATCGGATGTCAAAGTTTTGACCTGAAAAAAAAAAACATAAGGGGTAACACTGTCGTTTTTGGCCGAAATTTTGACCCCCTCCGATCTTCTTGAAACTCTGGATTCTGACAGAGGGCCACGAGACTTCGACCAGCAAGCAAAAATGGAGGCTCTAGACCCTTCCAGAGCCGAGATATCGGATGTCAAAGTTTTGACCTGAAAAAAAAAAAACATAAGGGGTAACACTGTCGTTTTTGGCCCAAATTTTGACCCCCTCCGATCTTCTTGAAACTCTGGATTCTGACAGAGGGCCACGAGACTTCGACCAGCGCGCAAAAATGGAGGCTCTAGACCCTTCCACAGAGCCGAGATATCGGATTTCAAAGTTTTGACCTGAAAAAAAAACATAAGGGGTAACACTGTCGTTTTTGGCCGAAATGTTGACCCCCTCCGATCTTCTTGAAACTCTGGATTCTGACAGAGGGCCACGAGACTTCGACCAGCGCGCAAAAATGGAGGCTCTAGACCCTTCCAGAGCCGAGATATCGGATGTCAAAGTTTTGAGCTGAAAAAAAAAACATAAGGGGTAACACTGTCGTTTTTGGCCGAAATTTTGACCCCCTCCGATCTTCTTGAAACTCTGGATTCTGACAGAGGGCCACGAGACTTCGACCAGCGCGCAAAAATGGAGGCTCTAGACCCTTCCAGAGCCGAGATATCGGATGTCAAAGTTTTGACCTGAAAAAAAAAACAAGGGGTAACACTGTCGTTTTGGCCGAAATTTTGACCCCCTCCGATCTTCTTGAAACTCTGGATTCTGACAGAGGGCCACGAGACTTAGACCAGCGCGCAAAAATGGAGGCTCTAGACCCTTCCAGAGCCGAGATATCGGATGTCAAAGTTTTGACCTGAAAAAAAAACATAAGGGGTAACACTGTCGTTTTTGGCCGAAATTTTGACCCCCTCCGATCTTCTTGAAACTCTGGATTCTGACAGAGGGCCACGAGACTTCGACCAGCGCGCAAAAATGGAGGCTCTAGACCCTTCCAGAGCCGAGATATCGGATGTCAAAGTTTTGACCTGAAAAAAAAAAAACATAAGGGGTAACACTGTCGTTTTTGGCCGAAATTTTGACCCCCTCCGATCTTCTTGAAACTCTGGATTCTGACAGAGGGCCACGAGACTTCGACCAGCGCGCAAAAATGGAGGCTCTAGACCCTTCCAGAGCCGAGATATCGGATGTGAAAGTTTTGACCTGAAAAAAAAAACATAAGGGGTAACACTGTCGTTTTTGGCCGAAATGTTGACCCCCTCCGATCTTCTTGAAACTCTGGATTCTGACAGAGGGCCACGAGACTTCGACCAGCGCGCAAAAATGGAGGCTCTAGACCCTTCCAGAGCCGAGATATCGGATGTCAAAGTTTTGAGCTGAAAAAAAAAACATAAGGGGTAACACTGTCGTTTTTGGCCGAAATTTTGACCCCCTCCGATCTTCTTGAAACTCTGGATTCTGACAGAGGGCCACGAGACTTCGACCAGCGCGCAAAAATGGAGGCTCTAGACCCTTCCAGAGCCGAGATATCGGATGTCAAAGTTTTGACCTGAAAAAAAAACATAAGTGGTAACACTGTCGTTTTTGGCCGAAATTTTGACCCCCTCCGATCTTCTTGAAACTCTGGATTCTGACAGAGGGCCACGAGACTTAGACCAGCGCGCAAAAATGGAGGCTCTAGACCCTTCCAGAGCCGAGATATCGGATGTCAAAGTTTTGACCTGAAAAAAAAACATAAGGGGTAACACTGTCGTTTCTGGCCGAAATTTTGACCCCCTCCGATCTTCTTGAAACTCTGGATTCTGACAGAGGGCCACGAGACTTCGACCAGCGCGCAAAAATGGAGGCTCTAGACCCTTCCAGAGCCGAGATATCGGATGTCAAAGTTTTGACCTGAAAAAAAAAACATAAGGGGTAACACTGTCGTTTTTGGCCGAAATTTTGACCCCCTCCGATCTTCTTGAAACTCTGGATTCTGACAGAGGGCCACGAGACTTCGACCAGCGCGCAAAAATGGAGGCTCTAGACCCTTCCAGAGCCGAGATATCGGATGTCAAAGTTTTGACCTGAAAAAAAAAAACATAAGGGGTAACACTGTCGTTTTTGGCCGAAATTTTGACCCCCTCCGATCTTCTTGAAACTCTGGATTCTGACAGAGGGCCACGAGACTTCGACCAGTGCGCAAAAATGGAGGCTCTAGACCCTTCCAGAGCCGAGATATCGGATGTCAAAGTTTTGACCTGAAAAAAAAACATAAGGGGTAACACTGTCGTTTTTGGCCGAAATTTTGACCCCCTCCGATGTTCTTGAAACTCTGGATTCTGACAGAGGGCCACGAGACTTCGACCAGCGCGCAAAAATGGAGGCTCTAGACCCTTCCAGAGCCGAGATATCGGATGTCAAAGTTTTGACCTGAAAAAAAAACATAAGGGGTAACACTGTCGTTTTTGGCCGAAATTTTGACCCCCTCCGATCTTCTTGAAACTCTGGATTCTGACAGAGGGCCACGAGACTTCGACCAGCGCACAAAAATGGAGGCTGTAGACCCTTCCAGAGCCAAGATATCGGATGTCAAAGTTTTGACCTGAAAAAAAAACATAAGGGGTAACACTGTCGTTTTTGGCCGAAATTTTGACCCCCTCCGATCTTCTTGAAACTCTGGATTCTGACAGAGGGCCACGAGACTTCGACCAGCGTGCAAAAATGGAGGCTCTAGACCCTTCCAGAGCCGAGATATCGGATGTCAAAGTTTTGACCTGAAAAAAAAACATAAGGGGTAACACTGTCGTTTTTGGCCGAAATTTTGACCCCCTCCGATCTTCTTGAAACTCTGGATTCTGACAGAGGGCCACGAGACTTCGACCAGCGCGCAAAAATGGAGGCTCTAGACCCTTCCAGAGCCGAGATATCGGATGTCAAAGTTTTGACCTGAAAAAAAAAAAAAACATAAGGGGTAACACTGTCATTTTTGGCCGAAATTTTGACCCCCTCCGATCTTCTTGAAACTCTGGATTCTGACAGAGGGCCACGAGACTTCGACCAGCGCGCAAAAATGGAGGCTCTAGACCCTTCCAGAGCCGAGATATCGGATGTCAAAGTTTTGACCTGAAAAAAAAAAAAAATAAGGGGTAACACTGTCATTTTTGGCCGAAATTTTGACCCCCTCCGATCTTCTTGAAACTCTGGATTCTGACAGAGGGCCACGAGACTTCGACCAGCGCGCAAAAATGGAGGCTCTAGACCCTTCCAGAGCCGAGATATCGGATGTCAAAGTTTTGACCTGAAAAAAAAACATAAGGGGTAACACTGTCGTTTTTGGCCCAAATTTTGACCCCCTCCGATGTTCTTGAAACTCTGGATTCTGACAGAGGGCCACGAGACTTCGACCAGCGCGCAAAAATGGAGGCTCTAGACCCTTCCAGAGCCGAGATATCGGATGTCAAAGTTTTGACCTGAAAAAAAAAAACATAAGGGGTAACACTGTCGTTTTTGGCCGAAATTTTGACCCCCTCCGATCTTCTTGAAACTCTGGATTCTGACAGAGGGCCACGAGACTTCGACCAGCGCGCAAAAATGGAGGCTCTAGACCCTTCCAGAGCCGAGATATCGGATGTCAAAGTTTTGACCTGAAAAAAAAACATAAGGGGTAACACTGTCGTTTTTGGCCGAAATTTTGACCCCCTCCGATCTTCTTGAAACTCTGGATTCTGACAGAGGGCCACGAGACTTCGACCAGCGCGCAAAAATGGAGGCTCTAGACCCTTCCAGAGCCGAGATATCGGATGTCAAAGTTTTGACCTGAAAAAAAAAACATAAGGGGTAACACTGTCGTTTTTGGCCGAAATTTTGACCCCCTCCGATCTTCTTGAAACTCTGGATTCTGACAGAGGGCCACGAGACTTCGACCAGCGCGCAAAAATGGAGGCTCTAGACCCTTCCAGAGCCGAGATATCGGATGTCAAAGTTTTGACCTGAAAAAAAAAACATAAGGGGTAACACTGTCGTTTTTGGCCGAAATTTTGACCCCCTCCGATCTTCTTGAAACTCTGGATTCTGACAGAGGGCCACGAGACTTCGACCAGTGCGCAAAAATGGAGGCTCTAGACCCTTCCAGAGCCGAGATATCGGATGTCAAAGTTTTGACCTGAAAAAAAAAACATAAGGGGTAACACTGTCGTTTTTGGCCGAAATTTTGACCCCCTCCGATGTTCTTGAAACTCTGGATTCTGACAGAGGGCCACGAGACTTCGACCAGCGCGCAAAAATGGAGGCTCTAGACCCTTCCAGAGCCGAGATATCGGATGTCAAAGTTTTGACCTGAAAAAAAAACATAAGGGGTAACACTGTCGTTTTTGGCCGAAATTTTGACCCCCTCCGATCTTCTTGAAACTCTGGATTCTGACAGAGGGCCACGAGACTTCGACCAGCGCACAAAAATGGAGGCTGTAGACCCTTCCAGAGCCAAGATATCGGATGTCAAAGTTTTGACCTGAAAAAAAAAACATAAGGGGTAACACTGTCGTTTTTGGCCGAAATTTTGACCCCCTCCGATCTTCTTGAAACTCTGGATTCTGACAGAGGGCCACGAGACTTCGACCAGCGTGCAAAAATGGAGGCTCTAGACCCTTCCAGAGCCGAGATATCGGATGTCAAAGTTTTGACCTGAAAAAAAAACATAAGGGGTAACACTGTCGTTTTTGGCCGAAATTTTGACCCCCTCCGATCTTCTTGAAACTCTGGATTCTGACAGAGGGCCACGAGACTTCGACCAGCGCGCAAAAATGGAGGCTCTAGACCCTTCCAGAGCCGAGATATCGGATGTCAAAGTTTTGACCTGAAAAAAAAAAAACATAAGGGGTAACACTGTCATTTTTGGCCGAAATTTTGACCCCCTCCGATCTTCTTGAAACTCTGGATTCTGACAGAGGGCCACGAGACTTCGACCAGCGCGCAAAAATGGAGGCTCTAGACCCTTCCAGAGCCGAGATATCGGATGTCAAAGTTTTGACCTGAAAAAAAAAAAAATAAGGGGTAACACTGTCATTTTTGGCCGAAATTTTGACCCCCTCCGATCTTCTTGAAACTCTGGATTCTGACAGAGGGCCACGAGACTTCGACCAGCGCGCAAAAATGGAGGCTCTAGACCCTTCCAGAGCCGAGATATCGGATGTCAAAGTTTTGACCTGAAAAAAAAACATAAGGGGTAACACTGTCGTTTTTGGCCGAAATTTTGACCCCCTCCGATGTTCTTGAAACTCTGGATTCTGACAGAGGGCCACGAGACTTCGACCAGCGCGCAAAAATGGAGGCTCTAGACCCTTCCAGAGCCGAGATATCGGATGTCAAAGTTTTGACCTGAAAAAAAAAAACATAAGGGGTAACACTGTCGTTTTTGGCCGAAATTTTGACCCCCTCCGATCTTCTTGAAACTCTGGATTCTGACAGAGGGCCACGAGACTTCGACCAGCGCGCAAAAATGGAGGCTCTAGACCCTTCCAGAGCCGAGATATCGGATGTCAAAGTTTTGACCTGAAAAAAAAACATAAGGGGTAACACTGTCGTTTTTGGCCGAAATTTTGACCCCCTCCGATCTTCTTGAAACTCTGGATTCTGACAGAGGGCCACGAGACTTCGACCAGCGCGCAAAAATGGAGGCTCTAGACCCTTCCAGAGCCGAGATATCGGATGTCAAAGTTTTGACCTGAAAAAAAAACATAAGGGGTAACACTGTCGTTTTTGGCCGAAATTTTGACCCCCTCCGATCTTCTTGAAACTCTGGATTCTGACAGAGGGCCACGAGACTTCGACCAGCGCGCAAAAATGGAGGCTCTAGACCCTTCCAGAGCCGAGATATCGGATGTCAAAGTTTTGACCTGAAAAAAAAACATAAGGGGTAACACTGTCATTTTTGGCCGAAATTTTGACCCACTCCGATCTTCTTGAAACTCTGGATTCTGACAGAGGGCCACGAGACTTCGACCAGCGCGCAAAAATGGAGGCTCTAGACCCTTCCAGAGCCGAGATATCGGATGTCAAAGTTTTGACCTGAAAAAAAAACATAAGGGGTAACACTGTCGTTTTTGGCCGAAATTTTGACCCCCTCCGATCTTCTTGAAACTCTGGATTCTGACAGAGGGCCACGAGACTTCGACCAGCGCGCAAAAATGGAGGCTCTAGACCATTCCAGAGCCGAGATATCGGATGTCAAAGTTTTGAGCTGAAAAAAAAAAACATAAGGGGTAACACTGTCGTTTTTGGCCGAAATTTTGACCCCCTCCGATCTTCTTGAAACTCTGGATTCTGACAGAGGGCCACGAGACTTCGACCAGCGCGCAAAAATGGAGGCTCTAGACCCTTCCAGAGCCGAGATATCGGATGTCAAAGTTTTGACCTGAAAAAAAAACATAAGGGGTAACACTGTCGTTTTTGGCCGAAATTTTGACCCCCTCCGATCTTCTTGAAACTCTGGATTCTGACAGAGGGCCACGAGACTTCGACCAGCGCGCAAAAATGGAGGCTCTAGACCCTTCCAGAGCCGAGATATCGGATGTCAAAGTTTTGAGCTGAAAAAAAAACATAAGGGGTAACACTGTCGTTTTTGGCCGAAATTTTGACCCCCTCCGATCTTCTTGAAACTCTGGATTCTGACAGAGGGCCACGAGACTTCGACCAGCGCGCAAAAATGGAGGCTCTAGACCCTTCCAGAGCCGAGATATCAGATGTCAAAGTTTTGACCTGAAAAAAAAAACATAAGGGGTAACACTGTCGTTTTTGGCCGAAATTTTGACCCCCTCCGATCTTCTTGAAACTCTGGATTCTGACAGAGGGCCACGAGACTTCGACCAGCGCGCAAAAATGGAGGCTCTAGACCCTTCCAGAGCCGAGATATCGGATGTCAAAGTTTTGACCTGAAAAAAAAAACATAAGGGGTAACACTGTCGTTTTTGGCCGAAATTTTGAGCCCCTCCGATCTTCTTGAAACTCTGGATTCTGACAGAGGGCCACGAGACTTCGACCAGCGCGCAAAAATGGAGGCTCTAGACCCTTCCAGAGCCGAGATATCGGATGTCAAAGTTTTGACCTGAAAAAAAAAACATAAGGGGTAACACTGTCATTTTTGGCCGAAATTTTGACCCCCTCCGATCTTCTTGAAACTCTGGATTCTGACAGAGGGCCACGAGACTTCGACCAGCGCGCAAAAATGGAGGCTCTAGACCCTTCCAGAGCCGAGATATCGGATGTCAAAGTTTTGACCTAAAAAAAAAACATAAGGGGTAACACTGTCGTTTTTGGCCGAAATTTTGACCCCCTCCGATCTTCTTGAAACTCTGGATTCTGACAGAGGGCCACGAGACTTCGACCAGCGCGCAAAAATGGAGGCTCTAGACCCTTCCAGAGCCGAGATATCGGATGTCAAAGTTTTGAGCTGAAAAAAAAAACATAAGGGGTAACACTGTCGTTTTTGGCCGAAATTTTGACCCCCTCCGATCTTCTTGAAACTCTGGATTCTGACAGAGGGCCACGAGACTTCGACCAGCGCACAAAAATGGAGGCTCTAGACCCTTCCAGAGCCGAGATATCGGATGTCAAAGTTTTGAGGTGAAAAAAAAACATAAGGGGTAACACTGTCGTTTTTGGCCGAAATTTTGACCCCCTCCGATCTTCTTGAAACTCTGGATTCTGACAGAGGGCCACGAGACTTCGACCAGCGCGCAAAAATGGAGGCTCTAGACCCTTCCAGAGCCGAGATATCGGATGTCAAAGTTTTGACCTGAAAAAAAAACATAAGGGGTAACACTGTCATTTTTGGCCGAAATTTTGACCCCCTCCGATCTTCTTGAAACTCTGGATTCTGACAGAGGGCCACGAGACTTCGACCAGCGCGCAAAAATGGAGGCTCTAGACCCTTCCAGAGCCGAGATATCGGATGTCAAAGTTTTGACCTGAAAAAAAAACATAAGGGGTAACACTGTCGTTTTTGGCCGAAATTTTGACCCCCTCCGATCTTCTTGAAACTCTGGATTCTGACAGAGGGCCACGAGACTTCGACCAGCGCGCAAAAATGGAGGCTCTAGACCCTTCCAGAGCCGAGATATCGGATGTCAAAGTTTTGACCTGAAAAAAAAACATAAGGGGTAACACTGTCGTTTTTGGCCGAAATTTTGACCCCCTCCGATCTTCTTGAAACTCTGGATTCTGACAGAGGGCCACGAGACTTCGACCAGCGCGCAAAAATTGAGGCTCTAGACCCTTCCAGAGCCGAGATATCGGATGTCAAAGTTTTGAGCTGAAAAAAAAACATAAGGGGTAACACTGTCGTTTTTGGCCGAAATTTTGACCCCCTCCGATCTTCTTGAAACTCTGGATTCTGACAGAGGGCCACGAGACTTCGACCAGCGCGCAAAAATGGAGGCTCTAGACCCTTCCAGAGCCGAGATATCGGATGTCAAAGTTTTGACCTGAAAAAAAAAACATAAGGGGTAACACTGTCGTTTTTGGCCGAAATTTTGACCCCCTCCGATCTTCTTGAAACTCTGGATTCTGACAGAGGGCCACGAGACTTCGACCAGCGTGCAAAAATGGAGGCTCTAGACCCTTCCAGAGCCGAGATATCGGATGTCAAAGTTTTGACCTGAAAAAAAAAACATAAGGGGTAACACTGTCGTTTTTGGCCGAAATTTTGACCCCCTCCGATCTTCTTGAAACTCTGGATTCTGACAGAGGGCCACGAGACTTCGACCAGCAAGCAAAAATGGAGGCTCTAGACCCTTCCAGAGCCAAGATATCGGATGTCAAAGTTTTGACCTGAAAAAAAAAAAAACATAAGGGGTAACACTGTCGCTTTTGGCCCAAATTTTGACCCCCTCCGATCTTCTTGAAACTCTGGATTCTGACAGAGGGCCACGAGACTTCGACCAGCGCGCAAAAATGGAGGCTCTAGACCCTTCCAGAGCCGAGATATCGGATTTCAAAGTTTTGACCTGAAAAAAAAAACATAAGGGGTAACACTGTCGTTTTTGGCCGAAATGTTGACCCCCTCCGATCTTCTTGAAACTCTGGATTCTGACAGAGGGCCACGAGACTTCGACCAGCGCGCAAAAATGGAGGCTCTAGACCCTTCCAGAGCCGAGATATCGGATGTCAAAGTTTTGACCTGAAAAAAAAACATAAGGGGTAACACTGTCGTTTTTGGCCCAAATTTTGACCCCCTCCGATCTTCTTGAAACTCTGGATTCTGACAGAGGGCCACGAGACTTCGACCAGCGCGCAAAAATGGAGGCTCTAGACCCTTCCAGAGCCGAGATATCGGATGTCAAAGTTTTGACCTGAAAAAAAAACAAGGGGTAACACTGTCGTTTTTGGCCGAAATTTTGACCCCCTCCGATCTTCTTGAAACTCTGGATTCTGACAGAGGGCCACGAGACTTAGACCAGCGCGCAAAAATGGAGGCTCTAGACCCTTCCAGAGCCGAGATATCGGATGTCAAAGTTTTGACCTGAAAAAAAAAAAAACATAAGGGGTAACACTGTCGCTTTTGGCCCAAATTTTGACCCCCTCCGATCTTCTTGAAACTCTGGATTCTGACAGAGGGCCACGAGACTTCGACCAGCGCGCAAAAATGGAGGCTCTAGACCCTTCCAGAGCCGAGATATCGGATTTCAAAGTTTTGACCTGAAAAAAAAAACATAAGGGGTAACACTGTCGTTTTTGGCCGAAATGTTGACCCCCTCCGATCTTCTTGAAACTCTGGATTCTGACAGAGGGCCACGAGACTTCGACCAGCGCGCAAAAATGGAGGCTCTAGACCCTTCCAGAGCCGAGATATCGGATGTCAAAGTTTTGACCTGAAAAAAAAACATAAGGGGTAACACTGTCGTTTTTGGCCCAAATTTTGACCCCCTCCGATCTTCTTGAAACTCTGGATTCTGACAGAGGGCCACGAGACTTCGACCAGCGCGCAAAAATGGAGGCTCTAGACCCTTCCAGAGCCGAGATATCGGATGTCAAAGTTTTGACCTGAAAAAAAAACAAGGGGTAACACTGTCGTTTTTGGCCGAAATTTTGACCCCCTCCGATCTTCTTGAAACTCTGGATTCTGACAGAGGGCCACGAGACTTAGACCAGCGCGCAAAAATGGAGGCTCTAGACCCTTCCAGAGCCGAGATATCGGATGTCAAAGTTTTGACCTGAAAAAAAAACATAAGGGGTAACACTGTCGTTTTTGGCCGAAATTTTGACCCCCTCCGATCTTCTTGAAACTCTGGATTCTGACAGAGGGCCACGAGACTTCGACCAGCGCGCAAAAATGGAGGCTCTAGACCCTTCCAGAGCCGAGATATCGGATGTCAAAGTTTTGACCTGAAAAAAAAACATAAGGGGTAACACTGTCGTTTTTGGCCGAAATTTTGACCCCCTCCGATCTTCTTGAAACTCTGGATTCTGACAGAGGGCCACGAGACTTCGACCAGCGCGCAAAAATGGAGGCTCTAGACCCTTCCAGAGCCGAGATATCGGATGTCAAAGTTTTGACCTGAAAAAAAAAACATAAGGGGTAACACTGTCGTTTTTGGCCGAAATTTTGACCCCCTCCGATCTTCTTGAAACTCTGGATTCTGACAGAGGGCCACGAGACTTCGACCAGCGCGCAAAAATGGAGGCTCTAGACCCTTCCAGAGCCGAGATATCGGATGTCAAAGTTTTGACCTGAAAAAAAAAAACATAAGGGGTAACACTGTCGTTTTTGGCCGAAATTTTGACCCCCTCCGATCTTCTTGAAACTCTGGATTCTGACAGAGGGCCACGAGACTTTGACCAGCGCGCAAAAATGGAGGCTCTAGACCCTTCCAGAGCCGAGATATCGGATGTCAAAGTTTTGACCTGAAAAAAAAACATAAGGGGTAACACTGTCGTTTTTGGCCGAAATTTTGACCCCCTCCGATGTTCTTGAAACTCTGGATTCTGACAGAGGGCCACGAGACTTCGACCAGCGCGCAAAAATGGAGGCTCTAGACCCTTCCAGAGCCGAGATATCGGATGTCAAAGTTTTGACCTGAAAAAAAAACATAAGGGGTAACACTGTCGTTTTTGGCCGAAATTTTGACCCCCTCCGATCTTCTTGAAACTCTGGATTCTGACAGAGGGCCACGAGACTTCGACCAGCGCGCAAAAATGGAGGCTCTAGACCCTTCCAGAGCCGAGATATCGGATGTCAAAGTTTTGACCTGAAAAAAAAACATAAGGGGTAACACTGTCGTTTTTGGCCGAAATTTTGACCCCCTCCGATCTTCTTGAAACTCTGGATTCTGACAGAGGGCCACGAGACTTCGACCAGCGCGCAAAAATGGAGGCTCTAGACCCTTCCAGAGCCGAGATATCGGATGTCAAAGTTTTGACCTGAAAAAAAACATAAGGGGTAACACTGTCGTTTTTGGCCGAAATTTTGACCCCCTCCGATCTTCTTGAAACTCTGGATTCTGACAGAGGGCCACGAGACTTCGACCAGCGCGCAAAAATGGAGGCTCTAGACCCTTCCAGAGCCGAGATATCGGATGTCAAAGTTTTGACCTGAAAAAAAAACATAAGGGGTAACACTGTCGTTTTTGGCCGAAATTTTGACCCCCTCCGATCTTCTTGAAACTCTGGATTCTGACAGAGGGCCACGAGACTTCGACCAGCGCGCAAAAATGGAGGCTCTAGACCCTTCCAGAGCCGAGATATCGGATGTCAAAGTTTTGACCTGAAAAAAAAAAACATAAGGGGTAACACTGTCGTTTTGGGCCGAAATTTTGACCCCCTCCGATCTTCTTGAAACTCTGGATTCTGACAGAGGGCCACGAGACTTCGACCAGCGCGCAAAAATGGAGGCTCTAGACCCTTCCAGAGCCGAGATATCGGATGTCAAAGTTTTGACCTGAAAAAAAAAACATAAGGGGTAACACTGTCGTTTTTGGCCGAAATTTTGACCCCCTCCGATCTTCTTGAAACTCTGGATTCTGACAGAGGGCCACGAGACTTCGACCAGCGCGCAAAAATGGAGGCTCTAGACCCTTCCAGAGCCGAGATATCGGATGTCAAAGTTTTGACCTGAAAAAAAAACATAAGGGGTAACACTGTCGTTTTTGGCCGAAATGTTGACCCCCTCCGATCTTCTTGAAACTCTGGATTCTGACAGAGGGCCACGAGACTTCGACCAGCGCGCAAAAATGGAGGCTCTAGACCCTTCCAGAGCCGAGATATCGGATGTCAAAGTTTTGACCTGAAAAAAAAACATAAGGGGTAACACTGTCGTTTTTGGCCGAAATTTTGACCCCCTCCGATCTTCTTGAAACTCTGGATTCTGACAGAGGGCCACGAGACTTCGACCAGCGCGCAAAAATGGAGGCTCTAGACCCTTCCAGAGCCGAGATATCGGATGTCAAAGTTTTGACCTGAAAAAAAAACATAAGGGGTAACACTGTCGTTTTTGGCCGAAATTTTGACCCCCTCCGATCTTCTTGAAACTCTGGATTCTGACAGAGGGCCACGAGACTTCGACCAGCGCGCAAAAATGGAGGCTCTAGACCCTTCCAGAGCCGAGATATCGGATGTCAAAGTTTTGACCTGAAAAAAAAAAAACATAAGGGGTAACACTGTCATTTTTGGCCGAAATTTTGACCCCCTCCGATCTTCTTGAAACTCTGGATTCTGACAGAGGGCCACGAGACTTCGACCAGCGCGCAAAAATGGAGGCTCTAGACCCTTCCAGAGCCGAGATATCGGATGTCAAAGTTTTGACCTGAAAAAAAAAAACATAAGGGGTAACACTGTCATTTTTGGCCGAAATTTTGACCCCCTCCGATCTTCTTGAAACTCTGGATTCTGACAGAGGGCCACGAGACTTCGACCAGCGCGCAAAAATGGAGGCTCTAGACCCTTCCAGAGCCGAGATATCGGATGTCAAAGTTTTGACCTGAAAAAAAAAACATAAGGGGTAACACTGTCATTTTTGGCCGAAATTTTGACCCCCTCCGATCTTCTTGAAACTCTGGATTCTGACAGAGGGCCACGAGACTTCGACCAGCGCGCAAAAATGGAGGCTCTAGACCCTTCCAGAGCCGAGATATCGGATGTCAAAGTTTTGACCTGAAAAAAAAAACATAAGGGGTAACACTGTCGTTTTTGGCCGAAATTTTGACCCCCTCCGATCTTCTTGAAACTCTGGATTCTGACAGAGGGCCACGAGACTTCGACCAGCGCGCAAAAATGGAGGCTCTAGACCCTTCCAGAGCCGAGATATCGGATGTCAAAGTTTTGACCTGAAAAAAAAAAACATAAGGGGTAACACTGTCGTTTTTGGCCGAAATTTTGACCCCCTCCGATCTTCTTGAAACTCTGGATTCTGACAGAGGGCCACGAGACTTCGACCAGCGCGCAAAAATGGAGGCTCTAGACCCTTCCAGAGCCGAGATATCGGATGTCAAAGTTTTGACCTGAAAAAAAAAACATAAGGGGTAACACTGTCGTTTTTGGCCGAAATGTTGACCCCCTCCGATCTTCTTGAAACTCTGGATTCTGACAGAGGGCCACGAGACTTCGACCAGCGCGCAAAAATGGAGGCTCTAGACCCTTCCAGAGCCGAGATATCGGATGTCAAAGTTTTGAGCTGAAAAAAAAAACATAAGGGGTAACACTGTCGTTTTTGGGCGAAATTTTGACCCCCTCCGATCTTCTTGAAACTCTGGATTCTGACAGAGGGCCACGAGACTTCGACCAGCGCGCAAAAATGGAGGCTCTAGACCCTTCCAGAGCCGAGATATCGGATGTCAAAGTTTTGACCTGAAAAAAAAACATAAGGGGTAACACTGTCGTTTTTGGCCGAAATTTTTACCCCCTCCGATCTTCTTGAAACTCTGGATTCTGACAGAGGGCCACGAGACTTCGACCAGCGCGCAAAAATGGAGGCTCTAGACCCTTCCAGAGCCGAGATATCGGATGTCAAAGTTTTGACCTGAAAAAAAAACATAAGGGGTAACACTGTCGTTTTTGGCCGAAATGTTGACCCCCTCCGATCTTCTTGAAACTCTGGATTCTGACAGAGGGCCACGAGACTTCGACCAGCGCGCAAAAATGGAGGCTCTAGACCCTTCCAGAGCCGAGATATCGGATGTCAAAGTTTTGAGCTGAAAAAAAAAACATAAGGGGTAACACTGTCGTTTTTGGCCGAAATTTTGACCCCCTCCGATCTTCTTGAAACTCTGGATTTTGACAGAGGGCCACGAGACTTCGACCAGCGCGCAAAAATGGAGGCTCTAGACCCTTCCAGAGCCGAGATATCGGATGTCAAAGTTTTGACCTGAAAAAAAAACATAAGGGGTAACACTGTAGTTTTTGGCCGAAATTTTGACCCCCTCCGATCTTCTTGAAACTCTGGATTCTGACAGAGGGCCACGAGACTTCGACCAGCGCGCAAAAATGGAGGCTCTAGACCCTTCCAGAGCCGAGATATCGGATGTCAAAGTTTTGACCTGAAAAAAAAACATAAGGGGTAACACTGTCGTTTTTGGCCGAAATTTTGACCCCCTCCGATGTTCTTGAAACTCTGGATTCTGACAGAGGGCCACGAGACTTCGACCAGCGCGCAAAAATGGAGGCTCTAGACCCTTCCAGAGCCGAGATATCGGATGTCAAAGTTTTGACCTGAAAAAAAAAACATAAGGGGTAACACTGTCGTTTTTGGCCGAAATTTTGACCCCCTCCGATCTTCTTGAAACTCTGGATTCTGACAGAGGGCCACGAGACTTCAACCAGCGCGCAAAAATGGAGGCTCTAGACCCTTCCAGAGCCGAGATATCGGATGTCAAAGTTTTGACCTGAATAAAAAACATAAGGGGTAACACTGTCGTTTTTGGCCGAAATTTTGACCCCCTCCGATCTTCTTGAAACTCTGGATTCTGACAGAGGGCCACAAGACTTCGACCAGCGCGCAAAAATGGAGACTCTAGACCCTTCCAGAGCCGAGATATCGGATGTCAAAGTTTTGACCTGAAAAAAAAAACATAAGGGGTAACACTGTCGTTTTGGGCCGAAATTTTGACCCCCTCCGATCTTCTTGAAACTCTGGATTCTGACAGAGGGCCACGAGACTTCGACCAGCGCGCAAAAATGGAGGCTCTAGACCCTTCCAGAGCCGAGATATCGGATGTCAAAGTTTTGACCTGAAAAAAAAACATAAGGGGTAACACTGTCGTTTTTGGCCGAAATTTTGACCCCCTCCGATCTTCTTGAAACTCTGGATTCTGACAGAGGGCCACGAGACTTCGACCAGCACGCAAAAATGGAGGCTCTAGACCCTTCCAGAGCCGAGATATCGGATGTCAAAGTTTTGAGCTGAAAAAAAAACATAAGGGGTAACACTGTCGTTTTTGGCCGAAATTTTGACCCCCTCCGATCTTCTTGAAACTCTGGATTCTGACAGAGGGCCACGAGACTTCGACCAGCGCGCAAAAATGGAGGCTCTAGACCCTTCCAGAGCCGAGATATCGGATGTCAAAGTTTTGACCTGAAAAAAAAACATAAGGGGTAACACTGTCATTTTTGGCCGAAATTTTGACCCCCTCCGATCTTCTTGAAACTCTGGATTCTGACAGAGGGCCACGAGACTTCGACCAGCGCGCAAAAATGGAGGCTCTAGACCCTTCCAGAGCCGAGATATCGGATGTCAAAGTTTTGAGCTGAAAAAAAAAAAAAACATAAGGGGTAACACTGTCGTTTTTGGCCGAAATTTTGACCCCCTCCGATCTTCTTGAAACTCTGGATTCTGACAGAGGGCCACGAGACTTCGACCAGCGCGCAAAAATGGAGGCTCTAGACCCTTCCAGAGCCGAGATATCGGATGTCAAAGTTTTGACCTGAAAAAAAAACATAAGGGGTAACACTGTCGTTTTTGGCCGAAATTTTGACCCCCTCCGATCTTCTTGAAACTCTGGATTCTGACAGAGGGCCACGAGACTTCGACCAGCGCGCAAAAATGGAGGCTCTAGACCCTTCCAGAGCCGAGATATCGGATGTCAAAGTTTTGACCTGAAAAAAAAAAAACATAAGGGGTAACACTGTCATTTTTGGCCGAAATTTTGACCCCCTCCGATCTTCTTGAAACTCTGGATTCTGACAGAGGGCCACGAGACTTCGACCAGCGCGCAAAAATGGAGGCTCTAGACCCTTCCAGAGCCGAGATATCGGATGTCAAAGTTTTGACCTGAAAAAAAAAAACATAAGGGGTAACACTGTCATTTTTGGCCGAAATTTTGACCCCCTCCGATCTTCTTGAAACTCTGGATTCTGACAGAGGGCCACGAGACTTCGACCAGCGCGCAAAAATGGAGGCTCTAGACCCTTCCAGAGCCGAGATATCGGATGTCAAAGTTTTGACCTGAAAAAAAAAACATAAGGGGTAACACTGTCATTTTTGGCCGAAATTTTGACCCCCTCCGATCTTCTTGAAACTCTGGATTCTGACAGAGGGCCACGAGACTTCGACCAGCGCGCAAAAATGGAGGCTCTAGACCCTTCCAGAGCCGAGATATCGGATGTCAAAGTTTTGACCTGAAAAAAAAAACATAAGGGGTAACACTGTCGTTTTTGGCCGAAATTTTGACCCCCTCCGATCTTCTTGAAACTCTGGATTCTGACAGAGGGCCACGAGACTTCGACCAGCGCGCAAAAATGGAGGCTCTAGACCCTTCCAGAGCCGAGATATCGGATGTCAAAGTTTTGACCTGAAAAAAAAAAACATAAGGGGTAACACTGTCGTTTTTGGCCGAAATTTTGACCCCCTCCGATCTTCTTGAAACTCTGGATTCTGACAGAGGGCCACGAGACTTCGACCAGCGCGCAAAAATGGAGGCTCTAGACCCTTCCAGAGCCGAGATATCGGATGTCAAAGTTTTGACCTGAAAAAAAAAACATAAGGGGTAACACTGTCGTTTTTGGCCGAAATGTTGACCCCCTCCGATCTTCTTGAAACTCTGGATTCTGACAGAGGGCCACGAGACTTCGACCAGCGCGCAAAAATGGAGGCTCTAGACCCTTCCAGAGCCGAGATATCGGATGTCAAAGTTTTGAGCTGAAAAAAAAAACATAAGGGGTAACACTGTCGTTTTTGGGCGAAATTTTGACCCCCTCCGATCTTCTTGAAACTCTGGATTCTGACAGAGGGCCACGAGACTTCGACCAGCGCGCAAAAATGGAGGCTCTAGACCCTTCCAGAGCCGAGATATCGGATGTCAAAGTTTTGACCTGAAAAAAAAACATAAGGGGTAACACTGTCGTTTTTGGCCGAAATTTTTACCCCCTCCGATCTTCTTGAAACTCTGGATTCTGACAGAGGGCCACGAGACTTCGACCAGCGCGCAAAAATGGAGGCTCTAGACCCTTCCAGAGCCGAGATATCGGATGTCAAAGTTTTGACCTGAAAAAAAAACATAAGGGGTAACACTGTCGTTTTTGGCCGAAATGTTGACCCCCTCCGATCTTCTTGAAACTCTGGATTCTGACAGAGGGCCACGAGACTTCGACCAGCGCGCAAAAATGGAGGCTCTAGACCCTTCCAGAGCCGAGATATCGGATGTCAAAGTTTTGAGCTGAAAAAAAAAACATAAGGGGTAACACTGTCGTTTTTGGCCGAAATTTTGACCCCCTCCGATCTTCTTGAAACTCTGGATTTTGACAGAGGGCCACGAGACTTCGACCAGCGCGCAAAAATGGAGGCTCTAGACCCTTCCAGAGCCGAGATATCGGATGTCAAAGTTTTGACCTGAAAAAAAAACATAAGGGGTAACACTGTAGTTTTTGGCCGAAATTTTGACCCCCTCCGATCTTCTTGAAACTCTGGATTCTGACAGAGGGCCACGAGACTTCGACCAGCGCGCAAAAATGGAGGCTCTAGACCCTTCCAGAGCCGAGATATCGGATGTCAAAGTTTTGACCTGAAAAAAAAACATAAGGGGTAACACTGTCGTTTTTGGCCGAAATTTTGACCCCCTCCGATGTTCTTGAAACTCTGGATTCTGACAGAGGGCCACGAGACTTCGACCAGCGCGCAAAAATGGAGGCTCTAGACCCTTCCAGAGCCGAGATATCGGATGTCAAAGTTTTGACCTGAAAAAAAAAACATAAGGGGTAACACTGTCGTTTTTGGCCGAAATTTTGACCCCCTCCGATCTTCTTGAAACTCTGGATTCTGACAGAGGGCCACGAGACTTCAACCAGCGCGCAAAAATGGAGGCTCTAGACCCTTCCAGAGCCGAGATATCGGATGTCAAAGTTTTGACCTGAATAAAAAACATAAGGGGTAACACTGTCGTTTTTGGCCGAAATTTTGACCCCCTCCGATCTTCTTGAAACTCTGGATTCTGACAGAGGGCCACAAGACTTCGACCAGCGCGCAAAAATGGAGACTCTAGACCCTTCCAGAGCCGAGATATCGGATGTCAAAGTTTTGACCTGAAAAAAAAAACATAAGGGGTAACACTGTCGTTTTGGGCCGAAATTTTGACCCCCTCCGATCTTCTTGAAACTCTGGATTCTGACAGAGGGCCACGAGACTTCGACCAGCGCGCAAAAATGGAGGCTCTAGACCCTTCCAGAGCCGAGATATCGGATGTCAAAGTTTTGACCTGAAAAAAAAACATAAGGGGTAACACTGTCGTTTTTGGCCGAAATTTTGACCCCCTCCGATCTTCTTGAAACTCTGGATTCTGACAGAGGGCCACGAGACTTCGACCAGCACGCAAAAATGGAGGCTCTAGACCCTTCCAGAGCCGAGATATCGGATGTCAAAGTTTTGAGCTGAAAAAAAAACATAAGGGGTAACACTGTCGTTTTTGGCCGAAATTTTGACCCCCTCCGATCTTCTTGAAACTCTGGATTCTGACAGAGGGCCACGAGACTTCGACCAGCGCGCAAAAATGGAGGCTCTAGACCCTTCCAGAGCCGAGATATCGGATGTCAAAGTTTTGACCTGAAAAAAAAACATAAGGGGTAACACTGTCATTTTTGGCCGAAATTTTGACCCCCTCCGATCTTCTTGAAACTCTGGATTCTGACAGAGGGCCACGAGACTTCGACCAGCGCGCAAAAATGGAGGCTCTAGACCCTTCCAGAGCCGAGATATCGGATGTCAAAGTTTTGAGCTGAAAAAAAAAAAAAAACATAAGGGGTAACACTGTCGTTTTTGGCCGAAATTTTGACCCCCTCCGATCTTCTTGAAACTCTGGATTCTGACAGAGGGCCACGAGACTTCGACCAGCGCGCAAAAATGGAGGCTCTAGACCCTTCCAGAGCCGAGATATCGGATGTCAAAGTTTTGACCTGAAAAAAAAACATAAGGGGTAACACTGTCGTTTTTGGCCCAAATTTTGACCCCCTCCGATCTTCTTGAAACTCTGGATTCTGACAGAGGGCCACGAGACTTCGACCAGCGCGCAAAAATGGAGGCTCTAGACCCTTCCAGAGCCGAGATATCGGATGTCAAAGTTTTGACCTGAAAAAAAAACAAGGGGTAACACTGTCGTTTTTGGCCGAAATTTTGACCCCCTCCGATCTTCTTGAAACTCTGGATTCTGACAGAGGGCCACGAGACTTAGACCAGCGCGCAAAAATGGAGGCTCTAGACCCTTCCAGAGCCGAGATATCGGATGTCAAAGTTTTGACCTGAAAAAAAAAAAAAAAACATAAGGGGTAACACTGTCGCTTTTGGCCCAAATTTTGACCCCCCTCCGATCTTCTTGAAACTCTGGATTCTGACAGAGGGCCACGAGACTTCGACCAGCGCGCAAAAATGGAGGCTCTAGACCCTTCCAGAGCGAGATATCGGATTTCAAAGTTTTGACCTGAAAAAAAAAACATAAGGGGTAACACTGTCGTTTTTGGCCGAAATGTGACCCCCTCCGATCTTCTTGAAACTCTGGATTCTGACAGAGGGCCACGAGACTTCGACCAGCGCGCAAAAATGGAGGCTCTAGACCCTTCCAGAGCCGAGATATCGGATGTCAAAGTTTTGACCTGAAAAAAAAACATAAGGGGTAACACTGTCGTTTTTTGGCCCAAATTTTGACCCCCTCCGATCTTCTTGAAACTCTGGATTCCTGACAGAGGGCCACGAGACTTCGACCAGCGCGCAAAAATGGAGGCTCTAGACCCTTCCAGAGCCGAGATATCGGATGTCAAAGTTTTGACCTGAAAAAAAAACAAGGGGTAACACTGTCGTTTTTGGCCGAAATTTTGACCCCCTCCGATCTTCTTGAAACTCTGGATTCTGACAGAGGGCCACGAGACTTAGACCAGCGCGCAAAAATGGAGGCTCTAGACCCTTCCAGAGCCGAGATATCGGATGTCAAAGTTTTTGACCTGAAAAAAAAACATAAGGGGTAACACTGTCGTTTTTGGCCGAAATTTTGACCCCCTCCGATCTTCTTGAAACTCTGGATTCTGACAGAGGGCCACGAGACTTCGACCAGCGCGCAAAAATGGAGGCTCTAGACCCTTCCAGAGCCGAGATATCGGATGTCAAAGTTTTGACCTGAAAAAAAAACATAAGGGGTAACACTGTCGTTTTTGGCCGAAATTTTGACCCCTCCGATCTTCTTGAAACTCTGGATTCTGACAGAGGCCACGAGACTTCGACCAGCGCGCAAAAATGGAGGCTCTAGACCCTTCCAGAGCCGAGATATCGGATGTCAAAGTTTTGACCTGAAAAAAAAACATAAGGGGTAACACTGTCGTTTCTTGGCCGAAATTTTGACCCCCTCCGATCTTCTTGAAACTCTGGATTCTGACAGAGGGCCACGAGACTTCGACCAGCGCGCAAAAATGGAGGCTCTAGACCCTTCCAGAGCCGAGATATCGGATGTCAAAGTTTTGACCTGAAAAAAAAAAACATAAGGGGTAACACTGTCGTTTTTGGCCGAAATTTTGACCCCCTCCGATCTTCTTGAAACTCTGGATTCTGACAGAGGGCCACGAGACTTTGACCAGCGCGCAAAAATGGAGGCTCTAGACCCTTCCAGAGCCGAGATATCGGATGTCAAAGTTTTGACCTGAAAAAAAAACATAAGGGGTAACACTGTCGTTTTTGGCCGAAATTTTGACCCCCTCCGATGCTTCTTGAAACTCTGGATTCTGACAGAGGGCCACGAGACTTCGACCAGCGCGCAAAAATGGAGGCTCTAGACCCTTCCAGAGCCGAGATATCGGATGTCAAAGTTTTGACCTGAAAAAAAAACATAAGGGGTAACACTGTCGTTTTTGGCCGAAATTTTGACCCCCTCCGATCTTCTTGAAACTCTGGATTCTGACAGAGGGCCACGAGACTTCGACCAGCGCGCAAAAATGGAGGCTCTAGACCCTTCCAGAGCCGAGATATCGGATGTCAAAGTTTTGACCTGAAAAAAAAACATAAGGGGTAACACTGTCGTTTTTGGCCGAAATTTTGACCCCCTCCGATCTTCTTGAAACTCTGGATTCTGACAGAGGGCCACGAGACTTCGACCAGCGCGCAAAAATGGAGGCTCTAGACCCTTCCAGAGCCGAGATATCGGATGTCAAAGTTTTGACCTGAAAAAAAAACATAAGGGGTAACACTGTCGTTTTTGGCCGAAATTTTGACCCCCTCCGATCTTCTTGAAACTCTGGATTCTGACAGAGGGCCACGAGACTTCGACCAGCGCGCAAAAATGGAGGCTCTAGACCCTTCCAGAGCCGAGATATCGGATGTCAAAGTTTTGACCTGAAAAAAAAACATAAGGGGTAACACTGTCGTTTTTGGCCGAAATTTTGACCCCCTCCGATCTTCTTGAAACTCTGGATTCTGACAGAGGGCCACGAGACTTCGACCAGCGCGCAAAAATGGAGGCTCTAGACCCTTCCAGAGCCGAGATATCGGATGTCAAAGTTTTGACCTGAAAAAAAAAACATAAGGGGTAACACTGTCGTTTTTGGCCGAAATTTTGACCCCCTCCGATCTTCTTGAAACTCTGGATTCTGACAGAGGGCCACGAGACTTCGACCAGCGCGCAAAAATGGAGGCTCTAGACCCTTCCAGAGCCGAGATATCGGATGTCAAAGTTTTGACCTGAAAAAAAAAACATAAGGGGTAACACTGTCGTTTTTGGCCGAAATTTTGACCCCCTCCGATCTTCTTGAAACTCTGGATTCTGACAGAGGGCCACGAGACTTCGACCAGCGCGCAAAAATGGAGGCTCTAGACCCTTCCAGAGCCGAGATATCCGGATGTCAAAGTTTTGACCTGAAAAAAAAACATAAGGGGTAACACTGTCGTTTTTGGCCGAAATTTTGACCCCCTCCGATCTTCTTGAAACTCTGGATTCTGACAGAGGGCCACGAGACTTCGACCAGCGCGCAAAAATGGAGGCTCTAGACCCTTCCAGAGCCGAGATATCGGATGTCAAAGTTTTGACCTGAAAAAAAAACATAAGGGGTAACACTGTCGTTTTTGGCCGAAATTTTGACCCCCTCCGATCTTCTTGAAACTCTGGATTCTGACAGAGGGCCACGAGACTTCGACCAGCGCGCAAAAATGGAGGCTCTAGACCCTTCCAGAGCCGAGATATAGGATGTCAAAGTTTTGACCTGAAAAAAAAACATAAGGGGTAACACTGTCGTTTTTGGCCGAAATTTTGACCCCCTCCGATCTTCTTGAAACTCTGGATTCTGACAGAGGGCCACGAGACTTCGACCAGCGCGCAAAAATGGAGGCTCTAGACCCTTCCAGAGCCGAGATATCGAAGGTCAAAATTTGGACCTGAAAAAAAAACATAAGGGGTAACACTGTCATTTTTGGCCGAAATTTTGACCCCCTCCGATCTTCTTGAAACTCTGGATTCTGACAGAGGACCACGAGACTTCGACCAGCACGCAAAAATGGAGGCTCTAGACCCTTCCAGAGCCGAGATATCGGATGTCAAAGTTTTGACCTGAAAAAAAAAACATAAGGGGTAACACTGTCGTTTTTGGCCGAAATTTTGACCCCCTCCGATCTTCTTGAAACTCTGGATTCTGACAGAGGGCCACGAGACTTCGACCAGCGCGCAAAAATGGAGGCTCTAGACCCTTCCAGAGCCGAGATATCGATGTCAAAGTTTTGACCTGAAAAAAAACATAAGGGGTAACACTGTCGTTTTTGGCCGAAATTTTGACCCCCTCCGATCTTCTTGAAACTCTGGATTCTGACAGAGGGCCACGAGACTTCGACCAGCACGCAAAAATGGAGGCTCTAGACCCTTCCAGAGCCGAGATATCGGACGTCAAAGTTTTGACCCTGAAAAAAAAAACATAAGGGGTAACACTGTCGTTTTTGGCCGAAATTTTGACCCCCTCCGATCTTCTTGAAACTCTGGATTCTGACAGAGGGCCACGAGACTTCGACCAGCGCGCAAAAATGGAGGCTCTAGACCCTTCCAGAGCCGAGATATCGGATGTCAAAGTTTTGACCTGAAAAAAAAACATAAGGGGTAACACTGTCGTTTTTGGCCGAAATTTTGACCCCCCTCCGATCTTCTTGAAACTCTGGATTCTGACAGAGGGCCACGAGACTTCGACCAGCACGCAAAAATGGAGGCTCTAGACCCTTCCAGAGCCGAGATATCGGATCGTCAAAGTTTGACCAGAAAAAAAAACATAAGGGGTAACACTGTCGTTTTTGGCCGAAATTTTGACCCCCTCCGATCTTCTTGAAACTCTGGATTCTGACAGAGGGCCACGAGACTTCGACCAGCGCGCAAAAATGGAGGCTCTAGACCCTTCCAGAGCCGAGATATCGGATGTCAAAGTTTTGACCTGAAAAAAAAAACATAAGGGGTAACACTGTCGTTTTTGGCCGAAATTTTGACCCCCTCCGATCTTCTTGAAACTCTGGATTCTGACAGAGGGCCACGAGACTTCGACCAGCGCGCAAAAATGGAGGCTCTAGACCCTTCCAGAGCCGAGATATCGGATCGTCAAAGTTTTGACCTGAAAAAAAAAACATAAGGGGTAACACTGTCGTTTTTGGCCGAAATTTTGACCCCCTCCGATCTTCTTGAAACTCTGGATTCTGACAGAGGGCCACGAGACTTCGACCAGCGCGCAAAAATGGAGGCTCTAGACCCTTCCAGAGCCGAGATATCGGATGTCAAAGTTTTGACCTGAAAAAAAAACATAAGGGGTAACACTGTCGTTTTTGGCCGAAATTTTGACCCCCTCCGATCTTCTTGAAACTCTGGATTCTGACAGAGGGCCACGAGACTTCGACCAGCGCGCAAAAATGGAGGCTCTAGACCCTTCCAGAGCCGAGATATCGGATGTCAAAGTTTTGACCTGAAAAAAAAAACATAAGGGGTAACACTGTCGTTTTTGGCCGAAATTTTGACCCCCTCCGATCTTCTTGAAACTCTGGATTCTGACAGAGGGCCACGAGACTTCGACCAGCGCGCAAAAATGGAGGCTCTAGACCCTTCCAGAGCCGAGATATCGGATGTCAAAGTTTTGACCTGAAAAAAAAAACATAAGGGGTAACACTGTCGTTTTTGGCCGAAATTTTGACCCCCTCCAATCTTCTTGAAACTCTGGATTCTGACAGAGGGCCACGAGACTTCGACCAGCGCGCAAAAATGGAGGCTCTAGACCCTTCCAGAGCCGAGATATCGGATGTCAAAGTTTTGACCTGAAAAAAAAAACATAAGGGGTAACACTGTCGTTTTTGGCCGAAATTTTGACCCCCTCCGATCTTCTTGAAACTCTGGATTCTGACAGAGGGCCACGAGACTTCGACCAGCGCGCAAAAATGGAGGCTCTAGACCCTTCCAGAGCCGAGATATCGGATGTCAAAGTTTTGACCTGAAAAAAAAACATAAGGGGTAACACTGTCGTTTTTGGCCGAAATTTTGACCCCCTCCGATCTTCTTGAAACTCTGGATTCTGACAGAGGGCCACGAGACTTCGACCAGCGCGCAAAAATGGAGGCTCTAGACCCTTCCAGAGCCGAGATATCGGATGTCTAAGTTTTGACCTGAAAAAAAAACATAAGGGGTAACACTGTCGTTTTTGGCCAAAATTTTGACCCCCTCCGATCTTCTTGAAACTCTGGATTCTGACAGAGGGCCACGAGACTTCGACCAGCGCGCAAAAATGGAGGCTCTAGACCCTTCCAGAGCCGAGATATCGGATGTCAAAGTTTTGACCTGAAAAAAAAAACATAAGGGGTAACACTGTCGTTTTTGGCCGAAATTTTGACCCCCTCCGATCTTCTTGAAACTCTGGATTCTGACAGAGGGCCACGAGACTTCGACCAGCGCGCAAAAATGGAGGCTCTAGACCCTTCCAGAGCCGAGATATCGGATGTCAAAGTTTTGACCTGAAAAAAAAACATAAGGGGTAACACTGTCGTTTTTGGCTGAAATTTTGACCCCCTCCGATCTTCTTGAAACTCTGGATTCTGACAGAGGGCCACGAGACTTCGACCAGCGCGCAAAAATGGAGGCTCTAGACCCTTCCAGAGCCGAGATATCGGATGTCAAAGTTTTGACCTGAAAAAAAAAACATAAGGGGTAACACTGTCGTTTTTGGCCGAAATTTTGACCCCCTCCGATCTTCTTGAAACTCTGGATTCTGACAGAGGGCCACGAGACTTCGACCAGCGCGCACAAATGGAGGCTCTAGACCCTTCCAGAGCCGAGATATCGGATGTCAAAGTTTTGACCTGAAAAAAAAAACATAAGGGGTAACACTGTCGTTTTTGGCCGAAATTTTGACCCCCTACGATCTTCTTGAAACTCTGGATTCTGACAGAGGGCCACGAGACTTCGACCAGCGCGCAAAAATGGAGGCTCTAGACCCTTCCAGAGCCGAGATATCGGATGTCTAAGTTTTGACCTGAAAAAAAAACATAAGGGGTAACACTGTCGTTTTTGGCCAAAATTTTGACCCCCTCCGATCTTCTTGAAACTCTGGATTCTGACAGAGGGCCACGAGACTTCGACCAGCGCGCAAAAATGGAGGCTCTAGACCCTTCCAGAGCCGAGATATCGGATGTCAAAGTTTTGACCTGAAAAAAAAACATAAGGGGTAACACTGTCGTTTTTGGCCGAAATTTTGACCCCCTCCGATCTTCTTGAAACTCTGGATTCTGACAGAGGGCCACGAGACTTCGACCAGCGCGCAAAAATGGAGGCTCTAGACCCTTCCAGAGCCGAGATATCGGATGTCAAAGTTTTGACCTGAAAAAAAAACATAAGGGGTAACACTGTCGTTTTTGGCCGAAATTTTGACCCCCTCCGATCTTCTTGAAACTCTGGATTCTGACAGAGGGCCACGAGACTTCGACCAGCGCGCAAAAATGGAGGCTCTAGACCCTTCCAGAGCCGAGATATCGGATGTCAAAGTTTTGACCTGAAAAAAAAACATAAGGGGTAACACTGTCGTTTTTGGCCGAAATTTTGACCCCCTCCGATCTTCTTGAAACTCTGGATTCTGACAGAGGGCCACGAGACTTCGACCAGCGCGCAAAAATGGAGGCTCTAGACCCTTCCAGAGCCGAGATATCGGATGTCAAAGTTTTGACCTGAAAAAAAAACATAAGGGGTAACACTGTCGTTTTTGGCCGAAATTTTGACCCCCTCCGATCTTCTTGAAACTCTGGATTCTGACAGAGGGCCACGAGACTTCGACCAGCGCGCAAAAATGGAGGCTCTAGACCCTTCCAGAGCCGAGATATCGGATGTCAAAGTTTTGACCTGAAAAAAAAACATAAGGGGTAACACTGTCGTTTTTGGCCGAAATTTTGACCCCCTACGATCTTCTTGAAACTCTGGATTCTGACAGAGGGCCACGAGACTTCGACCAGCGCGCAAAAATGGAGGCTCTAGACCCTTCCAGAGCCGAGATATCGGATGTCTAAGTTTTGACCTGAAAAAAAAACATAAGGGGTAACACTGTCGTTTTTGGCCGAAATTTTGACCCCCTCCGATCTTCTTGAAACTCTGGATTCTGACAGAGGGCCACGAGACTTCGACCAGCGCGCAAAAATGGAGGCTCTAGACCCTTCCAGAGCCGAGATATCGGATGTCAAAGTTTTGACCTGAAAAAAAAACATAAGGGGTAACACTGTCGTTTTTGGCCGAAATTTTGACCCCCTCCGATCTTCTTGAAACTCTGGATTCTGACAGAGGGCCACGAGACTTCGACCAGCGCGCAAAAATGGCGGCTCTAGACCCTTCCAGAGCCGAGATATCGGATGTCAAAGTTTTGACCTGAAAAAAAAAACATAAGGGGTAACACTGTCGTTTTTGGCCGAAATTTTGACCCCCTCCGATCTTCTTGAAACTCTGGATTCTGACAGAGGGCCACGAGACTTCGACCAGCACGCAAAAATGGAGGCTCTAGACCCTTCCAGAGCCGAGATATCGGATGTCAAAGTTTTGACCTGAAAAAAAAAACATAAGGGGTAACACTGTCGTTTTTGGCCGAAATTTTGACCCCCTCCGATCTTCTTGAAACTCTGGATTCTGACAGAGGGCCACGAGACTTCGACCAGCGCGCAAAAATGGAGGCTCTAGACCCTTCCAGAGCCGAGATATCGGATGTCTAAGTTTTGACCTGAAAAAAAAACATAAGGGGTAACACTGTCGTTTTTGGCCAAAATTTTGACCCCCTCCGATCTTCTTGAAACTCTGGATTCTGACAGAGGGCCACGAGACTTCGACCAGCGCGCAAAAATGGAGGCTCTAGACCCTTCCAGAGCCGAGATATCGGATGTCAAAGTTTTGACCTGAAAAAAAAAACATAAGGGGTAACACTGTCGTTTTTGGCCGAAATTTTGACCCCCTCCGATCTTCTTGAAACTCTGGATTCTGACAGAGGGCCACGAGACTTCGACCAGCGCGCAAAAATGGAGGCTCTAGACCCTTCCAGAGCCGAGATATCGGATGTCAAAGTTTTGACCTGAAAAAAAAACATAAGGGGTAACACTGTCGTTTTTGGCTGAAATTTTGACCCCCTCCGATCTTCTTGAAACTCTGGATTCTGACAGAGGGCCACGAGACTTCGACCAGCGCGCAAAAATGGAGGCTCTAGACCCTTCCAGAGCCGAGATATCGGATGTCAAAGTTTTGACCTGAAAAAAAAAACATAAGGGGTAACACTGTCGTTTTTGGCCGAAATTTTGACCCCCTCCGATCTTCTTGAAACTCTGGATTCTGACAGAGGGCCACGAGACTTCGACCAGCGCGCACAAATGGAGGCTCTAGACCCTTCCAGAGCCGAGATATCGGATGTCAAAGTTTTGACCTGAAAAAAAAACATAAGGGGTAACACTGTCGTTTTTGGCCGAAATTTTGACCCCCTACGATCTTCTTGAAACTCTGGATTCTGACAGAGGGCCACGAGACTTCGACCAGCGCGCAAAAATGGAGGCTCTAGACCCTTCCAGAGCCGAGATATCGGATGTCTAAGTTTTGACCTGAAAAAAAAACATAAGGGGTAACACTGTCGTTTTTGGCCAAAATTTTGACCCCCTCCGATCTTCTTGAAACTCTGGATTCTGACAGAGGGCCACGAGACTTCGACCAGCGCGCAAAAATGGAGGCTCTAGACCCTTCCAGAGCCGAGATATCGGATGTCAAAGTTTTGACCTGAAAAAAAAACATAAGGGGTAACACTGTCGTTTTTGGCCGAAATTTTGACCCCCTCCGATCTTCTTGAAACTCTGGATTCTGACAGAGGGCCACGAGACTTCGACCAGCGCGCAAAAATGGAGGCTCTAGACCCTTCCAGAGCCGAGATATCGGATGTCAAAGTTTTGACCTGAAAAAAAAACATAAGGGGTAACACTGTCGTTTTTGGCCGAAATTTTGACCCCCTCCGATCTTCTTGAAACTCTGGATTCTGACAGAGGGCCACGAGACTTCGACCAGCGCGCAAAAATGGAGGCTCTAGACCCTTCCAGAGCCGAGATATCGGATGTCAAAGTTTTGACCTGAAAAAAAAACATAAGGGGTAACACTGTCGTTTTTGGCCGAAATTTTGACCCCCTCCGATCTTCTTGAAACTCTGGATTCTGACAGAGGGCCACGAGACTTCGACCAGCGCGCAAAAATGGAGGCTCTAGACCCTTCCAGAGCCGAGATATCGGATGTCAAAGTTTTGACCTGAAAAAAAAACATAAGGGGTAACACTGTCGTTTTTGGCCGAAATTTTGACCCCCTCCGATCTTCTTGAAACTCTGGATTCTGACAGAGGGCCACGAGACTTCGACCAGCGCGCAAAAATGGAGGCTCTAGACCCTTCCAGAGCCGAGATATCGGATGTCAAAGTTTTGACCTGAAAAAAAAACATAAGGGGTAACACTGTCGTTTTTGGCCGAAATTTTGACCCCCTACGATCTTCTTGAAACTCTGGATTCTGACAGAGGGCCACGAGACTTCGACCAGCGCGCAAAAATGGAGGCTCTAGACCCTTCCAGAGCCGAGATATCGGATGTCTAAGTTTTGACCTGAAAAAAAAACATAAGGGGTAACACTGTCGTTTTTGGCCGAAATTTTGACCCCCTCCGATCTTCTTGAAACTCTGGATTCTGACAGAGGGCCACGAGACTTCGACCAGCGCGCAAAAATGGAGGCTCTAGACCCTTCCAGAGCCGAGATATCGGATGTCAAAGTTTTGACCTGAAAAAAAAACATAAGGGGTAACACTGTCGTTTTTGGCCGAAATTTTGACCCCCTCCGATCTTCTTGAAACTCTGGATTCTGACAGAGGGCCACGAGACTTCGACCAGCGCGCAAAAATGGCGGCTCTAGACCCTTCCAGAGCCGAGATATCGGATGTCAAAGTTTTGACCTGAAAAAAAAAACATAAGGGGTAACACTGTCGTTTTTGGCCGAAATTTTGACCCCCTCCGATCTTCTTGAAACTCTGGATTCTGACAGAGGGCCACGAGACTTCGACCAGCACGCAAAAATGGAGGCTCTAGACCCTTCCAGAGCCGAGATATCGGATGTCAAAGTTTTGACCTGAAAAAAAAAACATAAGGGGTAACACTGTCGTTTTTGGCCGAAATTTTGACCCCCTCCGATCTTCTTGAAACTCTGGATTCTGACAGAGGGCCACGAGACTTCGACCAGCGCGCAAAAATGGAGGCTCTAGACCCTTCCAGAGCCGAGATATCGGACGTCAAAGTTTTGACCTGAAAAAAAAAACATAAGGGGTAACACTGTCGTTTTTGGCCGAAATTTTGACCCCCTCCGATCTTCTTGAAACTCTGGATTCTGACAGAGGGCCACGAGACTTCGACCAGCGCGCAAAAATGGAGGCTCTAGACCCTTCCAGAGCCGAGATATCGGATGTCAAAGTTTTGACCTGAAAAAAAAAACATAAGGGGTAACACTGTCGTTTTTGGCCGAAATTTTGACCCCCTCCGATCTTCTTGAAACTCTGGATTCTGACAGAGGGCCACGAGACTTCGACCAGCGCGCAAAAATGGAGGCTCTAGACCCTTCCAGAGCCGAGATATCGGATGTCAAAGTTTTGACCTGAAAAAAAAAACATAAGGGGTAACACTGTCGTTTTTGGCCGAAATTTTGACCCCCTACGATCTTCTTGAAACTCTGGATTCTGACAGAGGGCCACGAGACTTCGACCAGCGCGCAAAAATGGAGGCTCTAGACCCTTCCAGAGCCGAGATATCGGATGTCTAAGTTTTGACCTGAAAAAAAAACATAAGGGGTAACACTGTCGTTTTTGGCCGAAATTTTGACCCCCTCCGATCTTCTTGAAACTCTGGATTCTGACAGAGGGCCACGAGACTTCGACCAGCGCGCAAAAATGGAGGCTCTAGACCCTTCCAGAGCCGAGATATCGGATGTCAAAGTTTTGACCTGAAAAAAAAAACATAAGGGGTAACACTGTCGTTTTTGGCCGAAATTTTGACCCCCTCCGATCTTCTTGAAACTCTGGATTCTGACAGAGGGCCACGAGACTTCGACCAGCGCGCAAAAATGGAGGCTCTAGACCCTTCCAGAGCCGAGATATCGGATGTCAAAGTTTTGACCTGAAAAAAAAACATAAGGGGTAACACTGTCGTTTTTGGCCGAAATTTTGACCCCCTCCGATCTTCTTGAAACTCTGGATTCTGACAGAGGGCCACGAGACTTCGACCAGCGCGCAAAAATGGAGGCTCTAGACCCTTCCAGAGCCGAGATATCGAAGGTCAAAATTTGGACCTGAAAAAAAAACATAAGGGGTAACACTGTCGTTTTTGGCCGAAATTTTGACCCCCTCCGATCTTCTTGAAACTCTGGATTCTGACAGAGGGCCACGAGACTTCGACCAGCGCGCAAAAATGGAGGCTCTAGACCCTTCCAGAGCCAAGATATCGGATGTCAAAGTTTTGACCTGAAAAAAAACATAAGGGGTAACACTGTCGTTTTTGGCCGAAATTTTGACCCCCTCCGATCTTCTTGAAACTCTGGATTCTGACAGAGGGCCACGAGACTTCGACCAGCGCGCAAAAATGGAGGCTCTAGACCCTTCCAGAGCCGAGATATCGGATGTCAAAGTTTTGACCTGAAAAAAAAAACATAAGGGGTAACACTGTCGTTTTTGGCCGAAATTTTGACCCCCTCCGATCTTCTTGAAACTCTGGATTCTGACAGAGGGCCACGAGACTTCGACCAGCGCGCAAAAATGGAGGCTCTAGACCCTTCCAGAGCCGAGATATCGGACGTCAAAGTTTTGACCTGAAAAAAAAAACATAAGGGGTAACACTGTCGTTTTTGGCCGAAATTTTGACCCCCTCCGATCTTCTTGAAACTCTGGATTCTGACAGAGGGCCACGAGACTTCGACCAGCGCGCAAAAATGGAGGCTCTAGACCCTTCCAGAGCCGAGATATCGGATGTCAAAGTTTTGACCTGAAAAAAAAAACATAAGGGGTAACACTGTCGTTTTTGGCCGAAATTTTGACCCCCTCCGATCTTCTTGAAACTCTGGATTCTGACAGAGGGCCACGAGACTTCGACCAGCGCGCAAAAATGGAGGCTCTAGACCCTTCCAGAGCCGAGATATCGGATGTCAAAGTTTTGACCTGAAAAAAAAAACATAAGGGGTAACACTGTCGTTTTTGGCCGAAATTTTGACCCCCTACGATCTTCTTGAAACTCTGGATTCTGACAGAGGGCCACGAGACTTCGACCAGCGCGCAAAAATGGAGGCTCTAGACCCTTCCAGAGCCGAGATATCGGATGTCTAAGTTTTGACCTGAAAAAAAAACATAAGGGGTAACACTGTCGTTTTTGGCCGAAATTTTGACCCCCTCCGATCTTCTTGAAACTCTGGATTCTGACAGAGGGCCACGAGACTTCGACCAGCGCGCAAAAATGGAGGCTCTAGACCCTTCCAGAGCCGAGATATCGGATGTCAAAGTTTTGACCTGAAAAAAAAAACATAAGGGGTAACACTGTCGTTTTTGGCCGAAATTTTGACCCCCTCCGATCTTCTTGAAACTCTGGATTCTGACAGAGGGCCACGAGACTTCGACCAGCGCGCAAAAATGGAGGCTCTAGACCCTTCCAGAGCCGAGATATCGGATGTCAAAGTTTTGACCTGAAAAAAAAACATAAGGGGTAACACTGTCGTTTTTGGCCGAAATTTTGACCCCCTCCGATCTTCTTGAAACTCTGGATTCTGACAGAGGGCCACGAGACTTCGACCAGCGCGCAAAAATGGAGGCTCTAGACCCTTCCAGAGCCGAGATATCGAAGGTCAAAATTTGGACCTGAAAAAAAAACATAAGGGGTAACACTGTCGTTTTTGGCCGAAATTTTGACCCCCTCCGATCTTCTTGAAACTCTGGATTCTGACAGAGGGCCACGAGACTTCGACCAGCGCGCAAAAATGGAGGCTCTAGACCCTTCCAGAGCCAAGATATCGGATGTCAAAGTTTTGACCTGAAAAAAAACATAAGGGGTAACACTGTCGTTTTTGGCCGAAATTTTGACCCCCTCCGATCTTCTTGAAACTCTGGATTCTGACAGAGGGCCACGAGACTTCGACCAGCGCGCAAAAATGGAGGCTCTAGACCCTTCCAGAGCCGAGATATCGGATGTCAAAGTTTTGACCTGAAAAAAAAAACATAAGGGGTAACACTGTCGTTTTTGGCCGAAATTTTGACCCCCTCCGATCTTCTTGAAACTCTGGATTCTGACAGAGGGCCACGAGACTTCGACCAGCGCGCAAAAATGGAGGCTCTAGACCCTTCCAGAGCCGAGATATCGAAGGTCAAAATTTGGACCTGAAAAAAAAACATAAGGGGTAACACTGTCTTTTTTGGCCGAAATTTTGACCCCCTCCGATCTTCTTGAAACTCTGGATTCTGACAGAGGGCCACGAGACTTCGACCAGCGCGCAAAAATGGAGGCTCTAGACCCTTCCAGAGCCGAGATATCGGATGTCAAAGTTTTGACCTGAAAAAAAAACATAAGGGGTAACACTGTCGTTTTTGGCCGAAATTTTGACCCCCTCCGATCTTCTTGAAACTCTGGATTCTGACAGAGGACCACGAGACTTCGACCAGCACGCAAAAATGGAGGCTCTAGACCCTTCCAGAGCCGAGATATCGGATGTCAAAGTTTTGACCTGAAAAAAAAACATAAGGGGTAACACTGTCGTTTTTGGCCGAAATTTTGACCCCCTCCGATCTTCTTGAAACTCTGGATTCTGACAGAGGACCACGAGACTTCGACCAGCACGCAAAAATGGAGGCTCTAGACCCTTCCAGAGCCGAGATATCGGATGTCAAAGTTTTGACCTGAAAAAAAAACATAAGGGGTAACACTGTCGTTTTTGGCCGAAATTTTGACCCCCTCCGATCTTCTTGAAACTCTGGATTCTGACAGAGGGCCACGAGACTTCGACCAGCACGCAAAAATGGAGGCTCTAGACCCTTCCAGAGCCGAGATATCGGACGTCAAAGTTTTGACCCGAAAAAAAAAACATAAGGGGTAACACTGTCGTTTTTGGCCGAAATTTTGACCCCCTCCGATCTTCTTGAAACTCTGGATTCTGACAGAGGGCCACGAGACTTCGACCAGCGCGCAAAAATGGAGGCTCTAGACCCTTCCAGAGCCGAGATATCGGATGTCAAAGTTTTGACCTGAAAAAAAAACATAAGGGGTAACACTGTCGTTTTTGGCCGAAATTTTGACCCCCTCCGATCTTCTTGAAACTCTGGATTCTGACAGAGGGCCACGAGACTTCGACCAGCACGCAAAAATGGAGGCTCTAGACCCTTCCAGAGCTGAGATATCGGACGTCAAAGTTTTGATCCGAAAAAAAAAACATAAGGGGTAACACTGTCGTTTTTGGCCGAAATTTTGACCCCCTCCGATCTTCTTGAAACTCTGGATTCTGACAGAGGGCCACGAGACTTCGACCAGCGCGCAAAAATGGAGGCTCTAGACCCTTCCAGAGCCGAGATATCGAAGGTCAAAATTTTGACCTGAAAAAAAAACATAAGGGGTAACACTGTCATTTTTTTTTTTGGCCGAAATTTTGACCCCCTCCGATCTTCTTGAAACTCTGGATTCTGACAGAGGGCCACGAGACCTCGACCAGCGCGCAAAAATGGAGGCTCTAGACCCTTCCAGAGCCGAGATATCGAAGGTCAAAATTTGGACCTGAAAAAAAAACATAAGGGGTAACACTGTCATTTTTTTTTTTGGCCGAAATTTTGACCCCCTCCGATCTTCTTAAAACTCTGGATTCTGACAGAGGACCACGAGACTTCGACCAGCGCGCAAAAATGGAGGCTCTAGACCCTTCCAGAGCCGAGATATCGAAGGTCAAAATTTGGAGCTGAAAAAAAACATAAGGGGTAACACTGTCATTTTTTTTTTTTGGCCGAAATTTTGACCTCCTCCGATCTTCTTGAAACTCTGGATTCTGACAGAGGGCCACGAGACTTCGACCAGCGCGCAAAAATGGAGGCTGTAGACCCTTCCAGAGCCGAGATATCGAAGGTCAAAATTTGGACCTAAAAAAACCATAAGGGGTAACACTGTCATTTTTTTTTTTTTTGGCCGAAATTTTGACCCCCTCCGATCTTCTTGAAACTCTGGATTCTGACAGAGGGCCACGAGACTTCGACCAGCACGCAAAAATGGAGGCTCTAGACCCTTCCAGAGCCAAGATATCGAAGGTCAAAATTTGGACCTGAAAAAAAAACATAAGGGGTAACACTGTCATTTTTTTTGGCCAAAATTTTGACCTCCTCCGATCTTCTTGAAACTCTGGATTCTGACAGAGGGCCACGAGACTTCGACCAGCGCGCAAAAATGGAGGCTCTAGACCCTTCCAGAGCCAAGATATCGAAGGTCAAAATTTGGACCTGAAAAAAAAAAACATAAGGGGTAACACTGTCATTTTTTTTTTTTGGCCGAAATTTTGACCCCCTCCAATCTTCTTGAAACTCTGGATTCTGACAGAGGGCCACGAGACTTCGACCAGCGCGCAAAAATGGAGGCTCTAGACCCTTCCAGAGCCGAGATATCGAAGGTCAAAATTTGTACCTGAAAGAAAACATAAGGGGTAACACTGTCATTTTTTTTTTTTTTTGGCCGAAATTTTGACCCCCTCCGATCTTCTTGAAACTCTGGATTCTGACAGAGGGCCACGAGACTTCGACCAGTGCGCAAAAATGGAAGCTCTAGACCCTTCCAGAGCCGAGATATCGAAGGTCAAAATTTGGACCTGAAAAAAAAACATAAGGGGTAACACTGTCATTTTTTTTTTTGGCTGAAATTTTGACCCCCTCCGATCTTCTTGAAACTCTGGATTCTGACAGAGGGCCACGAGACTTCGACCAGCACGCAAAAATGGAGGCTCTAGACCCTTCCAGAGCCGAGATATCGAAGGTCAAAATTTGGACCTGAAAAAAAAACATAAGGGGTAACACTGTCATTTTTTTTTTTTTTTGGCCGAAATTTTGACCCCCTCCGATCTTCTTGAAACTCTGGATTCTGACAGAGGGCCACGAGACTTCGACCAGCACGCAAAAATGGAGGCTCTAGACCCTTCCAGAGCCGAGATATCGAAGGTCAAAATTTGGACCTGAAAAAAAAACATAAGGGGTAACACTGTCATTTTTTTTTTGGCCGAAATTTTGACCTCCTCCGATCTTCTTGAAACTCTGGATTCTGACAGAGGGCCACGAGACTTCGACCAGCGCGCAAAAATGGAGGCTCTAGACCCTTCCAGAGCCGAGATATCGAAGGTCAAAATTTGGACCTGAAAAAAAAACATAAGGGGTAACACTGTCATTTTTTTTTTGGCCGAAATTTTGACCCCCTCCGATCTTCTTGAAACTCTGGATTCTGACAGAGGGCCACGAGACTTCGACCAGTGCGCAAAAATGGAGGCTCTAAACCTTTCCAGAGCCGAGATATCGAAAGTCAAAATTTCGACCCGAAAAAAAAAAAAAGTAAGGGGTAACACTGTCGGTTTTTTTTTAATCTTAAGTTTATCTTAAGAAGTACTAAAGTTAAGCTTTTATTATATTAAGTACAAAATAAGTGCACAAAAATAGAGCACTGTAAGTACATTATGGAAGTGTACTAAGTGCACTTTAATCAAATGTTTTTAGTGTACTTTTTTGACAATTTTAAATAATTTATTAGTATAATTAAAATGCATTTAAAATGGGTTTTAGACTTACTAAAAGTGGTAACAAAATATTTTTTAAAAGGTTGAAATAATATATTAAAAATATATTTAAATTCATCTTCAGTGTGTGTCAAAATAGCACAACTGAATACACTTAGTTGATCTTAAGAAGTACTAAAGTTAAGCTTTTAGTATATTGAGCACAAAATAAGTGCACAAAAAATAGAGCACTGTAAATACATTATGGAAGTGTACTAAGTGCACTTTAATAAAATGTTTTTAGTGTACTTTTTTTGACAATTTTAAATAATTTATTAGTATAATTAAAATGCATTTAAAATGGGGTTTAGACTTACTAAAAGTGGTAAAATATTTTTTAAAAGGTTGAAACAGTATATTAAAAATATATTCAAGTTCATCTTCAGTGCGTGTCAAAATAGCACAATTGAATACACTTAGTTGATCTTAAGTTTATCTTAAGAAGTACTAAAGTTAAGCTTTTAGTATATTAAGTACAAAATAAGTACACAAAAATAGAGCACTTTAAGTACATTATGGAAATGTACTAAGTGCACTTTAATAAAATGTTTTTAGTGTACTTTTTGACAATTTTAAATAATTTATTAATAAATTAAAATGCATTTAAAATGGGTTTTAGACTTACTAAAAGTGGAAACACAATATTTTTTAAAAGGTTGAAATAGTATATTAAAAATATATTTAAGTTCATCTTCAGTATGTGTCAAAATAGCACAATTGAATACACTTAGTTGATCTTAAGAAGTACTAAAGTTAAGCTTTTAGTATATTAAGTACAAAATAAGTGCACAAAAAATAGAGCAGTTTAAGTACATTATGGAAGTGTACTAAGTGCACTTTAATTAAAAGTTTTAGTGTACTTTTTTGACAATTTTAAATAATTTATTAGTATAATTAAAATGCATTAAAATGGGTTTTAGACATACTAAAAGTGGTAAATATTAAAAGTGGTAAATAAAAGTGGTAAAAAACTAAATATTTTTTAAAAGGTTGAAATAGTATATTAAAAATATATTTAAATTCATCAGTGTGTGTCAAAATAGCACAACTGAATACACTTAGTTGATCTTAAGTTTATCTTAAGAAGTACTAAAGTTAAGATTTTAGTATATTAAGTACAAAATAAGTGCACGAAAATAGAGCAATTTAAGTACATTATGGAAGTGTACAAAGTGCACTTAAATAAAATGTATTTTAGTTTACTTTTTTTTCACCTGGGACTAAAAGGCGTTTAATAATTCATGATTGTATCCAGGTACCTTATAGTCCACCTTCCATTCACAGTGAAGTGATTGAAACCAAAGTAATACCACAATGTTGTATTTTGCTTCCAAAGATTTTGTATTTATTGGACTTCTGTCAAACTGACACAGCCACAGGGAAGCAGGAAAGTACGCAGTGAAAGACATCTTTCTGACAAACATGGATGGTGTAATGCCCATATGGAAATGCTTTTTGAAGTATAACTTGGGTTTAGTTAACAGATTCAAACCAGATGTCACAAGGACATCCAGAGTTCTTCAAAAGAACACATGGAGGACATTAAACACCGTTTTCATATTTATTTATGTTCTCCCAAACCAGTAAAGTACAAGGTGCTCTCAGGTGCTACAGCAGGAAAAAAAAATTACACAAAAAACTACAAAGTCAATATACCAAAAACACTAGCCTTGCATCAGGTCTAATACTTCAGTCACAGTGCTCAATTAATACAGCACTCACTACCACCAGTCTTTCCCCTCCGGATCGCATCATTCTGTGAGAATTTATACACCTGGGTACAACCATTTCTCAGCAATAATCACATGGGGGGAAAAAAAGATCATGAACAGCTAATAAATATCAAGTAAAAATATTATGTTATCAAGTAACTCCATTTTCTTCACCACACAAATCTTCAATAAGTACATTTTGAAAATAATTAAAGGAGGTACACATTAACATCAACCAATCCCCTTTCCATTCCCACCATACTTGGTATCTCCCACTTCCCATGATGCAACACAGCACAGGTATAAAAAAACAAGAAAAATCCATTCCAGTCTTTTACCCAAATCAAGATGGCCACCACCATGTATGCTGCTCCTGGTGACAATCAACAGTCTGTAATAAAATTTAAATGTCCTCAAGCTTAGTGCTCAGGTGGCCAGTCTGAGACACGACAGCATAGTTGGGAATATATTTGTGTGGATAATCATCTCTCATGTCACTGGTACACTAAGGTAAATAAAGAGTCTTTTAAAAATGAAGTATGTGTTCATGTGTTTTGTGGAAGGGCTAGCAAGGGGTCATTTAGAACTGAGGGTAGCTCTGTAACACCAGACTTAAAGGGCATATTGCAGGTTAGAAGACACAACGACTCAATGCATAGAAAAACAATGTAACCAGATTTTCTTTAAAATATACTTATAAATACGCTACAGAAGCTTCTGGAGTTGTTTTTGTGAGACATTTTTACTTCCGCATCTGAAAATGGGCGTGGCGCAATGAGCGGGAGAGCGGTCGATTCACACAACAGGAAAACAATGGATCGCAATGACATTTCAGACGCTGAGGAAATACTCGTATGACTGATCAAGGCAAGCCATAAAGTTCTGAGCCTGCTATGCTAAAGGGAACAGGGACAGGTCAGGATAATGAAGAAAGAACGGTCAGAGAACAATTGAGCTGTGATGTGAGGAGAACCAGTGGAGAACAGGACAGGTGCCTTCTGGTGAGAGATGTGCTTATAGATACTTATAGATAGCACTCAGGTAAAATTTTAATAGCCTACATTTTTCACCTGGGTTATAACAAACAGAAAATTAAAGATTTGATTATTTAAACAACCAATTTTGTTTTTCAATTACAAGTTGCCTCTATTTAGGGCATGGCAAGACTAACCCTGCGTCCCAATTCGCATACTATCCGTCCTAAATAGTATTCGAAAATAGAATTAGTACGTCCCAAATCGTAGTATGTTGAAATGTGTTTCAAAGATACCCGGATGGTCTACTTTTTCCGGTCAGAATCCGATGTGTAGATCGATGCACACTCTAACGGCTGATATTGCCCACAAACCATTGCGCGTTGGACGAGGATTCGGTTAGAACTACAAACACGAGTAAAAAGTGTTAAAAAAACTACAGACACGTAGTCGATTCGGAGGACGCGCGAGTCCCCGCGGTTGTGTAGAGAGGTTTAGATAAGAGCTTTGAGTGATTAATAAAAAAAGAGTTCTTAAACACATCTAAGTTTCTTAGAACTGTAGTGGATCTAATGTCCGTTTCACACTCGTTTGCAGTGTGTGTTGCGGTTCAGGAGCGTGTTAGTGCGTTCACCAAAGACTGTAAAAAATATGGACGTAGTATCCGTGACGTCACCCATAGGTTTCTGAAGAGCGTTTTTGCAGCCTAAAGTGGGCGAGGCCGGCAGTCGCCATCTTGGCAGTGCGTCACCTCTCGTCACTACCGGATAAATTAAAATGGGCAAAGAGGCGGGACGCGGGTGGAGCTGAGGTACTAATGCCATGCTATTGCCGTCAGCGTGACAGCCGATTGAAAAAGTAAATCCAATGGTTAAAGTTCATGTTGTTTCTTGAAATATTATAATAGTTAAGACGTAACTAAAAGTGAGACTATTTACTTTACCTTTTTATCAACTTTAATATCACAAGGGGTAATTAGTTAAGAGCATGTATACAAGTACATAACACAGACATTTCTCACAACATACAAGCAGTCAACTATGTGTAGTGAGGCATTATTATTCAGCTAGTTAAAAATGTATTAGTTACTTACAATATTGCTCTAAGCTTGTGCATGTGACCGTGAACATAGACCAAAAAACTATTTGTCACCAGGCTGTAAACCAGAAAAACAACTTTTTCTACTAAATTAGTGCCCTTATGTTGTTTTAAAACATTTTAAATCCTGCATTAACTTTTCATATGGTATTTTCATACAAGGTTATCGATCAATTTCAATTTTTTTACCTGCAATATGCTCTTTAATAAAAAAAAAAAAAAGATTTGCACAAATATCTTATCTATTATTATTTGTCTGAATGTATATGCATTGAACTTGAACCATGAAAGAAAAACATTCTGTAATCTAATTAGCACTGAATATTTGAAACTGCAACATTTCACTTAAACCTGATGAAAAGTCCACCCTAGATGGAAGGCCTCTGACATCACTTGTTTGAACTCAGTAAAAGTTTGCATATGCTTAACAGGTAGGTGGATTGTATTACTACATGCAAACTGTATGTGAACCAAACTGGATGTCCCAGGTGTGATAGAACTGCACAAAGACTGAAGTTTCTCTTCTCTTCTGGTAAGATAGGAATGTGGCCCTGTCCTGTGAGCCACTGCAGAAAAATACTGGGGGACAGGTGACCAAGATGGTGTACTGAGTCACCCACCTCTGGATGTACACCTTTTCAGAGACAGAAAGAAAACACTTATGTAAATTAAATATTTGGTTTACCTGTACCAACACAGAGGTGGAATTTGGAAATCTAATATATTGCAGAAGTGTACTGACAATGATAATATAATCTACATGACTTCATAAAATGTGTAAGACAGAGAAACTAAGTAAACAGAGTTTACAAGAAGAAAAGTAAATGAGCAATTACATGCTTCCAGCTCCTGCAAGAAGTCCTGGAGATGGTTCATAACACTCACTTCCACCTGTTCTTTGTTGGAGCCCTTCTCGCTGAACTCAGGTTGGCAAGCCACAAAGTCAGCATCAGCCTGGTGAGAGAAACCATGTATCGTTATGAGTTTATCCAGAAAGAAAGAGCAGTAGTGGATGAGTGAGCTGAAAGAGAGGGAGGGAGAAGCAGCACGAAAACAATTACGTTACCTGGTTGCTATGCTATGAGTCCCAACCTCACACACACTGCCCAAAGGTTGACACAGAAATGTCCCAAACACAGCAACATAATAAGAAATCCAGAAAATACCGGCAGAAGGCAGTATCTCTATAGACCATTTCACAAAGATGTAAACAACACTGGTCCAGAAGCACTTCCTGTTTCAGTTTTTTAACACTACTTAAAAGCTGGGATAAAATACAACCAACAGAACATTTAAAACCGAATCAAAAAGTTAAACAAACATCTTTAAGGTGTTTTCTTTACATGTGAAATAAAGAAAATAGTTACAAACTGAAACAGGAAGTGCTTCTGGACCAGTGTTGTTTACATCTTTTGAAATGGTCTATAGATAAATAAACCACCTCACACCAGTTGGGGGTCATACTATACATTGTTTTTTAGGACAATTCTGCATCGTGGAGCTTTAACTTTAATATCTTCCTTATTATTGTCCAGTGACCCCACAAAGTCTATACAAAAAAAGTTAAAGTAAAGGGCATGATTGGCTGAGTTTAGGATTTGGAATCACTATTGTTAATTAAAAGTGGTATCAGTACATCCCTACTAAAGTCTACCGTTATTAACTCACCTTCATCTCCATCCCGGGGACAAAGAGTGGTTGGCAGATGCTTGGGTATTGGTTCATTAGATCAACGAGACCATAACGTTTCAGACCTTCACATAGCTGGGAGAGTAGGGGCAGCAGCCAAAGAACAACAGCACTAAAATATGGAATGAAGAAAAAAGAATAGCAATATGATGTGAAATGTAAAAAATCAACACATGAATATTAGCTAGGGATGTCCCGATCAGGTTTTTTTGCCCTCGAGTCCGAGTCATTCGATTTTGAGTATCTGCCGACACCGAGTCCCGATCCGATACTTCTAAAAATATATACCAAATAGAATAAAGAAGAGCGAAAAAACAGATCCAGATTCCAGGATTTCCTTGAATTTAATTTAATTCACCTTATTTTAACATCTGACAACTCTGTCAAGAAACAGATCACTTCTGTGAGGTAGATTGAACAATCAGGTAATAAATATAAATTCTTCACTTTTGGACTTTAGTGCAACAGTAAATATAAAAAAAAGTCTAATATAAAAACAAATAGGCCTAGCACTCATTGCGATCATTTGTGCTATCTTGGATGTGATGTCCTGCGGCTAGTTTGCTATGGCAATGTTGTTGTCATTAACTTTATAATGTTAAGCACAAATATACTGATAAAGACACTGTCAGCAGTATTGACAGCAAAATAGACCACAGAATATTTTGTTCTGTATGACAGGTGCAATATTTGAAAATTGATAATTATTTATTTATTTATTTATTTATTTTCAAATTATATTTGTATCTGAAATTATGTCAAAACCTAGACATTCAACCGTCATAATTAAATTTATTAATATGTATTCGTGTACAAAATAACATACTGTAGCGACTGTCAGTGGCTGTCAATCAGCGATGTGGAACCCCGGGCACGCTGCTGGTTGGCCTGGGGAGAGGGGGGGCGGGTTGAGGAAGTTCGTCTGTTATTTTGGTTGCACTGTTCTGAAGCTATGTTTCTGAATGCTTGCAAGTTGTGCCTGGCTAATAAACAAGTTAACTGAACTTGCGTGTCGCGTGAAATTAGTTACTTACAATGAATGACGCGCGTCATTCAGGCAGCCTGCAAGCTCTTACCTGCTTACATGGGAGCCGAAATAAAAACGGACACGCCACGCAGCCAGTGTGTTACAGGGCACTCTGTGCCACCGCATAAATAGATGTGTTAAAAAATACTGAGAATATATTTATATACATGTATCCGAGTCCTGATCGGGAGGTAACATCCGATTCCGATCGAGTCTGAAACCACGTGATCGGGCCCGATTTCCGATCACTTGATCGGAACGGGACATCCCTAATATTAGTATAGTGAAAAAACAATTATACCGAAGAATTTCTTCCCTCTTTTCAACATTAACAGGTCCATTACAGCCACAGCTCAAAACGTCCTTGATCAGTTCAGTCATTGTAGCCTCCGTGGCAGACTCAACCTTAAAAAGCCACACACACACACAGAAAAAAAACACTGATTAAAATGTGTTGCCAAACATTTTACAGCACTAAAACCTGGGAGAGAAGTGATATATATACTTCGCATCAGAGACATCTTCTTTGGAAATGTGCTGAGTCTGTATCTCCCCATCACACAAGCACCTGTAGCACCAAAGTTTGAGCCAGGTCCGCTTTGAGCCAGACTTGCAGCCCAGATTTCACCAGCACTTCTGAAAGAAAACCGCATAAATTAGTAGAAACATAGTAATGTTCTGAGGATCACAAGCCACAACATTTAGCCTACTGACCATAAAACAAACAAAAGTATACACACCGACAGATGTGCATAGGAGAGGACCAGAAATACAACAGAATGAAACAGAGGAATCTCCTGCACACTGTCTTAACTTGCATTTAAAGTTTAATCAGAGAACAATGTTTCAGTCGCCGGGACCATCATCAGGTTATTTTATGGTGTGACTGTGAACAGAGGAAGTAATTTTAACAGACTCAACTGACCATGTGGGCCAATCAGAGCCCACGTAGACAACTACAGTCAGTGCCTGAAATGATCGAATACTTTCAAAGTCGTCAAACACAATTCCTTTTTTTCTTGTCATATATGGCCTGGCTCAATGTCTGAGTTTTCAGCCCTGAAAATATTGTTTGAGGACTCTGACTAATGGACCCCACTGTATGCAAGCATGTCTTACCTGAAATTTCCTTGATCAAGATCCAACAGGGATTTTTTATGCATTGAAACTTTTTTAAACTTAACTTTTTAATTTAAACTTTTTGAGAGAAAGAAATTTTGTTATGGTCAGGACTAACCGATCACTAAAAATCATATGGCAACAGTGACAACCAAAGAAAAAAACAAAACTTGTGTGCTGTTGAAAGTAAATGTATATCACACACAGCACAGTCAGCCTTTATGGTAACAGCTAAGTCAATTTAAAATTATTAAATCCAACTGGTCAATACATTAATCCATGGGTGAGAAGACATATGCTTGGAGGGATATCACAAATATCTCACTAAAATGCTACAAAATCTTGACATTTTTATATTGACTAAATTGTGCTAAGATTATGTTACCTTTTTAAAAATGTAAAAAACTGTTTGACATGGATAATACTCATAAATGTTTCTTAAGCATCATATTATAATAATTACTATAGGATCATGTGACACTGGAGACTGGAGTAATGATGCTGTAAATTCAGCTTTGATCACAGAAATAAATTACACTTCACTATATTGACATAGAAAAACCGCTGTTTTTAATTGTAATAATATTTCAGAATATTATTGTTTTTTTGTCTTTTTTTATCAAATAATTGCAGCCTTGGTGAGGAGAAGAGACTTCTTTTAAAAACAGAAAAAATCTTACTGATCTAAAACTTTTGACCGGTAGTGTAAATCATACCATCACATTGACAAATGAACATTGATAGTGGACTATATTCAAACATTATATGAAAAAAAATAATAATAATTGTTGCCTCACCTCATCATGGGTGTAGTTCTCTGGTATCAGCGTGGAGCTGCGTCCCAAACCAGCTTGCAGATGGAAAACTTCTTCACTGCCTTTGGGAGTGTGCTCAACAATTTTGGGTCAGAGATAAAATGTATCTTCTATCTCTTTGACTGGTGTGGAGTGGTTGGAAGGCCCTTGAACGCACTGGTGCTTTCCACTGGCTCCAAAAAGGGCAGGAAAAGACCTGTGATGATAATTTATTAATTTGACATTACACAATACAAATACACATTTCACTAGCTACAGTTTGAGAATTTTAATTGATGAATGCAAGGGACAAGTCAGTCTGACAAAGAAACCAAATACAGTGAAGAACCTTGTCATTTCTGTGTGGACACTGGGTCGGCCATCTCTCCCTCTTTCCTGACTCCTTCCCTGTCTGCTAGAATGACATGCATCACATTATTTTATATATGTTAATCTGCGTGAGTGTATTTTCTTATTTGTTGCGAAACTAGACAACACCTTGGAGTCTCTGGGCCAATTTGATGTTGGGCACTGGGCCCAACAGGACCAGGGAAAGGTGTTGCATTTGTGAGCAAATTTAGGAGGTGTCTTGCTGAATTGACTACTTCTGAGTTGTCTCCCTGTCAAAAGTATACAAATTCAGCAGTAGGTTGGAAAAGCTATACAATACATCAACTTAATAACCCATAAAACAATATAAATAACTTAAATATTACCAAATAAAAAACTACAAAGTGGGATGTTTTCCATATTCCAAAGAAAATATACTCCAAATAGTTATTCAAGTAAATGGCCAGCTATATCAATATAAAACAACATATTAATAAAATAGGCACTATATTTATAGACCACAATACCATATGCACTATTGAATTTAATTAAACAAAACATCTAGCTTTCTTTCGAAGTGTAAATGTGCTATTTTTGTGTTCTAGTCAAACGGAATTAGCTAACTTATGCATTCAATTCAAATGAATAGGGCTAGTGCTATGGTGTACAGAAATTGCCCTGAAGTTTAGCCTTACATTATGCTAGCACCTGCCAAACACAGCGACACATAACACGCTTACTACTCACTCTCTCTCTCTGTCTCAGTAACTAAGCAAGCAGTAACGTCACTCTGACGCACGAGGAGAAGTTATCGTAGCTTCGTTAACTAGCTACGTTTGCAACAACATTTTCACCGGAGGAAGAGGCAAACGCTTAAAAATAATAAACAGCAGGCAAAAAAAATGTTGTTAACAGAGCTAGTAGGCTACCATAAAAACGTTAGCTAACTACTGTGTTAGCATTAGCCATGGCATTAGCAACGTCGGGAGGAAGATTTAATTTCCCCCGTTTCTACAAAATAGCTATAACATTAACAACAGTTAAACAAAAGATCGTGACGTTAGATCGTAAAAATGTCATTACCGTATTTGTCCCAGGCGAATCCATGGTGGTGGTCACTGGTCAGTCGGCAAGTCAGGCAAGCACTTCTTCTTTGTTTCATGGCGGGTAACATACTGTGCTCCAAAACATTTGTGCTGATTGGCCCAAGAGGAGTCTTCTCTTCTTCTTCTTCATTTTTAAAGGCGGTTGGCAACCAGCTTTTGGTGCATTACCGCCACCTTCTGCTCCGTTAGTTCACCCAAAAATGAAAATTAAGTCATTAATTACTCACCCCCATGCTGTACTAACCCCGTAAGACCTTCGTTTATCTCCGGAACACAAATAAAGATATTTTTGATTTAATCTGAGAGCTGGATCAGCCCTCCATAGACTGCCTAAGGGACTAGCTCTTGACAGCCCATAAAAGTCATTAAAGAAAAGGTTTAAATATCCCATATGCCTACAGCGGCTCAATTATAAGTTTATCAAGCGTGGAGACTACTTTTTGTGCGAAAAAAAACATAAATAACGACTTTATTCGACTATTCCATTACTTCCTTATGGGCGCATGAACGAGAACTGAGACCATAGATATCATATAGAGACTAGATACCCTATTGGCCTCTGAAAAACGAGAAATACGGCCGCCATCTTGAACCGGTCGTACTCTTGTCTCTTTGCGTGGCAGTAGATAGGATGCCAGAGCACTGTGGAGCATTTTTCTGTTCTAATCGCCGGACCACCGAAAATAGTGCTTTTCACAAGTAAGTCTTAACATTACCGTACTATTGGTTGTCTTTTGTGAATAGAATATTACCAGATAATGGAGACGGAGCAAAAATATTTGCTATTACTGTACTGAAATCGTTGTGAAATGCTGTTTACTGCATCAGCCGGTGTTCACCCGGCATGAAGAGGTGGAGTAACTGTTAAAGTAATAATTACAAGAGCTTCTAGGTTATCAGATAAGCATTCAACTGGCCTGTTTTATAGGTTATTTGTGTTTGCGCACATCAGGAAGCAACGTTATGTACACGCATGACAGCGATGGGCAAATTGAGTTACCCCTCTAACTTCTAGTTTTATTGATAACCTATATCTTATCACATGCGATTTGGCTATTGGTATTACAGAAGTCCTGTGGTAAAATTATTAATTTACTTCAGCCTAAAGTTAATCCGAAAAGGGCTTTAATCTAGACATTTTCCCCTCCCAAATCCACATATAATAAAAAGGTATAATGTTGTACGAATTTAGAAATTACTGATGCAAAAACCTTGAAAAGCTTCTTCTCAATTTTTATTACAAGTGGCTGCTTTCGGTGGATTCGGTGGCTGCGTTCTTGTGTGTGTGTGTGTGTGTGTGTGTGTGTGTGTGTGAGATATATATATATATATATATATATAGAGAGAGAGAGAGAGAGAGAGAGAGAGAGAGAGAGAGAGAGTGTGTGTTCGTGTGTCTGTTCGTATGTATGTGCGTGTAAGTCCGTGTGTCAATCATAAATTGTTTCTTCAACTTATTAAAATATCTTACTTTACTGCTGCTACTATCGGTTTCTGCTTCTTTATTATTTTTTATAGTGTGTGATTTATAAAATACATGATATCCTTCATCACATATATTGTGTTTGGTCACTTTGATCTTATTTCAGAATATTATATTATTGTTAAACCTACAATGGATATTAAAATACGCCGAACCATGTGTCCTATATCATAGCTACATGAATGACCTTTGCAGCAAAAAAACCCGCGTGAAAATCAGTTCAGTATTCAGTGAGATATGATTAATTTAATGCGCTGACAGCTCATTTCACCTGCCATTCAGATTACACTGAGCGGAGCGGATGACCGGTTTAAGATGGCGGCTCCAATTCTCGTCCGTGCCAATAGGCAGTAGCGGTCGATAGGGCGTCTACCTATATGATGTCTATGACTGAGACGAGCACATTCTCCTTCGGCTTGTTTACCGGGCCGGCTGCTTACCGCAGGAGTATTAGCGCCACCTACCGTATGAGATGATGTGCTGATATAGCTGGAAGCGCAAAACTTTCTGTTTACAAGCAGAGTAAGATGCACGCTGTACATAAGGTTTTCAATTAGCGTATTTTCCGCACTATAAGGTGCACTTAAAAGCCTTTAATCTTCTCAAAAAACGATATATATGGATCATTATCTCATACGGTAGGTGGCGCTAATACTCCTAAGCGGTGAGCAGTACTTGAAGTACTCGAAAAAGAAAGTTTTCTTCTAAAACAGTTCACTTTTGCAGCCATGCACTTGCTTCATTAAGAAACGATCTCCAGAGTGGGTGCTAGTTTAATTAGTTTAGTTTAGGGAAAAACTGAAAAAAAAACTGGAATCACACGGTAGAGAAGTCATGTGAGAAGAGGAAAGGAAATGACTTCACCTGTTCACTTCCTAAAAGTGAACTCAGATGATACTTTCATGCCCTTTGACCAGTGAGACAACAAGGGAAATAGACCTAATGGGGCATGGAAAACAAATACACACCCTTTTATTGCTGATCTCTGTCCTGTCTCCACCCCTCCTTCACACCTTTGACTTTCCATTAGTGTGTGAACACATTATAAATGCAAAGTGTGGCCCTGCTTTCCGCTATGGCACATTCCCTGACAAAAAAAAACTCTCAAAGAAATAAATACATTATTGTCATAAACTAATAAAAATGAGCACTACAGCCAGGAGGTATTCTTCAAAAATGTATTATTTATCGATTTACACAAATATAAATATGATTGAAGTGATTCCAAAACGTATATAAAAAATAGCAAAGTTACACACATTCTCATAATATGTGTGAAATGTGAAATCAATCCCTGAGAAGCAATTATACTTGTAGCATCTTTTGGGATCACTTTTATGTGCAAGTCCATGCGCTGAAATGGAAAGACCACTCTGATGTTGTGAATTTACACAGTAATGTGATGATTTTCTTTAAGAATACGAGATACATTTCAAATCTCAAACATGCGTGTGGAAAACAAAATCTCATCCGTGATTGACTATTTATGCTGCTGTTGTTGTAGCTTTGCCTCAAAACTTGACCTTGTATTTAATAACAAACCATATTTCCTCATTAAATCGTATGTACAGTATCATTGAAGATTTCATCCCCTAAAACCGATGGGTGTGAAAACTTTGGCTCAGTATTCAATCGTCTTAGCAAGTTCTGCCAGTTTGTTCTGTCATATGGCTTAAAGCTGTAATATATCAATCATTATTCTTTAGTTGTAGCTGAATCCAGAGGCAGTTCTGCTCCTGTTGTTTCTCCATGGTAACTGAGAAACGCAGAGGTCACGGACCGCTGTTGCTAAGCTGCCGAGGAAGTTCTCGCTTCGGTTGCGTTTGTTCACCAGGCCTGCAATGGACACTGCAGTGACAACAGAACATAACGATTATCAGGACCGCAAATACAGATAGCCACTGTTTATGTACAGAGAGAGAAATATCAACATTGACAACTTCATAATAATGTACACACCTTATTTTGCAATGCGGAAGTAAGTTACTTTCTGATTCATTAGCCCTGTTTACAACTGGTATTAAGATGCATTTGGTCGGTCGGTCCACAAGTAGACGAGGGACACACATCCGTTTACACCTGGTGTTTAAATCCGTCTCTTTAGTCCATTTTTAACCACTTCAATCCTGATTTCTTTCTTCACGTTTACACTACGAAAGCAATGTGGTTGAATGCGTTTTCGACTACCTCGCTTATAAATGTATTTAGCCTATTTAGTCTACTTGAGGTCCGTTTGACCAAAACGCATCTTAAAGGGATAGTTCACATTGAAATTAATTTTTGGTATGTTTTAGCTTACCTCAAGGGCATCCAAGATCTTTGTTTCCGCAGTAGTTGCATATATAAATACTGTTCGTTTTCTCACACAAACCGCTCGTTTCATGTCTTGGACCATCAATGTGTACTTACATTTACAAGTCATTAAATCATGTTTCATTTGGACTTCTCTGTGCATGCTCTTTCAGGTGGTGACCATAGACCTCCATTATATGACTGACAGACAAGAACGGTTTGACCTAAAAATATAAAAATTGAAACTACTGTGGAAACAAAGACACCTACATCTTGGATGCCCTTGAGGTAAGCTAAAACATACCAAAAATTAAGTTCAAAGTGAACTATCCCTTTAATACCAGGTGTAAACAGGGCCTATATAAATAACTAATAAAGTGTAATAAACAGTACAACTACTTGAAAACCAGTGTCTATGTATACAATAAGTAAACACTTGCACATTCAAGTTACAAATGGCTCTTACATTAGAAGTAATGTGGATACAAATAAGAAACTGAAGTTTGACCTGCTTGTTGGAGCCCAGGTGTGTGATAGTGCTGGTGTCCATGGTCGTATATCGAGATGGATGGGAAAACTGGGCGGCTTCTTGTTTGGTCGAGTACACTTAAAAAGACACGAAATGTGAGTTTTGCACATTGTTGTTCAGAATCACAGTGTGTTCTGCATTAATAAGCAGGGGTTATTACTGTGCGACTGTGTGAAGGGCGGCTGGGAGAGGTGAGCTGTGGTCAGCTGCGTCAGGCTGGTGTTCTGTGGGAACTGCATCGGCTGCAGGGCGGCCAGGCCAGACACACTGTTGATGACAGGCACGCTCTGAGACTGAGGCGATGCCAGACCTGGACAAACGTAAAAACCGTGTCAAAGACAGAACTTGTTCTTCAAATTGTTCTAAAAAGATTTGAAAATGAAAAGAATTTAAATAATAATAATTCTTTAGACTGTATATATTGTTTAAAAACACACACACACACACACACACAAGGGTTATTATAGTTAGCTAAAACTAAAACCATAAACGAAAAAAAAAAAAATTAGTTACTTAAAATAAAATAAACGTTAACAAAAATAAAATAAAAAACATAAACTTTTTATTTTTTTCTTATTTTTATTTAGTTTAACTTGATGTATTAAAAAAAAAAACGAAACCTAAAACTGAAATAAAAATGATATATTATGGAAGCCCTGAACGGCAACCTAAAAAGAAAAATCTGTAAAAAAAAAAAAAAAAAAAATTAAAGTCTTTTAAAAAAAGACTTTAATCTCGAAACATTTCAACTTTAATCTTGAAATGCTAGATTTTTTTTTTTTATGTTGCGGTTCAGGGCTTCTGTAATATATAGACATTATAGGCTATATTTTTAAATATAGATTATATAGACATACAAAAATACACAACTAAATTACTACAATTTTAGCACTAAACTAACATAAAAATGAATAATATTAAAATAAAAACTAATTGAAAATATTAATACAACTATAATAGTGTCTCAGTTATACTAAAATAACACTGATATTAATGACCCCACACAGTACTTTTCACATAGATAGATGATATGGAATTTCTTTGAAATGTTCATCTATCATTGTTTTTTAACATTCTCTAATATTTCTGTAAAAACGTGTTACGTTACGTTGCAATGAATTAAACGGGCCACATCCTACACAAGTCCATTCATAAAGTTCTTTTTGCGCCAGAACTGTCCGATTTTAGTTTTACATCATGATTTGAATCTGATCCTTAGAATTAAACAGGATAGTACCTTCAAGGCTTGTAAATGAACCTGAATATGAACTGGCTGTCGTCCGTTCACTGGCTTAGGCAAGTGTGCAAACAAGGCCTCAAATGCTTGACCCACTCATTAAATGTTACTGTGGCAGTCAGACACTCCAGCACTCAAGAGGGCGATAGAGCGACCTTTAGATGTGTTATGAGTTATCAAAGGTTTTTTATGATCTAACTAGATCAGCAAGATGCTGCTTCTCCTGCTATTAAAACATTGTCTGTTTAAGAATCCCTACCAGTAATGCAGTGTCTCAACCAATGACACGAGTTTGGGGGCGTGGGTATCTGTTTGTCTGACCAATAGAAAGAGGAGGGAGTGTTGAGAGAACCTGTTTGAATTATTTTTGAAGTTCCATTTGATTAAAAAAAATGTATGACAGTGTAGGTTAGTAGTTTTTAACTGTTTTAAGGCAAATTACCACCTTTCATCACATCAATAGTTTTAATAATATTAATATCGCAGATGTCAAAATGTGTGATAAAAATGAAAACTACAGTAAAACTATATTGTTACCTGTAAGATACCTTACACATGTTTAAAATAGGGCTGGGCAATGATTAATCGCGATTAATCACATGCAAAATAAAAGTTTGTGTTTACATAATATATGTGTGTGTAGTGTGTATAATTATTTTTGTATATAAAAATTCACACATGTGCATGTATATTTAAGAAAAATGTGTTATTACTATATAAAATATTAATATTTCATATAAATTATGTAAATATATATACAGTATATTCATTCAAATATTTCTTAAATATATACATGCATGTGTATTTATATATACAAAATAATTATACACACTACACACACATATATTATGTAAACACAAACTTTTATTTTGGATGCGATTAATCGTTGCCCAGCCCTAGTTTAAAACAAAAATGGTTTAACATAGCAATTATATGTATATAAATATTGCATTTGAGTTTTTACCAGAAAAACTATGTACTGTAGAATTACAGTGGAAAACAAGAATATACAGTCACTAATGTGCCATCCAGAAATACTTGAAATGTAGTTCATTTTTGGCAACCATTTAATTGAATAGGGTATTTTTACAGCGTACAGTTTACGATGTAAGATAGAAAGAAGAAGGAAGCGTAAATAAAAATGGCGATACTCACTTTGAGTGGCCAGGCTCATAATGAGGCTCTGTGCTTGCTGATGATGATGATGATGATGAGATGACTGAGACAGACTATGAATGTTGGTCAAAGTGCTCACAGGAGGCAAGACTCCACCAGAGACCGAAATCTGGACACACACACACACACACAATGTCAATACATATAAGGTACACAAACATTTAGCATGTAAGGACGTGGTTTCTTTCCTCTGGTGAATACCTTCACTAACATAACATTACAAATGTTTATTGGGGGGGTGGGGGGGTGTATATAAAAGTGAATAAAGGCTTCTGTGTTTAACACACTGCCTTCACATGCTAGATCAATGCTTTCTTTGACCTAGTTGAGTCAGTTTCCAAATAAAGGCGACTTTATCAATCATGTCTGTAAAATGTACATTGATCTCTGCGACTACACGGTTGAAAAAAAGGGCCGCCAGACCCGTACTTGTCAAAGCGTGCACGTCATGACGGTTTTTTCTTTACCATTTTGGCGTCGGGCGATAACAAGCCATGGCAGTGGTCCAGGCTTCCCGGAGACACCTGTTGCAATACTGATTGGCTGCTGCCATGGTGACTTATGGTTGTGGAGGAAGTGACCTCGCTGGTTCCTTGTTGACTGTACCTGAGTTCTGCACCGAAAAACACAAGAAACACTTTTGTAGTATTGTGTATGACAAAAAATATGCAATTTGTTGCGTTGTCACACTGGGACAAAAGAGAAAGCCACTAGTCGGCACATGCTGACCTGATTCCGTCTATCTTTACCTGACCTGGTTGCGTAGTTGTAAATGCGGCTCGAATGATAAGAGTCTGCAGTCCAAACACCGAAAGGCCTTTATGAGGCCGTCTGTTCCTTAAACGCATTCTCGTAAACACACCTGAAAACTGATTATTTTAAATGTTGTGCATTTTCTTGCTCCGGGGCAAACAAATACAATCAAAGAGCTTTTGAACCGTTGGAGGTCAGTGACTGAAGCAGAACACACAGCTTGAGCAAACACGCTGTCCTCTGACTCACTCTCTTGACGTAATATTAATCCGTTTGTAAACATTCTGCGGAATTCGGTCCATTTCACGGGCTGACAGTTTACGGCTTTTCCCCCGAAAAGTGCCCTTTTGTAGTTGCCAAAAGTTAAGCTGAAGCATTCGGATTTTATGATGTGATCGTTTTAAGCCACTGCGTGATCCTTCTGGGTTTAAAATACCTTTTTTCCAGCAAGCTATCGATCTTCTGAGGGAGCAAAACACACCCTCCCAGACTCAAAGCTCGAACCTTGACTTGACCCTGGTTTGACCCTAAAGATTTTATGTCCTTGTATCTCACATGTGTCTGCGGGTGTGGCTGTGTGTTTTGTTCACACACCAATGGGACGGAAGAATTCCAATGAAACAAACACACTCTTACTGCTTTCGTGAACCTATTTACACCTGACATTAACACTCATCATACCCCGGTTTAACAGTCTAGTCCCAGACTAAAATGCATGTTTGCATTGGCATTATTCAATATTGCGTTCGAATATGTCAGTGCCATTGTTTTGTCTCAAGATGCACAGCAGTAATGTTTTTTTTTTTCAAAGGCATGTTTATTACAGCTACTTAAATGTCCTAATTTAACTAAGGCCTAATCCTGGCTTAATCTAAGCCTTGTATGTGAAACCAGGCCATAACACTCGAATACAGCGGTAAACTAAAACTATTAAAAACATTTGTGTTCATTGAAATAAATAAGATGAAAAAGTTTAAGGAAAAAGAAATGCGGTCTTACGTTTAAGATGAAATATTGAAATTAGTAACTGCAAAAATAAATCAATAAAAACAAAAACTGAGCTAAAATCTTTAACCTTTAAATTAAAAATAAATAGTAATATGGAAAATAATAATTTACAAAAGCTTATAACATAAATCGTGATTAATTGCATCCAAAATAAAAGTTTGTTTACTTAATATATGTGTAGTGTGTATAATTATTTAGTATATTTATAAATATACACATATGCATGTATATACTGTATATATATTTATACATCCTTTATATTAGATATAAATATTTTATATATAAATCAAATATTTTCTTAAATATATACATGCATATGTGTGTATTTATACAGTATATACAAAATAATTATACACACACATATATTATGTAAACACACACTTTTATTTTGGATGCGATTAATTGCTGCCCGGCAACACTAAATATATATAAAGCTAATTCATAAAATAATAAATACTATAATAGCATATAAATAATATTAAAATAACTAGGGCTGTCAAACGATTAATCGCGATTAATCGCATCCAAAATAAAAGTTTGTGTTTACATAATATATGTGTGTGCACTGCGTATAATTATTTTATAAATATAAATACACACACATGCTTGTGTATATTTAAGAAATATTTTCATGTATATACTGTATATAGATTTATATATAATTTATATTATATATAAATATAAATATTTTATATATATATTTTTTCTTAAATATACATGCATGTGTGTGTATTTATAAATATATACAAAATAACTATACACAGTGCACCCACATATATTATGTAAACACAAATTTTTATTTTGTATGCGATTAATCGTTTGACTCCCCAAAAAACAACACTTCCAACTTTTCCGTTTTGCATGACATCGGATCATCTGAGAGGTGTAAACAGAGTCTGCGCTTCGGTTTTCTGTGTGATTGTTACATGCACTTACTTGAATCAGAGGCACTGTGATGGTGCTGGGTGTGTGATGACACGTGGGACAGCAGGGGGTTCATGCTGTGGGGTGGGTATGTGTCCATCGCCAGCTTCTGTCTGAAGGCTTCCTCCTTCCGCCGGTTTGCAAACCAGTTGTACACACGAACCTCCGTGACCAGGTTAGATCCGAGTCCATGAGCTTTAGAGGGCGACACACCCCTCTGCACACACTCTGCCCTGAGAACATCCCCACAAATAACCAACCGATCTTTCCAAGATATCAAATGTGTTCAAATAAACGTATATCTTATATTGTCAAACAGAAAACAAAAACAAATGATGTAATATTAATTAAATGTCATTTAACAGATATATTAAACATATGTTTAATAAACCTAAAACGAATGCATGAGTGCCACTGTGTTTTAAAGCATATATAAAATAAATAAGTATCCTAAAATGTATCAAAAATAAAAATAAAAGACTTTATATATAGATGTTATAAACATTCAAATAAATGTGGTGACAGTAATTTAAAAAAGAGATAGCATATCTTTAGAGATAGATTGCATAAAATGCAAAACATAAAAATAGTTTGAACATATTTAAATAATATTATACACGAATTATATATATATATATACAAATAAATATATACATCATCGTATTTCATAGTAGTGCTCATCTTTTTATTGATCATCTTTGTTATATATATATATATATATATATATATATATATATATATATATATCATCTTAGATCATCTTTGTTATATTTATATAAAACAAAGATGATTGAAGAAAAGATGAGTACTACTTTTTTATTAAAGTATAAATAAATATATTTTATTTATTTATTTTATTTTATATATTCACATTTATTTTAAACATATTTTTACTAAAACTAATATTAATAACTGTATATATACTTTTTTAAATAAATCAACATTGCAGTTGCATGTCTGTGAATGCAGTTGTAATTTGACTGACATGGACAGCAACACAGAGGAGAGAGAGAGAGAGCATTACCTGTTGCATTCCTCCACCAGCGTCTCCCTCTCTTCTTTGCTGGGGTTTTTCTGCCGTTCATAAGCCTGATAAAGTATCTCTTGAGATGCCGGACCCCATTTGAAACGGTTTCGTCTCATCCTCTTAGAGCCTGGCTCCCCCTCGTCTCCGATTGGTCCTGCAGAGCCTCCGGGAGCGCCCGAACTGTGTCCAGTCGGATTGAATTCTGGGAAAAAAAACAGGACCTGATCCTGACTGCCTGAGTCACTGAGGTCAGAGCCCTGAACACGGTCGAACTCTGCGGAAATAAGAGGGGGACACGATTGGGGCAGAGTAAGGCAGAATATCGTGATAGATAGCGCTGGGATGGGGAGGCCCATAATGAAGATGCAGTTTTGAGGGAGGTAATAATAATAATAGATCAGAGAATGGGGCTTACAGAACAGAGTACACACACACACAGGTGTTTATCGACCCCTTAAAGTAATTAGCGTCAAACACACACACACACACACATATATATATATACATACATAAGTAATTAGCACCAATTTGTATGAAAATTAACATGTTGACCTTGAAAAATGAATGTCCTTCATAAATGTAGGCTATTCACAGCAAGTAAAGAACATGTATCAGGCTGTCTACAAATATGAATAAATTACCTTCTAAATTATCTGACCAAACAAGATAAAAACATTCACAAAAGAGGCTTTTCACATAGATTAAATGAAATGTGCTGGAGGTCATTTATAATAGACACAGTGAGCGGGGCACAAACTTTCCACAAACACGCCAGCATGACAAAATGTACTGTATTTTATAGTTGACATATCAACACTATATAGAGAATTTATTTTGCCAAAATTAAAAAATCTTTGGAAGAAATCACTGAACATCACTTTAGCCATAGAAAAAGTTCATTTTTAATGATTCTTGCGTTTATTTAAAATTAGACAAATCTGATGTTATTTTAATCTTATATCTGATATTTAACAGTTGAGATAATTCTTTAATGCTTCACTAACCAGCACTAGCCGGGTTTGAATCCCAGTTGTGCAGATGTTTTAACTGCGTTACAATGCACTCCTCTTAGAACTATGCTATTCTATTCTTTACTTTTATGAATTCCATTGAGTAACCATGAGAAAAAAAAGGTGATTAAAGACTGAGAGTAAATTGTAAGAAACTATGCTAACTGTGTTTTGTGCTGTGTTGTAAAACTCAAAAATGACACAAAATATGTCATTATATTATATGAAAAAGTTAAGAATTGTATTTTATTGACAAAACATTTTAGTTTGTCTTATATATTTTTTGATGAGTTCAGATAACACTGAAGCTGTCATGTGGTCATCTTACAATGGGGCATGCTGTCATATTCACTTCCATTTATTTCGGGGTAAATCAAGAAAAAAAGTATACACTGTATTTGTATTAATGAAACAAAACCACATAATTGTACTAGACACGTGTGAAATTAATTGAGGGGGAAAAAGAAATACTCTGAACCCCAAGTGCATTTACACAAACTGAGAGAGTCAAAAAGTGTTATAGTGTAACTCTCCATAATGCAATATATAAAACTCATGTTTTACAAGTATGTAATAGCCTATAATTTGTTAACAAATGTAATAATACATAAAATAATGATTCACTGTATTATACAGTAGCCTATCACTGTAAAAATATTTTCAAGATTGTTTCTTTTGTCAAATCAACTTAATGATTAATTAATTCTGATGATTAAATCAATCTTCTTCATTGTATTAACTCATTTTTTCCATTTCAATCAACTCAAAATTTTAAGGCAACCAGGTTACTTAATTTTTTAAGTTAAACCAACAATTATCAGATGCAAAAATAAATAAATAAACGAGAGCTTATGAAATAAATAAAGCTGACTTGTATGATTTTTTGTTAAATAATGTAAATGTACTTTTAAGCTCGCAAAGGGAACAAAGCAGTCTACATAAGCTCGATAGAAGCTAGCCTACATATGAACGTTGTACTGAGATGTTGACTTACGTCTGTCGATTTCGCGCTGTTTCTGGACATACCAGGTGTAAAGCGCGGCTCGCTTGGCCGTCTTCATCGGCGTGCCTTTGTTGAGGTGCTGGGACAGGTGCGACTGGTTGAGGCCCGTCACGTCCACCACCTCGCGCTGAGGGATGTTGTGCTGCTGCATGTAGCCTTTCACAGTGCGAGCCACACGCCACGGGTCCTCACTGACAACCACACACAGACAGCAGATTCACAAGCAACTCGACATTATTTTTTAAGTGTGTCGAAGTGTTATGTTAGGTTGTGTAAAAGTAGGCTATGCCTTTTGTTTTGAAAAGCGCAAATATGATAATGATAAAACGTCTAAAATTGACATGACATGCGATAACATTAATATAGGCTAAATCAAAACATAAAAACGCACGCAAAAATATTAACTCGTAATAAAAAACAATTAATGTTGTCTAATGAGTATTAGTCTCAAAGATTTATTTAAGCCAAAAAAAAAATATTTTCCCTCCTATCCATATGCCTACTGAGTTGATTATTTAGGATTAATAACTGTATGATAATAATTTTATATAACGAATATAGCTTAGTCATAGGGCTACAATAAAATAATAAATAATAATAGGCCCCATTTTTGCATGGCATGTTGTAGCCTATATCATTTTAAATGCCGCTAATTTGACGCAGGATAGTCGACAAATGATTTAATGAATCTGTTAATTTTAAGCCTCTTGTGAAAAAAAGAAAACCCGCTTGTGATCGGTTTAATAAGTTTTTAAAAAATGAAGATGGATCCGCTAATGTTTGTTTGGGGAAATAACCCCTCACATTTGAGTGTGCTCGAGGATGTTGATTTAAGACTATAACTTTGGACAATGAATAACTAGATATCTTTTCCCTCTATTCATACGACATTGTGTATCTTTCTGTTGATGATTTATAGAAATAAATTAATAACAACTACACGTGGTTTCGTTTTTGACTTTACGTCAATATTCATATATATAGGCTAGGTTACTTTTTTGCACATTTCGAAAAAAAATTCGATTTTTTTTTTTTTTTTTTGCCGAAATTTAAAATGTAGGCCTATAAATTTTTCTGTTTCTAAAGTTGCATAATTAAGTAGAATAGGTTAGTTAATTAAAACAATAAATAAGAAAAAAAATAGCTTAATCACAATAGCATAGGCTAATTTTGGTATTAGAGTCGTTAGATCATTTTATTTAAATAGGCTACAATTGGGCAAGCAAAAAGAAAATAATAATAATAAAAAAGAATACAAAATTATATAGGATAAAATTAGACAAGTTTCTACAGAGAATTTTAGAAGAACTAGCCAACAGGTTATTTTATTGAGCTGCTCATTATTGCGCACTCTTAGCCTACGACTGGAATAAAAAAAAAATCTAGTAGGCCTACATTGTAATCTAACATGTTGCATTGTTTAATAATGTGACATTTAATTAATGAGCTGAAAAGTCAAGTATCCGTGTGTGAATAACTCACGATAACATGCGCTCCACCTGCGCGCGCTGCTCCGCCGCCTCCTCCGTGTTGAGAGACTGCAGCTCGCGCAGGATCGGCGGCGTGTCGAAGTCATCCCCGTCATCAGAGCCTTCGTCCCCGGACAGTTTACCGCATTTCCCCTGCGCGCTGGTCAGAGTCAGAAACACCGGCTTCGAATCATTGGAGTCGCTGCCGCCGTTGACACTCGCCGGGGACAAGGGTTTTTCCATTTTTATTCCGAATTCGGCGGAACACGGGCATAAATCCTCCAGCGCCTGGACCAGCACATCCTTCGTGACCCCCGAGTCCAACAAGGCGCTCAGGAGCTCCTGCTGAAGCGACGTCAACTTGGACACCATGTCGGTAAACATCAATCCGGTCTCGTTGAAAATCCTCGCGTCCTCGGTAAATCGGACGTGTGAAATTAACTGAAACGAAGAGTGTTTTTAAGTACGGAAGCACATGAGAGTAAAGTGTCTTTACGCAAAGTTTTGCAGTTGTCCAGGGCACGAGCGCACCTGCTGAAGGAAGTAGTTCACGTTCCTGGGAGGGCGGAGCTGACTGCGTGGTCATTGGCTGTTGCACCTTATGCAAATGTGGTATTTACTCGTTTATGAATAATGCTAATATAAATGAGAAATTTAGAGGAATCCAATTCTGTATTAGTCTGCTTTTGGGTCACACTTTAGATTAGGGTCCAATACTAATTGACTTTTGCCTCAATAAACTCATTATTAGTCTACAGCTTATTAATAGTAGGCTACTGTAAAAATTATATGATTAATAAGTTATGACAAAATGTTTTTATATCGCAGTAACTCATCAAAATAAGTTAAGAAAATTTCAGGTTTTTTATAAATTATACAAGATTGAACTCATTTTTAAAGTCAGTTCAATATAGCCTAATTTAAGTTGATTGTAATTAAACATTATTTATGAATAAGTAAATACTGCATTATCAACATTTAATAACAACAGGCTAATACATTGTTTCTGAAAAGTTTTGTGGTATAAATTAAATAGTCGCTAATCTATTTGTATTTCTTCATTTCATGTATTTGCTTTGTATGTCTTACATTGTTATAAGCTTAAATTATTGTTTTTTTTACTTGAGAATAAAAGATGGCATACTCCTCTGAAAAAAAGGATAATTGATTAATCATTAGGCTATATTTCGCTGTAAAAAATACTTTCAGGATTTGTAATCACAACATTTTGTCTTTTGTCAAATCAACTTAAATTATTTATGTAGTTCAGATAACATAATATTTTTGAGTTTCTGATGATTAAATCAATCTCCTTCATTGTATTAACTCAATTTTTACATTTCAATGAACTTAAAATTTGAAGGCAACCAGGTTACTTATTTTTTTTAAGTCAAACCAACAATATTTTTTTAATGTTGTTATTATTGGTTAGTTTTTGTTCTGTTCCTATAATGCATTCATTTTATGATAATCATTACTCAAATATGAGTAATAGAAATTATATGATCAAATAAGTTATTACAACATATGTCTTTACATTGTTTTAACTCATCAAAATAAGCAATTTTCAGATTTATGGTAAATTATACAAGATTCAGTTTAAAACTAATTTAAGACAGACAGACAGACAGACAGACAGACAGACAGACAGACAGACAGACAGATAGATAGATAGATAGATAGATAGATAGATAGATAGATAGATAGATAGATAGATAGATAGATAGATAGATAGATAGATAGATAGATAGATAGATAGATAGATAAAAGAGATCAGTTGACTTAACTTAAAAAGCGAGGAAACCTGTTTCCTTAAAATGAAGTAAATAAACTTCACGCGTAATTGAAAAAAAATTTATGGTAAATTATACAAGATTCAGTTTAAAACTAATTTAAGTTAAAATTACATAAACATTAAAGTTGATTGTACTTTTCAACTTTTGCAAAGCAACTTTTTTTACAGTGAAAACACCCCATTTTCCTTCATTCGTAAACCCCGCTTTCTTCTTTATATATAATCCTTTTCTCAATTATTTGATTTCGAAAAAGCAAAATGTGACTTTTTAACGAGCAAAAATGTTGATCAGTGATAAAATGCACATCAACAATAAAAGTGTGAAAATTCAGCATTAATGTTTTTCATAATCAAAATGCTACATAAAAAGAAGCATTACGAAAATGTAAAATCGTAGACACAATTTGAGTAATTTACAAGATCAAATCTGCTGCTGGAACAGAATTTTAATGCGCGCAGCATTTCAACCTTTCTCACACATTTTAGGGACTGGTCAGTTCTCAATCATTAACAACAGTTAATAACAAACTTACAGAAATTACATATTTTTTTCCAGGATGTGAAACTACTTCTGTTGTGAAAGCTGCACTGGAGTGTGACTGTATCGGATGAATAATTTGTTAGTTTTCTCTCTCACACTCTCTTTTCTGACCAGGAGGTTTTTTATGTGGTTTACTGACACTGAAAGGCTCTGCTGTCTGCGTAACAAAGCCCCTTCCCTTTACATCACTGGAATGGTTTTTTTTTTTTTTTTTTTGTAAATACGGATAATTTGCCTGCAGTTTGAACCAAAAGCTGTCAGAGTCGATTGCTATAGGCATCTATTCATAGACATTTGATCTAAGTGAGGCATTTACAGATATATGAAACTGTTTTAATTATGGCTAAAATATGCTAAAATGGTGCAATTAGTAAAAGTTTTATACTTACACACACATTTTAGACATGATGGGTAAGCTGGGGAATCAGTGACCAGAAAGATGAGTTCCGGTCAGTAAGCTGGACCTTGACTTGGACTCAAAAGGACACATAAACACAAGAACACACACACACACAGTTTATTTCTGTCATGTTCAGAGAGATAGGTAAGGTCTCGAGGCATTTATTGTCTGTGTTTGCCGTGACGGAACTGTGCCACAGGTGTTACACCATATAAAGACTCCGTTGATCACCCTGTTAGACATTAACCACAGTAATCTAACCTTCACGAGCTTCCTTTTCATGATGATGATGCGCAATGATTATGATTGTGTATATATGAGTGTGAATATACACACAACACTTTTTGCAGCAACTACTGGATGAATTAGACCAATTTAAGGATTACATACTTTAAAATGCATGTTTTTTTGTTAAAGCTATACCATTATTTATTTATGTTTATTTTTACTAACTAATTATCGTCATTCTTGTTTCCATGTTAAGGGACTGAGACATGTTTAGAAATTTTACAATAACTAATTTCAATATAATTGACATTATATATTATTGATTGAGTCGTGAGGTATACTACAACCGACCGCAAGCTCCGCGCATTTGTCAAAATTAAGGTGACTGAGAGACTTCACACTCATTTCCTTTAAGGAGGCAGAGGAGCAAATGAGATCAGTGGTAGAGGAAATAAGGAGTGTGAGTGGAGCTACTCTCCCAGAACGCACTGCAGCTCTGAAGCCCCCGCTGACTTAAACATCCCCCTCACAGAAACCTCATACTCACACAATACCAACGGCCTTCTTTACAACTTTACAATCTCTGTGTGTTTCTGTCTCTAGACAGACAGACAGACAGACAGACAGACAGACAGATAGATAGATAGATAGATAGATAGATAATTAGATAGATAGATAGATAGATAGATAGATAGATAGATAGATAGATAGATAGATAGATAGATAGATAGATAGATAGATAGATAGATAGATAGATAGATAGATAGATAGATAGATAAAAGAGATCAGTTGACTTGACTTAAAAAGCGAGGAAACCTGTTGCCTTAAAATTAAGTAAATAAACTTCATGTCTAATTGAAAAAAAAAAGTTATGTGGAATTGTCAAGTTTACATAACTTAATTTATTCAAATACGCATGAAGTTTGTTTACTCAAAACTATTAAGCCAACAGGTTTCCTCACTTTTTATGTCAAGTCAAATGATCAATTTTACAGTGAGATAGACAGATAGAGAAACAGACAGATATATAGATGTAGAGACAGATAGACAGACAGACAGATATATAGATGTATAGATGGATAGATAGACAGAGAAATAGATAGATAGATAGATAGATAGATAGATAGATAGATAGATAGATAGATAGATAGATAGATAGATAGATAGATAGATAGATAGATAGATAGATAGATAGATAGATAGATAGATAGATAGATAGATAGATAGATAGATAGATACTCCTGGGACCCAGGAATAGACTTTTAGTGGACAAAATGAATGAATAATGGATAATGTGTGGACATTATATTTTTTGAATTTCTCTGATGTCAGTTTTAAGTCTATTTATGTAAAGAGCACATTCAGATACCAAATGTTTGGAGGTTTCTCCATGACAACAACAACTCCTCATTAGCCTAAAAACGACTGACATTAATTTAGTGACCAAATTTAGCTCTCTTGTGGAAATATGACATTCTGTAAATATAATTAAAATCAAATTTTCAAATTGTTCATTAAAAATCAACATTTCAGGAAAATGTTATGGGGTTTCTAATCAAAATATGACTTGCTGTTACAAAACAGGGCATTGATTTCATACATGTCCACTGTAGAGGACACCAAAACCGAAAGCATGTTTATCAGCCATTTTGGGAGACACAATCGGGAAAGAAATTATATATCAATATTACTATGAAATATCAGATATTATTATGAAAACGTTGCCAATTAATACTCCAATTATTCCATGATGCCCCAAGAACACATTATGCAGATTAGATACAGTGTATAGATCCATAGATACTACTTTTTGTACTGTATGATGTGCAATATGGACCTGTGTCTGCAATAAAGCTTTATAATTGTATGGAATGGGACTACACATTTATGGCCAACACACTGCATATTATATCAGTTCATTCTGTTAGATCTTTGATAACTAAGTTGAGAATCATCTTTACATCTAATTTTTTAGATCTCGGAATTGATTTCCAATTTTTTACATGAATTTCAAGCAAACTTATGACATTTACTGATTATACTGAAGGCCATCGCTTTCAATCTAAACTTTTGACGCCCCACTCAATGTTTGCAAAAATCACTTGACATTTGATTTGAATTGCACAGGCAGAACAATTAACAGCATTACAACACGCATCAGTCCACAGATATGATGCTGTTCTGCGCTTTTACAGCACAGTAAAGAATTCATGGCCTTTTTATGGAGACAACGTTCAAAAGAAGACTTTGATGGCTCCTCACGAGGGGTCAAAACCTGAAGAAATGGCCACCGTAAACGCAAGGAGGAGAATAAATACAGGCGGAGCATGTGATGCTGGCACAGGACCAGACACTTCAGATCTACAGCAAATCTGAAGTAAAAGCTTTTCAAACTTCACAAACATGTCCTTTTTCTGTCTTCCACTCCATCACTCAACCAGTCATTTAGTTAATCAGGTATTGGTTAACCGACACAAACGTCATGTTAACATCTACCTTGTCTTCCTATGCAATATAAGCATTTTAAAAGTAAAAGTGTAGTATTTCTATTTTTTTTTTTACCTGAAATTTAAAAATAAGCCATTAACATTCATTAGACTTTAGGAGAGACTCACCCACTCCTTTCAGAAAGCTTTTATTGTGCTTTGTATCTTACTTGTCCCTGATGTTTCGGGCCCCCCGGTGTGAAGGGGGGGATGAGGGTGAGCGCCCAGGAACAGACGTGCCTGAATCAGCGTTCCTCCCTCCTGTTAGAGATGAGTGGACTCTGCCCCGCTGAACCTCACGCTCGCTTGCTCTGCTCTTCGCAGGAATCACACGTTTCGTCCTCTTCTTCATCCTGATTGCACTCCTCCTGCTGCTTTTCTCTCTCACGCCTCAGCGACCCCGGGGCCCCAGAGGGCCAGAGTCAATCGAGGTATCAGGTCAAACTAAAGCTCACAGATCATTTCGTTACAGCTTTTTAGTCACCGTCATTGCTCTGGCCACTCAAGATATTTAACGTATACTTTTCTATAAACAGATATAATATCCAATGATAATAACTCAATGTTATTGAACATTTTTTTAAATGCAAAAGATTGCAAAACGGTCTTCCTCGCAATTAGGTGTTGTTGCACTAAGGCTAAATTGATGCATATCACACCCACACACATTTTACCCTAAAACCGTATTCTGGAAAAATGTGGGCAAAATAGTTTTGATTTATTTTTTAAAAATACTTCCCTTGATCTGAGCGGAACAAGACTTGGCTATTTTTTTATAAGTTTGCCTCCTGAACACACAATTTTTTTTTGATTCTACAATGTTAAGTGGGTGAAAAAAACCCTCCTTAATCTTGTATTTGGGTCAAAAATGGGCACCCATAGAAATGAATGGGAAAAACTAATTTAGAGCATTCTAAAATAAGCCAAAATAAGACACCAGGTGACCAGAGTCACTTCATCTTTAGGTTTTAGCTCTTAGAACTTATGGGAATGATATTTTGATGTAGTTAAAATTTTTTTTTTTAAAAATTCAACATAAAAATAAGCATAATTTACAAAGAAAATATGGTACTTTTTGAAGTAAATAAATTCAAAAATACCCCAAAAATAAAAAAAATATGATAAATGGATAGACAAAATTTTATCGAAGACAGTGATAAAACATTTATAATAAATAAAAATTAGGATCACACCCGAGTCCTCTGTGCCCACATTTGACCACAATTAAAGGATTAAGGGCTATAAAGTGAATACGGTTTGAGGGCTAAATGCTATATGCATGTAGAGTATGTCATTAGCCCAATATACAGTAATAACTAAACATTTGTATAATGCAAAACAAACATGCACACTTCAGCAGTTTTTGAATAACGTCCTATTCTGTGCAGACATGCTCACCATCATGATTAAGAACAAATTAGAAAAGTTTTAACTGAGAACTTGAAAAAAGGAACACTTGAGAATACAAGAACCGTTTTATTTGTTCACTCATTATCCGCGTTTTTACTTGGGTCAAATCATTCAAGTGAAACTAGTTTTCATAGTGAAACGGGACTTTTCTTTTGATGCTTTGATAATATATTTTAAAATATACATTTTGAATAAAATATAAAGGTGGTTATAACGTATAACGTCAGACAGTCAATCCATATGGCTTCATCTGTGCATTTTTACATTCACTATGGTGATTTGATGAGCTGAAGGGAGGAATCGTTCCCGTCCGATTCTTTTGTCTCCTCAAAGTTCCTCAATACATCCTCAAGGAAACTCACCACAGTCTTCAGATCCTCACTGCGGTCCGACACGGTCTCTTCTAGCGCCCCCTTCAGCCTGGTCAGTGTCTCGTTGAGCACCATCAACCCATCCTCAGGTGCAGCATGGTCCACCGCCTCCTCCCCTGCAGGACAGTCAACCAAAGCCACGTCCTTATCACCAAGGTAACGAACCAGGAAGTCCTGTAGCACTGGCCTGGATTGGTCACTCAGTGATGACCTCAGCGCTGGAAGGTCCTCAGGCTGGCACACGGACAGGAGGTGCAGGAGAGCACGGCAGAGCTGCGAGCGTAAACTAGCACAGTATCGATACTCAAGGAAGTCTTCCGTATCTTCACTGTGTTCGAGGGCCCGAGCCAAAGCCTGCCACACCTCGGCAAACTGGTGAACGTCACCGTAGCGGTCTCGCGTCGAGGGAACAGAAAGTGCGGCGGCGGATTTGATGCGTACTTTGAAGTTCTTGCAGGAAGTGACGACGTAGGAAAGGGCGGAGTAAGCTTCCTTAGACCAGACAGCAGAACCTGCGCGGGAAGTGGTGTGTGTTACGGTGTGCTAAGTTTAACAAGAATGTGAACACTTTTTACTTGTACCACGTGACCACTGAAAAGCCAAAACAGTAACTACCAACTCCTCAAATAAGGAGGATAGTTGCTGGAACTATTGGTGGAAATACTCGCTTTTTGGCATTTTCGCACCGAAGGAACTAGGAATGATTTTAGGAGGAATTTAATTTCAATAGGAACTACCAGTGACATTAGTGATTTGATTTATTGGTTTATTTAAAAGGGGACAGTGCAATTTCATAAAACGCATGAACAAACATGGTTGAAAAAGCCAGAATTAGCCAAAAGGCTATTTTTCATCTGTAGTCCCCTGGCCAAGATGTAAAAAAAAAAAAAAAAAAAAAGATTAGTGTACGCTGATTGGCTGAACGCATAAGAAACAATGGCACCTGCCATTTAAAAAAAGTGTTTACTAATTAACCAATTCAATATCATGTAATTCAACATTCAATTCTCTTACACTTTGAAAACATGCGACTGTACACTTCTTAATCATTATTTTCAAAAAACAAGTTTATCTAGGCCTATATTTTTCAAGGCAAAAACTTTAGTATGTATTATTAACTCACAGTTATTTTGTTTTCAGCGGGGGGAAAAATAATTTTACTGGGTGGACAAAAGTTTTACAAATATTAATAAGCAGTGAAGGAGTTCCTTTCAAGAATTTAAATTGTTTAAAAGTTTTTTCTTCATTCTGATTTGAGGAATGTTAGTTACATCACCCTGACATATTTTAAATGTATAAATGTATGCATCCTGAAATTAAACCCAAGAATAAGCGCTAATAATAGTGAAATCTTCCTTAGAAAACACCACTAATCATTGCAAAAAGTTTTTTTTTTGGTGTGTTCACTCACCTAGAGGCAGGCTGGGGTTTCTGAAGGTGTTGCCCAGTGCGTAGCAGGCGTTCCAGCGCACTTTCATCGTAGCGTCTCCTCTAACCGTCTCGATCAGTGCCGACATGGCCTCCTGCAGAGGCTGCTCAAACACAGGCTTACCCAGGTGCACCGGCTGCAGGAAGTGAAGCAGATTCCCGAGCGCACGGACAGCATTGCTCTTTACCTGCAGCACAGGAAACTCTTATCTTCTAGGGGTTCATTCTACTTACAGCAACAGCATTACTCTATGGTACATTATAAACATATGGCTTTTGTTTCTGCCCCTCATGAGGATGCCGCAATATTCAAAATGTAACTGATAAGCTGATAAGTAAATGTTATGATAGATAACACGGTGGTTACAAGAGGTAAAAACGATATAAATACTGTTCGTTTTCTCACACAAACCGCTCATTTCGTGTCTTAGGCCATCAATGTGTACTTACATTTACGAGTCATTAAATCATGTTTAATTTGGACTTCTCTGTGCATGCTCTTTGAGGTGGTGACCATAGACCTCCATTATACGACTCATAGACAAGAACGATTTGACCGAAAAATATCAAAATTGAAACTACAGCGGAAACAAAGACGCCTAAATATTGGATGCCCTCGAGGTAAGCTAAAACATCCCAAAAATTAATTTCAAAGTGAACTATCCCTTTAAGAACTGAAATGTATTTTAATTAAAGCAGTAATTAGAAAAGTTATTTCAAGTGAGGAATTTAAAGGAATAGTTATTTCAGGAAGATATTTTGAAGAATGTCGGTAACCAAACAGTTGATGGACCCCATTGACTTCCATAGTAGACGTTCTTCAAAATATCTTCTTTTGTGTTTAGCAGAAGAAAGAAATTCAAACAGGTTTTTTATTCAAACTTTAATTTTTAAGCAAACTATTCCTTTAAACTAATCTTTATGCATGAATGCACTGATTTACATTTTACAAAGCAACTCTTAAAGGGACAGTGTTATAACAGAGCAAGCTCTCTTCAAGAAAAAGTGGTCTTTAATGGGTTAAATGTCCAGTTCAAATGTCAATACAATCAAAGAATACATATCCAATATCAACTGATAAAATAATGACAACAAAAACTACACATAATTTAAAGTACACCAAACAAAATTATAAACCTTTATGATGTCACAAAAGATTAATATTTCATAAAATGCTGATCTTTTGATTTTTTCATCATCAAAAATCCAGACAAATTGTGATAATTATAAGAAATTCTTCTTGAGCAGCTCTTTATATTTGACATTTAATTTGATAACTTTCAAGGGCAAAAATGTATCTGCCCTAATTAAACATATTATTTTAACAAATGTCTCACTCTCTCCAAAACCAGTATATATCAGGCAGTCATAGTCCCAAAATCTTAAATGTTTGTATAATTTTGCATAGTCACAAAATGTATTCATTTTGTTAACATAAAGTACATGTAAAAGACTTTTTGGCATCACTAATAAAAAATTGAAAACGAGTACCCACCCTGTCTTTATCTCCTGAAGCTTTAGTGGCAGATCTCAACATGTTCAGCAGCAGCATATCAGAGAACTCCTCCTGAAACTCCAGTCCCACCGACTGCCTGATGAGAAAGGAAAACCATCAGTCTGCGAGATTTATGGAGCAAACACATACACACAGATGTGACCGCTCTCACATGTTGACAATGAGGGTGTCGGTGAGGTTGCCGAGAGACCAGGCCGCCTTGGCACGGACGTTAGGCGAGCGGTCATCCAGAGCGGTGAGGATGGCATTAGCCGTGTCTGCCACGAACATCACATCCTGTGGTCGTCAAAAAAAAATTAAAGTTAAATCAATCATCATTTTGAGATGGGCACTATTTTTATCTATTTACTAATAGTTAAACTTATAAATGTGTATATTTAACACTCATCCTTCCCACACACTTTCTACCACATCTTAAAAATTACCTGAAATTACCTTAAGAATTACCTTTCTCATCTCAAAATTACCCGAAGCCCTAAAATTATACTTAATTTTTGTTCTTATTTATTTCATTTACCGTTACATTACAATACTTAATCAATGAATAATAAATAAATAGTCATTTAAGCGCATTCCTCACACTCAATTTCATGCATTACTCCTTTTAATTCAGCTCAAAATATCTTACATTGGGCGTTTCTGGCGACCTCTTGTGGAAAAAATAATGATATAACATGATATTTCATGACTCTTGCCACTAGATGGGCCTATAGAGTGCCGAAGTGTCAACGTCACTTCATATCTTTGTAATTGTGACACCCTTCTACATATATAATTAAAAATGAGAAGTGAAGCTCTGATTATACCTCTCTCAGGCAGGGAAAGAGGATGTAGACACCTAGAGCTCTCACCGCTGCCGACTTCACCAGAGAGTTCTCGCTGTACGTCAGTCCCAGCAGTAACGTGATGCACAGCACTTGTGTCTTATCCTGGAGGTATTCACACATGCGAATATCACAAACACATTTTATAATGTTCGATTGAAAGACATCCTGAACAGCCATAAACTCGAGAGGTCGAACACACTCACGGGCAGCTGGCTGAAAGCCTGTGGCAAGATGGAGGAGATGGTGTCACACGCACTGGTCTGTAGGGTGGGATGCTGCTCGTTCTGTAAGGCACTGATCAGTGGACCACTCAACACGTCCGACCAGAACTGAACCACCTGCAAATCATCAAGATATCAACCTTTGAATTCAGTTGTGTTTTCTATCACCGTTTTAAAACATAAAAGGTATACCTGGCATACGGGCACGAGTTTGGCACTTTGTGGAGTGTTGGCATCAGCTCTGTACTGCTGGATAATGCCTGTTCCCAGTTCTTCCAGAAGCTTGGGAAAGGAACAAATAATAACAATAATAGCAATATTTCCCTTAACAAGCACCAGTATTGAAATAACAAAGACTAAGATCTGGTACTTTAGCGCCATGAAGTTGCACAGATGGCTCTTGCTCTGCGAGACAGCGGGCACTGAGTTGCCCCAACTCCAACAGAGACGTCTGAGCCAATGAGAAGTATCCCTTAACTAGATGAGCCAAAACCTGAAATAAACCACAGGTGAACATTTAAAGGGATACTCCACTTTTTTTGGAAATAGGCTCATTTTACCACTCCCCCAGAGTTAAACAGTTGGGTTTTAATGTTTTCGAATGCATTCAGACGATTTTTTGATATTTAGAAGAATATCAGTAACCAGACAGTTTCTGGTCTCATTGACTTCCATAGTACAGCCAGACCGATATATCGGCCGATTTTAGGCATTTTCCAAAATATCGGTATCGGCAGTTATAATGGCAGATAAATGAATATTTAAAAAATAAAATAAAAACGGACGAAACACGCTTTAATCATCTCTCCTTGGGCTGTTATATTGAAAATGTATGTTTTACAATTTGCAGTATGCTGTTATCTATTGCTAAATTATGCCTCATCATAGACTAGCTAAACACAAAGCTAGCTAATGCCATTATCATCAGTGGAAGACTGCTAACGTTAACATTAATGAGCTTGGAAACCACAATGAACTTTTTCTGCCTAAATAAAGTAATGATATCATAGCATATCTCTAGCTACAGTCCCTGCAATGTAAAATGAAAGTTATACTTGCGAGGAGTGAACATTCAGACATAGAGAAAAAGTATCAAATGTATCTTGTGCAGAAAAGTTAGTTTTTCTTTTACACGTGTGTGAAATCCAACAATATTTAATAATAAAAAAAAAAAAAAATATCGGCCGATATATCAGAATATCGGATTTTAAAACCCAAAAATATTTGTATCGGTATCACCCTTCAAAATCCTTTAACGGTCGGGCTCTATTCCATAGTAGGAAAAAAATATACTATAGAAGTCAATGAGACCAGAAACTGTAAGGTTACTGATATTCTCCTAAATATCAGAAAATCGGGTGAATGGATTCGAAAACGGTCAAACTGTTTAACTCTGGGGGAGTTGTAAAATGAGCCTATTTCCAAAAAAAGTGGAGTATCCCGTTAAAGACGAGCATTTCAAGAAGCACAAGTTCACATCTTCAAGAACGGACCACTCACCTGCAGGGCTTCGAGTCGAACGGGTGAAGGTTCCAGCGATGCTCCGCCAGACCCCGCCGCGTCACTATCAGAGTACGGTTCCTCGCGAGGCTGCGTGACCAGACTCACGCACAGCTGTAACAGCCAGCACGGCCCCTCCGGACCCCCCTCCACCCCTCCGGGAGACGAGGTACTGGGACGTCTCCAGTTGTGAGAGAGCTCCTGCGGGGTCCTGACGCCAGGGCTGTTGAGGGCCGATGTGGATCCGGGCTGCTGGAGGAGGAGCTGGATCTCAGGGAGGGGGGCTTGTGTCGAGACCAATGCACCGAAGAGCGTGAGACAGGACACGCGGACATTCACATCTAACGTGGGAGGAAGAGACGGGATTGGGAATGTTTGAACTGGATGGATTTTTGGCAATTGACCTATGGCTGAACCACACCCTCAAACGCGATGAGCCAATCACAGTGCACAGCTAACCCATTTTCTGCTTCCACGTCTATTGAAATGCATCGCATTAAGTCAGTTTTCATTCGTTTTTTCTTGTTATTTTAAGTTTAAAATGGTTGAACGGTGTGAATGGGGTACATGCAACTCCGACACTAGGTTCCCGAGAGGCTGGGTGACGGTGTGTATTTTTTTACCCTTTGCCAGGCCACATCTCAACCGAGATAGTTATGCGGTAGACCACAACACCAACTATACATGGATAAATTAAACGAGGATGTCTACATCTGTTCTAAGTTAAGTCAACAAAGTATTTGAATGTTATCTTTAAAATCTCGAACGTAACGTTAGATTAGCCTAACATTAGAAAACGCTAACGTTAGCTTCTAGCTACGTTGTACATCATGTCACTTAGCTTCATTAACGTATCTGTAAATAACCGAAATGTTAACAATTATGTGCTGAATGATTATGTAAATACTGTAGCACCAAACGATATGCGGTTCATCATGTTTACACTGTGACCTGGACATTTTTGCCTGGAGCTGAAGCTTTTCATCGACCTTCTCAACAATAAACACGAGCTAAGTGCTGCTGATCATAATACACTGGGCCAGCTAACCAATCACAGCACATTTCGTATTTTGGAAGGAGGAGCTTCACAGAAAACAATGCATTCAACCAGACTGGGGAGAGAGGTGCTGTAATAATCTAAAATATGTGAAATATAATGCGCTTTTTTAACAATCAAGCATGAAAACTGAAATGAAATGAAATCTGGGTGAACTAAGCCTTTAACAGTACAACTGCAGCATCCTGTCACAGTACCTCTGTGGCGTATATATGGCCGGATCTGTTTCCACAGTGGGCTCAGCAGGCCCGGTCTGAGCCGGTTATAGGGCACGTTGGACACCAGGTGTGCAAGGCACTGGAAGGCAAAACACAAATCCTGTTCACAAACTCTTGCATGGCCTAGAAAAACAGCAAATGTTGACCTAACCACCTTATATTCCTCCAATGGAATATTTTTGTATGGATCATGTTCATAGTAAGGATATAGTTGTGATGTTTTAGCTGAGTAACCACAGGTGTAGTTGACTTGGTAGAAGTTGGTAATTACAAAATGGCAGAAGTAAGTTTTCAGGTCAAGCATTATGCCGAGGCCACTGTATGTGAGTTAGTGTTATTTTAAAGTATTATTTATTAATATTCAAAATAGTTTTTTAGTTTTCATTTTAGTTTAATTTTTTGATGGGGTTTTGTTTAGTGATGTGTTTTTTTTTTCTTCATATTTTTATAGAGCTTTATTTTCATTTCAGTTAATATATTTCACTTAGTTGCCAAGGCAACACCTCATATTTAAGTCTTTCATTTAAGATTTTTATTTCATTTAGTTGAGCTTTTTTTCTAATTAGTGTAAGTGAATTTAAACCCTTTTGAATTTAAATTTAACGAGTCTATTGTATCATTTGATAAACAAATAGAAACAAATATTTGATAAACAAATCTAAGGCCTCTAAATACTGAACATAAATAAAACCTTTGCTGAAAATCCTGTTGCACATAATCGATTGCATGCCGTCTGTCGTCTGATTGACAGTTCATACATTTTTTAGCAAGTAAAAGACCTTTTAGTGTCATTTTAAAATGGTCCATCGTCAGGTCGTGGTACACGTGCCTATTTGCTGTGAATTTTTTTCTGATTTTTTTTAAAGGAAATTTTTAAGTATCATTTTTTATATTGTTAGTAATATGAACATTTACAGGACTGAACCAACTGAGGTTTGCTTGATTATCAATACATTATATTTTAGAAAAAAATCATGTTAAAATGTGAGTTTCAAATATGATACAAACTTTTCAGGAACGTTTACTTGAAAATTATTTTGCATTGCACTGCATTACATGTCTTGCCCCTGACACTAAAAACTACAGAGCTTTGATCATAAAACTAATCTTATTAAACATAACATTGGGAAGATATAGAGTGACAAATTGATGTTTACATGCATTTTCTGCAAGTAATCTGCTATACTGTTGTAAAGATCTTTCTTTTTGGCTGAATAAATATCAACAAACATATTTTTGCTCAGTTTGAGAATACTGAGATATTTCTTTCCTTCTCAAATGTGAGCTCCATATTTTCTTATCTCATACTATAAGAGATAAATACTATTTTATCTGGCATGAGTGTGTGTTCTGCTACCTTTAAGACCTGTGTGAGGGTCTGACAGGAGGACTCCGCTACGAGCGCTAGCAGCAAGCCGCGGTGCAGCTCTCTGACACTGGCAGCTAATGTGGCCGAGAAAGGAGTGAAGGCCTGGCGCGGTGCACTGGTGTCTTCAGCGGTGGAGAGGAACTGTCGAGAACCTTCCAGAAGAGCGGACAGAACCTGCAGAGAGCCTGCTCGCACCTAGGAGCAAGAGGAGGACGTCAAAAGCCAAATATGCTACATTTAGCTGATGTCAGAAACTAAATGGGCAACAGTGGACTTGCGTTTTACCTTTGGGGAGGGGTCCTTCAGGGCTATGGTCAGGAGGGTAAGAGGAGGAGGGCCTCCAATCCCAGGAGCATCTGGAACAAAGGAAGACCAGTAGCCATAGAGGATTCGTTTCTCAACACACTTGACCACAGCCAGGAAGCACTGAAGCGCACTCTGCCGCACACGTGCTTGATACAACCTAGACAAGAGAGACCGACATAAACACGTACACCCATGTCACAAAAGTGTTCGTCCGAGAAGCAACCGTATCAGACATTTAAGACGAGCAAAAAAGTAATTATTTATGATAATAACAATAAAACATAAAATTGATTACAATTACTGTGGAGGATTGTTATTTATTGTTATTAAATGGCCTATTTAATTAACAATAATAAAATGAAAATAATTTATTGTACAATATACAGGAATAAACAAATCTTTTCCCGAGTCAATTCATTAATTTCGTTTGTTTGTTGAATGAACCAAATGACACGAAAAAAGATTTCATTTTGATGAACAGGAGAGTCACGAACACGCATCACAGAACAGAGCAAGGCGAGCATTTGAGCTTATAAAACTTAAACTTTGTTATTTATTTTTTAAATGAGCGATCGTTTCGCTTGATAAGACCCTTATTCATCGTCTGGAATCGTTTAAAGCCCTTTGAACAGTTTGCAGTTTACACTGAAAGTGTCTTTTGGACCTTGAACCGTTTGGTTCCCATTATATGGAGAAAAATGCTGGAATGTTTTCATCAAAAACCTTAATTTCTTTTCGACTGAAGAAAGAAAGACATGGACATCTTGGATGACATGGGGGTGAGTAAATTATCAGCAAAAGTTTTTTTTTTTTTTAAAGTGAACTACTCCTTTAATGTCAAGCCCTGATAACAACCATAATTAATAGTAATAATAATGCAATATAACTTAGGTGAATTATAAATGATTCAACATTAATTAAAAGCTTATGCATTGGTTATTCAATTAAATTGTCTATTTGAAATTAATAATTATAAACACATACATACAAAATTAAACAAGACAAATCAGGAAATCTGTTACTGGACACTTAGTCACATATGGTACTAGTCATTAAAAAAAAAAAAAAACTCTTGGTCTCTACATAACGCGTGTTAAAAAAGAAAGAAGCATATTTAAACATTTCTATCTTTTTCTAGGGTCATTTACCACCTGTGAAGGTATTATTTGACATAATAATGTACGAACAGTTTCCTGGCATTAGTGGTCCGAGAGTCACACCTGAGTTTGGACTGCATTCCTCCCTCGGGGTCGGAGAACTCAGAGTCGGAGCTCCCTTTCTTCCAGGAAGGGTAGAGCTGCGGAGTCACTCCTGATGCTGAAGAAACACTCGAGGACTGAGAGCCGAGAGACCAGCCACTCTGATCTACAGATTTAACCTCATCACCCTCTCCTTCCTCAGCATCCCTCTTTCCTTCGGCTCCAGCTTTCTTCCCTTTCCCACGAGACTTGCGCTTCTTGTTCTGTTGGGACTAAAGTAGAATTATACAGTGTTTCCTCCTCTGGAAGATCATAGGGTCACAGTCTTGATTTTACAATAACCTTAATACGAGTCGCGATATATCGGCAAAGCATATCAGTATCGGCCCGATATATGTTCATATGTTTTATTGTTACGGTTACTGGACCGAAAAGAAGATTAAAGAGATACTTCAGGATTTAGCATTAGGCTTTGTATTAATATAAAACCTGTAATATCATATTTATACCATGCTTTCCACCCTCATATCCCCCTAAGACGAGAGATTTATGACTTTTTTGTCTAGAAAAAAATCCTCCGATGACGCAAAAATCATCAATTTGCAGTATCGGAGGATTTTTGGTCCAGAGGCTAAAGACTACAGTCAGTAGAAGGAGCTGTTCTGCATGTTCTCAACCCACCCACACACTCTTAGAAGAAATGGATCTATTTAGAACCAGAAATGGTTCCATCCCCCGCTTCATATATGGAACTCTATATAGAACCATTTTTTTGGTAAAAGGTTCTATTGGCCAAGTATGGAATGGAACCCCAGGGTTCTATATAGAACCCTTTTTTAAGAGTGTATAGAACATTTTAGGGGTTCCAAATACGTAGCGCTGATAGAACCTTTTAAGGTTCTATCTAGAACCTTTTCTTTTAAGAGTGAGGGTGGATCTCACTCACAGAATGAACACATAGTGTTAGCCATCTTTTTTGGAAGTTAAGCTAGCAGGCTCTCGTTCTGTGGAGAAAGCTGAGTAGCATGGGTTACCGTCCTCTTTTTTCTGGACATATCCGGCTGACATCCCTACTTTTGCATTTCACACATACATAAATTCGCCACTTACCCCTGCCGTTTTTTTCTGCACGGTTGAGTCTTGTGAGGGTTCGGGTTTTGCAGCGGAAACGGTCTCGTACTGAGGGAGAGGAGCGGGGTACAACACCTGTGGCATCTCCACACTCATTCCTGGCAGCCCGTAGAACATGAATCTCTGCCAAGGACACAATGAGACCATTATCAGCGATGATATTAGCTTCCCTTTGGAACTGTATTACCAATCTGTAAACCAACACCTTTAAAACAAGAACAGAAAACAATGCATACTTTGAGCACAGCCAATAAGGTGCCCAGATCCTGGTTTGGAATGGCTTTCCATTTTCCACAATTGAGAAAATACTGCATTCCCTTCAGAGCACTCTGCAATAACTGCAACAGAAGCAATGGGAAACTTTTTATAGTGCAAAAATGAGAGAAAAGATGACCAAGTGGTTTGAGTGAAGGTGTGGTCACATTACTGTTGCTTTTTGTGAAATCTTGCAGACAAAATCCATTCATTTCAAAATGAATTGAATTTGCCACACAGACCAGCAGAAAGTTAGTAAGTTTTGTGTCACACATTGTTACACTATTGGCTAATGTGACCGCACCTTGAGTTCTAGTAGCTTCAGAAAACATGCAGTACTGACTGAACAGAAGACAATGTCCTCCACATCAGCTGGTTTGGGAGACTGCAGTGTCCGCAGGAGGATTCCATAGCATACACCTTTATACGGCTCCTCTAAAAACGGCTGACCGGGAACACTAGCACACAACCAAATGGACATTTCACTGTAAACGCCTGTTCACACAAACGACAACGATGACATTAAAGGTCTAATTCACCCAAAAATGAAAATTCTGTCAGTATTTACTCACCCTCATGTTGTTCCAAACCTCGATGCGTTTATTTGTTCTTCTGAACACAAAGGAAGATATTTTGAAGAATGATTTAATCAAACAGATCTCATTCCCCATTGACCACCATAGTAGGAAAAAATACACACTATTGTAGTCAATGGGGAGTGAGATCTGTTTGATTAAAACATTCTTCAAAATATCTTCCTTTGTGTTCTGCAGAACAAATAAACACATCGAGGTTTGGAACAACATGAGGGCGAGTAAATACAAACAGAATTTTCATTTTTGGGTGAACTAACCCTTTAATAACTATAACTCCACAGTTGACGGTAGCCATTGACTTCCATAGTATAAAAAAATATGGTTTGATTGATTGATTGAAAACTTTATTGAACAACAATCGACATGAAGTGTTCAAAAGGATAAAAACACAAGAAAGCCCAAAGGCTTGGTCCTTGTAAACACTTGTGGATAACACATGTGACATGCCTCACCTGAGACACAGATTAGCTACGCAATGCACAGCAGAACGGCGCAGCTCTATGTCGGGCTGAACGGGGTCACCGTAGCTTACCAGAACACCATTTAATCCAAGGAGATCCGGAAGATGCTGGAGGGGATTACAAAATGAGGATGAATAGATTATAAATATCATTAACAAAAAACAAGCGCGGGTTTGTCGCTCCTACCCGTTGACATTTGGATCCGTTGCCGTAGACCAGTGACGAGAGGGCAAGCAACACATCCGGGTGAGTCCACGAGCTGCATGTGCGCAGAGCACGCGAGCAGTACGACACCAAAACATCAAGCGTATGCTCGTCCACTATTACCTGGAAGTACAAAAGCAGGATATTTTTCAGAAGATTGTGCCTCTTGATAAGAAGCCATATATGGCCATAGTGGAAGTACCTGGAGCTGGTTTAGAAGTTGATGAATCAACTGGCACAATTTGATGAAGAGATGCTCTTGGCTGAGAGGAACCAGACGGCTGGCTTGTTTAAGCATCTCACAAACAACCTGTGAAAGAGCATTTAAAAAGACATATTAGACAGACACTACCAATGACTCATTGAGATTTTCGGAAATTGTAAAAATAAAATAAAAAAAGTATATGTATTATTATATTAAACGATTAATTATTTGATGGATGGAAATATGCATATGTACATGTTCAAAAATGTACATGTACCGAGTCTAAAATAGTTTTTAATGTTTTTGAAATAAGTCTCTTATGCTCACCAAAGACTGCATTTATTTTTGTTAAAAAAAGAAGTAAAAATAGTAATGTTGTAAAATAGTATTAAAATTTAAATAAAATAAAGTGTAATTTATCTCTGTGATTGCAAAGCTGAATTTTCAGCAGCATTACTCCAGTCTTCAGTGTCACATAACCCTTCATTCTGAAACATTTATTATTATCAAAGGTTGAAAACACACACATATATATATATATATATATATATATATATATATATATATATATATATATATAAATAATTTATTCAACAAGGATGCATTAAGTTGATCAAAAGTGGCAGTAAATACATTTATAATGTTACATAAGTGTTCTAGATCAAATTAATTCTGTTCAATGAACTTTGTTTTGATCAAAGAAAGAATCCTGAAAAAAAAATATCTTGGAAAACATTTAGCAGCCTCTTATTAAATCCTATTAAAAGGATCGTGTGACACTGAAAACTGGAGTTATGATGCTGAAAATTCAGTTTTTCATCACAGGAATAAATTACATTTTAACGATAATGTAGTATGAATTTTGTATCGACATAAAATGTTGATATTCGAGTTCAGCTCATTTCTTCGACCGCGCAAGTTTATATCTTGTTTTGGGTCGTCTGTTGTACAATGATACATTTTAGTACAATAATTTGGCTCAAAACCTGTCTACATAGGCCATTAGATTAGGTGAGACATCCAAGTGATGCCCAGACATGGAGTATATGGGACTTACAATGTTTTGGGAGCTTGACAGCTTAGTAAAAACAGCACAAGTCTGATCCTACCTCTGGATGAATGTTGTCATGGTTGCTGTGGCTGTAGTTTTCTGAGATAAGCTGGTCGAATAGTAAATTGAGCTCGGTTTTCAGAGTCGCGCTGTCAGTCGGTCTCAGAGATCGGAGTTTCTCATAGCAGCGACTGATCTGATCCTGCGCCTGCGCGGATCCGTCCAGCTCATGTTGGGCCTTCGACTGAGGGACAAACCTTGAAGTATCGGGCGAGGCGGTCTGAAATCCCAGATTGTTGAGATTAGAAGGAAAATTTAAATTCGCATCAAAACACGTTACCTTACCGGCCATCTTTACGGGGTCAAAATAGCGGCTTTACTATGGTAACCATTAACCACTTCCGCTGTCAATCGGAAATCATCGTTTTCAAATTAAAAGTCTTTTCATCCCCCCTAATATTGGCCGTTTCTCAATCTCTTGGTAATTTATCAGTCAGTCATACTACATTTATTTTTTGCTCTACATCTGATGCCCACCACCAAATTCAATTCAACCAAATAAGCCTCTTATTGTTGAGGCAATGAGAGTTGTGCACTTTCTGAAGGCAGTGTGGTCTCTACATTTTTAAAAACGCGTTTACGCGTTACTGTAAAGTCAAACACACTTTCTGTAAAGTCCGGTAAAGTCAGACACATTAGGTTCTTTGTGCCACAGGCTACCAGACTGTCACACTGCGAAATCCACATTTTCACGCAATTGGCACGTGTTATAATTTCCTAGTAATAATATATTTTGGGGACAAAATAAGTAATTATTATTTTAATTGTGTAATTGAAATTGAATTCCTGGTGGAAAACTACATCACCCATGATTCTACAGAGAAATCTCCATCAATCAAGGCATCTTTGGCGCCTCCTGTGGGGAAAAAAATATTTATTGTCATAATGCATCATGGCATTGTACTGTACATTGTACTGTAGCTGTGAAGTATGCTGTCATGTACCTTTGTCTTGTCAGATTTTCCAATAAATGCTTTTTCAGAATCAAAGTATGTAATGTGATTGACCGCGTTGCTGATTTATTTGGTTCATGGCTTTTAACTCCAAAACTTTTTTAAAAACATCTATGTTGGAAAAAGCTACATAAAAGACTTTGTTATGTACTGACAAGCAGTAAGCTCACATGGGTTCAACATAGTGTCAGCCCAGATCCAGGCCGTGTGTAATCCTTTTCAGATATGGGCCGGATCTGGGCCGACACTACGTTGCTGTCTGGGTTTATAGTATGATACTGCCAAGACAGGTTCCCTCAGGAATTGTCAATGGGTTTGTAGAACGGCAGTGTTCAATTTACGAGTGTGACATTTATGTCGTAGAATGCTTCATGTCTGTCCTCTGATTAGCTCCATTTGAAATGACAAATAAGGTGATAGGAGTCTGCCCATGAACACAGCACATTCAATAGGCCAAACTACAGACTTCACTCATCACTGTATAAAATATTTAGGGCTGGACTAACACTCCTTAGGAGAGCTTTTGTAGCATGACAAATTGCGAGGGCGATCATTGACATTTTTAAATGTATACTTTCATAAGAGGGGCATAAAAGCAGCAAAGCCTTTAGTAAATGCATGTCCTTGAAATTCGAGAGGTGCTGTATCCCATTAATGGCCCCTTGTTTCCAGACAGGTCTGCTCATTAGTAGCCGAACAGCCTGAATACTCCCGACCTCAGCAAAAACGCATGCAGTGAGTGCCCTTGTCTTCTGAGAAAGTGAAATTTGTTCAATTCTTCAGCTGCACTTCATAGGAGACAAATAAAGACAATTGATCATGTTACACTATGATGCAAAAAAAGGCTGTTGGGTAAATTTTACATCATAGTACTGAGGGATTAGGAACAGACATCCTTGAAACCAAGTGCAGACAATCCCATGTTTGGATCTACAGAATAAAAAAAAACACTTCTTACCCAAAATTTGTATGACATATCAAGTTTTAATATACTTTAAAGGCAGCGGTCAAAGCATTTTGTACAACTTCAGTGCAAAACAAATTTGGACTTGGAAAAAACAAACAAAAATCATCTTGTTGCGTCATCTCGTGCAACTACAGAAAGCAAAAAAGGTTACTGTATTGCAACATATACAAATTAAATATACACGGTCCATGCATTTATGCATAGCCTCTATAGCTAAATTCTTGAGTGTGTATGTGAAAGAGTATGAAAGCGCACATGTATGTGTGTGTGTGTATGTGTGTGTGCATGTAATCTGAGTGTGGCTCAAGCCATCAGTGCGTCACAGTCCAGGTTTGGAGTTGATGTCCAACTTCACAAACAACAGTTTTCCTCTCAGCCCGATTTGAAGAGTAGAATGGCTACTTGACCCAAGTAAAAGTAGATGAAATGCTTGGTTTCATGCGTCACGTAACTGCCAAAGTTCCGTCCCACAATACAATGCCATGTTGGATTATACTTCTTATCAAACTCCTGTTGAAAAGCAAGAACAGTCATGGATACTTTAGTAAGACCAACAACACAATTCAATTTTCTGGAGCAGTGGTTCTCAATCACAGGCCCAAGATTACTTAAAAGGATAGACAAAACAAGAATGGAAATAGGCTAAAACAACTAAAAATCAAGGTATTTATGTTTTTTTGTTTTTTTTTTTGACAAATATACATCTTTCTATTATACCCTTTCAAATATTGTTGTGACCTTCAAATAAAAAAATGTTGAGATCCACTGATCCCTAGAAGGACCGCAGGGGTCTTCAAACTTGCTCAGACCTATAACATGTACACTGTAAAAAAATATTGTTCGTTTAACTTAAATTAAGTAACCTGGTTGCCTTAATTTTTAAGTTGATTGAACTGGAAAAAGTGAGTTAATACAATGAAGGAGATCGATTTAATCATCAAAACCTCAAAATAATAAGTTATCTGAACTAAATAAATTAAGTTGACTTGACAAAAGAAAAAATGTTGTGATAAATCTTGAAAATTTACCATACCAATGCTTTTACATACTTTTGTTACTTATATTGCAACTAATCATTAATAATGTACATACACTTGTCATTAATTTGACAATACATTTAAACGTTTAGCTGAACATTAGCTTTGAGAGCAAACAATGACTGAACCCTGTTTTACTGAATAGATCTAAGAAGCAAGACAGAATAGGAAATCAGATCTTAAAGATAATGTTGATGAAGTCTGTGGTGTCAATCATAAACGTTCTGTGGATGACCTTTTTGATATATGCAGCAATGTCTTTCTCAATATTGTACTTCTCCATGGCCTGTGTGGCACAATCCACTGCATCCTGCTGCATGTCCTCAGACATATCAGCGTTCTTTATTACTGCCTTCCTGTCAGTCATGATGGCTGTGAATATGAAGAAAGAGAAAACGCAAAGGAGATTCACTGGCCAACTCTTGTAAAGTCAGAAGAACCTGGACCATCAAGCTGAATTAGCCTTTTAAAATCAAAAGCTTTCACGTTTAACAGTGCCACTACCATCATCAAACAGGACTGGGGGAAAAAAAAAAGGTTTCCCGAACTCCCGATCTGCCATGTGTCAGACAAACAGACAGTCCCGCCCCTCAACTGGTTTAGCCAATGCTGCTGCTACAGGATTTCAACAAATCTTAAAGGGATAGTTCACCAAAAAAGTCATTTACTGTCATTTTCCTACAATAAAACTGTTTGATTACCAATATTCTTCAAATTATCTTCTTTTATATTCAACAAATGAAAAACTCAGGATTGGATCAACATTAGAAAGAGTAAGTAATGGCAATTTTCATTTTGGGTGAACTATCCCTTTAACCTACCAAAGGCTTACTTATAGTTTAGTTTATTAATACATATAGTTTCAAAGCAGCATAGCTCGTTTCAAATGTTACAATTAGGAAGTATTCTGTTATCAACCAGAGATGAGTGTGTAAAATAAATGTTCATTAATATACAGCAATAATACATGTTATTTTCTTAATTAACATCATGTATTCAGTTAATCAGACACACAAACACAATTACAACTTGTGCTCATAATGATTAAATAAGGATAAAATATAATGAGGAAAATATTTGACAGTTTAATTTTATTAGTTGACTGCCTATTAAGTTAAGTTGAAAGTATTTTAATATCAGAACATTACTTTTTTTTTAATGTTGACAAGGACAAACTTGATTACCTGCATAGACGAACTGAAAAAATGGGATATAAATATTATTTTTTTTAAAGCTCATAGCATTCTAGATAGAATACGATATATATACTATTTGTTTTCACACACAAGCTGCTCGTTTTGTGTCTTAGACCATCAATGTGTGCTTACATTTATATTTAAATCATGTTTAATTTGGACTTCTCTGTGCATGCTGTTTGAGGTGGTGACCATAGACCTCCATTGTATGACTGATAGACAAGAACGATTTGACCAAAAAAATATCAAATTGAAAAAACAAAGACGCCTAAATATTGGATACCCTTGAGGTAAACTAAAACAAAAATTAATTTCAAAGTGAACTATCCCTTTAAATACGTCGCACAAGGCCTTCTCCTACAAATAAAGAAAAATGGGCCTGCTTTCTAGTTCTTTTAAATGCAAATACAGATGTAAACGGTCCACCTCTGGGACCTGTCTGAGTTTACGGAGTCATCCATCTTTCCAATCAGCTCATAAAGAAACTAGTGCATCTACTAAAAATGAAATCGTGCAGTCATGATTTGACAAAAAGGAGGCCACCTCAATCAGCGCTCTCTACAAAAGACTCTCAGGCACTCAGTGTTGGGCCCAGGAGAGGGAGGAGGTTGATGAAATCCATTCAGATTCAGTGAGAAGGACGTATGAGAAAGCAGATCTTTATCCAGCTCGATTTACTGAAATTAAACTAAACCAAGCCCTAATGCATATGCAACAGAGAGGTCGGTTACATCAGAGACATTTCAAATAATTTGCATTCAGTTAACTACCATTTGAAATTAGAGATTGACCGATATTGTTTTCGACTCAAGAAGCTAAAGCGTGCAATCTAACTTTCTCCTTAACATGCAGATACATCTTAAAATCCAAACAACCCTGGCTCAACCAATCGCACAAGTTCGGGGTGGGACTATTTGTTTAACTGGCCAATGGCATATGGGGGTGTGTTTTAAAAAAAGTGGACAGTAGCCTAAAAGTAGAATTTATTTCTGGTTTTTAGACGATACCTAAAAAACAAAGCCAATTTACATAAGTATTTGTATAATAATCATCATAACAGAAGAGTATAATTTAGTTCTAGGGGCATAAAAACTTGTTTCAAAGTGGAAGTTTTTGAAAACAACAGGTATTGTTCCCACAAAAACAAGAATTTGTGAAAACGACGTAAAGCGCGCGCACATTATATGTTCAGTCTTTAGGCACGTATTGTTTCTTTACAAAGTGACATTGCCAGCTACTGGCCAGGCAGTGTGACCGGGGATAGTTTTGGCAACATTGTTGCCTTTACGCAAAAAAAAAAAAAAAAAAGTTAAGGAAAAACTTTTTTGTTTTTAGTACGTTGTTGCAGTGTAAACAGACCCTCAAATCTATTTGTAGGGTAATTTCCCTTAACAATGTGTTACTATCAAAAGTGACTCCCCAATCACATAAGTTTGGGCCTTTGGGTAAGGACTATTTGTTTGACTGGCCAATGGCACATGGGAGGCATGTTTGAAATAAAATCTGGAGTCGCAAGTATCTATGTATATTTTTAAAATTGGTTTTATTTCTGCTCAACTAAAAATAATAATAAAAAATATTATATATATATATATCACTTGTAATGAGATCTTGCAACTTTTTGGCAGATCTGATAACCGAAGTAGAATAGTGTGAATTATCTGTAAAAATATCAGTCAAACCTATTATCGGGCGATTAAGACAATATGTACAAAGGCTGAATGCCCCAAGCAGTTGCATAAGTAACAAGACACACGAGTTAAGAATTAAATTTCATTGGGCAGAATGAAAGTGGGAGTAAATTATGCTGCAAAGCACAATTAATAATTCACACAGCACAGGTGTCTGCCTTTGATAAGGTCATGTAGAGGGAATCACACAAGACTAATGGTTTTTATATTTGTTGCAAGCTGTAGCTATTTTTTTAAGGCAAATTGGAGTAACTTTCACTTAAGTGCTGCCATAAAACAGGCTTTGGCTGGACTCTGGTGTCCACAGATGAGTCCATTAAAGCCATACGGTGGTGATGTCCTCAGCATCTGCTCTCAATGCTCTCGTATGATTGGCAGAATTACGTAACATTTTTCTCCAGACGCCGAGCACTTGTAACTTTCATTTCACGCCACCGCCCTAATTATTCTCGATGAAAACAATGTGCGTAGAATATTTCCCCTCAAACCCGTCTATGAACTCCGCATCCAATAATAATAATAATAATAACGATGATGATTTAAAATCCGAACGTCTAATAGAATTGCTGTAAAGTACAGGTAGCGGCTCGTGCAGCGTCCATGATGCTTCATCTGAACACAGCACTAATTACTAAACTTCCTCGCATTATTCTGAATGTTTAAATACATTATTTTTCACACAAGCTATATGGTCAACACGTCGGATGCATGCATAGTAAATAAATCCACACTGCTCACCCTCTTTTGATGCTTTTACACTGGAATACTGTTTAGCTCAGGCTTTTTTGAGCCGCTGCGTTCACGCTTGACTTCACTAACCACTATGTCAGTCGTAAGTAACTCTACCCATGCGGCTGTGCTCGTAACTCACATCCAACTTAGCGTCACGAAACCCGGGTGACCCCGCCCACCGCACTGCACCGGCTCTCTGATTGGCGCACGTAGGGCCTCTCCCCGCGTGTTACGAGCGTTTTCCAGTAGCTTCTCACTGCCCGCATTTTATTTCATCCCACAATGCACCTGGGCCCATCTGGACTCAGAATCCCACATCCCCGGGCCAAAGGTATTGATTCCTGTGAGGTAATACTGGATTTACTTACCACACTAGATGTGGTCAAGTTTGTATGTAACTTACTGGAGTAACATTCCCTACCCTAAATATTGTATAGACTGTTCACTTTTGGAATTAAAGGAGTAGTTCACTTAAAAAAAAAAAAAATTGCTGATAATTTACTCACCCCCATGTCATCCAAGATGTCCATGTCTTTCTTTCTTCAGTCGAAAAGAAATTAAGGTTTTTGATGAAAACATTCCAGGATTTTTCTCCATATAATGGACTTCAATGGGAACCAAACGGTTCAAGGCCCAAAAGACATTTTCTGTACAAACTGTTCAAAGGGCTTTAAACGATTCCAGACAATGAATAAGGGTCTTATCAAGCGAAACGAACACTCATTTAAAAAAATAACAAAGTTTAAGTTTTATAAGCTCAAATGGTCGCCTTGCTCTGTTCTGTGATGCACGTTCGCGACTCTCCCGTTCAAACTCGTTCATCAAAATGAGCGAATCTTTTTTCGTGTCATATGGTTCATGCAACGTACAAAATGAACAAGTTGACTCGATAAAAGATTTGTTGAAACTGTCTTTTGGACCTTGAACGATTTGGTTCCCATTGAAGTCCATTATATAGAGAAAAATCCTGGAATGTTTTCATCAAAAACCTTAATTTCTTTTCGACTGAACAAAGAATGACACGGACATCTTGGATGACACGGCGGTGAGTAAATTATCAGCAAAAGTTTTTTTAAAAGTGAACTACTCCTTTAACCAAGGACAATTTCTTTTAGGAGTTCACATATTCTACAGCTACATGAGAAGAGAAATTTAAAAAATGTTATTTCCCATATATATCGACTGTCTTGTTGCTCTTGGGCTTAGTACTACCATTGAAAAACCCTTATTGCTCCACTACACACATGAATAGAATTTAATTTATCTAATGTATTAACAAAAGACAAACTTTACATCTGTATAAACTACCTCAATCTAGTGCGTCAAACATTTCATAAACACTACATTTGTACTTTTATTGTATTAGTTACTGTTACATATTCCGCTAAGATTATGATTTCTAGAAAAAAATGAAGCAGAGAACACTTTAATTGAACATTCAGTCTTTATTTAAAGAAGGGTTAAAGAGAGAGAGAAAAAAAAACACAATTTAGAAACATAAAGTAGTCAATTATGGGGGCAAAGAAACACCACTGCCAACACAGCAAATGCCAACAAATGTTATTTGAAATGTAATTCCCTAAATAAACTACTGCATCCCCTTCAAAAGGTGCCTATTATCCCTCCCTCCCACTAATTCCCCTCTATTTACCACGCTCCTCATGCCGATTCCATCCAAACTGATCCAGCCTTCTGGTTCCTTGCTCTGCTCCTGTTTATACTGAAAAACTCATCTCACAAAAACAAAAGAGGCACCTGGATCCCTTCTGCGCGCGCATCATTTGGGCTCCACGGAAAAAGAAAAAAAAAAAAAAAAAAAAAGAATTTGGTTCTAGAGAAGCCAATTACGACGTCAAGTATCCTTTAACTGTGGTTTGGTGGGGGGAATGCGGGGCTGGGGTTGGGATCCTCTCCTATGGTTCCCGCTCCCGGTAAATTGATCCCGCTCCATGTATGTATCCATCCTTATCCTAAGCCTAATCCTGCTCCTGATCCTGAACTGATCCAATGATCCGGCTCCAAGGATCGGGACCCAGTGAGCCCCTCCTCCAAACCTTTAAATACCAGCAAAATCAAAAAGAGGGAGGTAACAAGTTAGAATCACAGCTAAATAAAGAGCTTTTATCATTTAAATTGATCATAGGAGCGGTATTAATTTATTTTTTTGTGTGTGTAAATGACAAAAAAAGAGATACCAGACTATGATATGCTCCGGAAGAAATTTAAAGCACCTCCTTAACACATTAAATTGTGCTTATTTCATTGAAAAAAACAAAAAAACGAGCATAACTAACCTAGAGAAAAACAGACACTTTCTCTTGACAAATACACAATTTACATAAGAACAACTGCCTAGTGATAATTCTACATAGGAGATCAATAGTGGCCAAATCCCAGTACATTTTGAACAACAGGCAATTTTTTTTTTTTTTTAATTTAAAAACGAAACACCCCCCCAAACAACAATGCTGTCTTAATGTACGCACAAGCATTGCAACATCCAAACAGTACACATGCATGCTTAGCAGCAATGACCAGTAAGAAAAGGTAAATTAAATGGGGAAGGGGAGTGCCGTGAAGAGAGGAAGAATGGCAAAGCAAAACTAATGTGTTACTGAACAAAGACAATCCAGGTTACTGGAAGTCTGTTGAAAAAAAAAAAAAAAAAACAACAACTGCCTTTTTGAAGGTGACTAAAGCCGCTTGCCGTCATACCATTGCCTCCTTAAATGAAATGCCTGCTCCTCCTCCAAATATCCTAATATGAATGAACTGTGCTTCAAAATCCTTTATTCCAAAGCTTTCTTTAATCCTGCTCTTCTGTTGTCTATAGAAAGACATGAAAAGGTAAAAGTAGAACAGTTTTCCAACAAAATACTCCCACCCCAGAAAAAGCCAATAATGAAGCATTGTTAACAAAATAAAACAGTAGCAATTAATCCATCCCCACATACAACTATTTAAAGCATTTCAACATTTCCCTTGTCTACAAGGGACGAGTATGAAGATCCAGTTAAAATGTGAATGCAAGACAAACACACAACGGGGTCATGGGATAGGAGACGACAAGAACGACAACAACAACAAAAAAAAGATTGATGGGGGGTGGGGAAGAGGAGAAAGGGGAACATCCACTTAGCTACATGTAGCTGTCATTAGCAAAATGACAGTCAAGTAATAAACAAACAAAGATGAGAAATAACAAACTGGGGGAAATGGAGAGATGAGACATGTCAAGAGAGCAATGAAGTACAACAGTGGGTCCAATAGAGGGCGACACAGGGTGTATATGATTGTGGCCAGCCAACTAGCTGGAATGTGGATGTTTAGGTGCGGGAACGGGAGCGGCTGTGGCGGGGCGAGTAACGCGGTGATCCTCGGCTGCGGCGTGGAGAGTAGCTGCGACTGCGGCTGTTGCTCCTGCTGCGACTCCTGCTGCGGCTGCGTGAGCGCGAGCGCCCATAACTGGGACTGCGCGGGCCATCTACCTTTACGCGGATGTAAGCCGTCTCCCCCTGAGAAACACATAACGCAACACTTTCTAAAGACGAACTACCAGATGTTAGGTTACTCCTAATTCAGGGCTCAATCTAAAATAGATTTAATCGATAAAATTGTTTTTTTTTGTTTGTTTTTTTCAGATTTAGCGCAATATCAAATTACAGTTCCTTCTATATATGGCCACTGACAAAATCACTTACATTCAGAAGATCCATTCCATGGATCCTCCTAGTCCATGTGGCTCCATCATGGGTCTCTGACATCAAGCTTACCTTGATGTTCCCAAATCCTTAAGCTATGCCCTGTCCTGTCCTGTCCAATGGCGGTCTGTGTTTACAAACTCACACCTACCTCATGTGACCGGAACTTAGTGTTATCCAGCTTTCGAACGGCGTAGGTCATGTCTTCTTTGCGAACAAACTCCACAACGCCGGTGCCATCTCGGAAAACGTCAGCATAACATACATCACCTGCTTCACGCATGTGATCCTTAAGGTCCTGCCAGCTGCCACTAGGAGGAAGTCCTGGAAAAAAAGACAATCGTAAACATTAAATAAGTAGATCGATCTTTTTATGAACAGCAGAAGAATCATAACGCAAGTAAATGCCTTCGATAACGAAAGGGAATGATTTAGAATAAACCAGCTCGAGGAAGTAGGACCGTAAATGTTTGTGCAGTTCTTTTTGGATGTGAATGCTATAGGACTGGGCGATATGGCCAAAAAAAATTATTATGATAACTTTTTTTTATATCAGTCGATATCAATAATTATCACGATATATGTCAAATTTTTATTTCTTTCAAGTTTAAAGGCAGATTTTTGCTCCTAAGTGAAAGTTGTATAAACCAGAGCGTTAATTGTGTTTTAAACTACTCTTTAAATTTATGTTCATTAACAAAAACAGTAAAATCTGTTTTTTTTAAATGTAACAACCATATTTTTATTTGATAAAGTAATAGTCTGACTGTTTGAGTTGTATTAAAATTAATGTGGTATTTGTATAAAAAAACAGTAGCCTAACAGTTAAATAAATGATTAAATACTGCCCTTATATTCCATTAGTCATTTAATACATTGTCTACATTAATAATATCATACAATTCAATATGTATATCCCACATTTCATGGTGCAGTTAATATTACTAGACTAACCTTTCAGTAAATCCATTGATAGGCTAAATGGATTCATTTTTTTCTTTGAAAAATAAAGAAATACTAGAAAACTATGAATAAATAGTCAACACTAGGGCTGGGTAAAAATAAAAAAATTATGAACTGATATCGATTCTTAAAATCCCAAGAATATAATTTTTCAGTCTATGCTGTTTTCAGTTGATGAATGAACAAAACATTGTAGCATGTCTCCCATCCAATAAATCGCAATACGCTTTACGCTGCTACTTTTGATATGAAACAAGTCTCAGATTTCACATTTGGTCCATTTTCTATTATGAAATTCAAACAATAAATACCGTTTTGGCGCTCTTTAATGTGGCGTCATGCTGTAGCGCCTCAGTTCAAGTGAAGCGGCAGCGTGGAGCGCACGTGAACTGATCATCCCTTCAGCTGTACTACTAGTTACAGCACGAAACAAACATGAATGAACATCAGAAGGTATGTTGAAAGATACAGTACAACTTACTGAAAAGCACTTGAAAGATCTTAAAAAGTGCTTGAATTTCACTCTTAAAAGGTTGTACGAACCCTGATCGAGATCGGCCCGCGAGTAAACCTGATTGAGTTCACGATGCGAAGCTCAAACGAGTAGCACAGTAGTTTCATTTCACTTTTGTTTTGATTGTCGTTTCTCTTCAGCAAACATAAAAGGCAGCTCTTATCAGTTGGTTGATGCGGTGGTTGCGCCAGTGCAAACTCTAACAGAATTTTGTCACACAGCTAGGAAAGAAGGTTGCAAAATGTGATTAATTACTCGCAGCCTGGGACCCTGTGTGAAGTCCAGAGGGTGCAAGCAATCAAACTCAAGTTCGGACCAAGCGATCGAACCAAGTGTGAAAGCACCCAATGTCACATGACAAAGATATACTGCCCATTCCCTCACCTGACACTATGACCCTGTACTCCGAACGCCTGGATGGAGGGCCATATCTGCCTCTGGGAGCTCCAACGCCGCCGCCACCACCACCACCACCTCCACCTCTTCCACCTCCCCTGCCACTTCTTGGGAACTCCACTCGAAGACGATAGCCGTCATAGTCATAGCCATCTCGTCCATATACAGCATCCTCAGCATCTCTGCAGACATAATTGGGGAAAAAAATCAGTGGACAGAAAAATTATGCACAAATAATCCTCATGGTTCTCAACAAGCAAGAAGATCGTTTGCGCATGCGCGGAAATACAGCATATAAACATATCGGAAAATGGCACAATTGAAAATGGTATTTCAAGCAAAATTCGGAACATTTCTAAAGAGCACTTCTAAGCACACTGAATACTTGAGAGTTTTGCATACGTTACCTCTCAGAATTGTGGTTGAGCTTATATACATACATAATTTAAACCTCCAAACCTCCATTTACTTCCCGTATTTTGACCTGACTAACAAGTTCGCGCGCTTGTTAGTGATAGAAGACTAGTGTTTGCGTATAAACACGAATTTAAAGTCCATGGTGCAGGTTAAACACTACTGTCGATTAATGTGTACATAAAGCAGTTAAGATATGTATATCAAGTTAGAAATATCTCCAAAAGGGTGTTAAAGTCCAGTTTTTGTGGTTTTTGTTTAGTGGCGGTTATTTTTCACGCGACTCGGCGATGACGTCACATGAGGTAGACGCAGCTGCAGGCTAGTAGGCACTAGGCAGCGGCGCGCTTCAGAATCGGTTCACATTAAAGTCTGATGGTTCACAGCCGAGGAGATCGATGTTCTCGTCAGCAGGGCCGTAAAATAAATAGAAGTGACACTGGGGATGGGACAAACCCACCCATATTAGCTTCGGTTATACATGCATACCAGTTTGGGCAAAAGTGTATGATTTATGCCTATTTTTCCTATCGTCATCATGAACACAACAATGATTTCCCTCGTGTTTAAATAGTTTTCCTTATGATAATGTATCTTTTGCAAAAAGTAAAATGCATCTGTGTAAATGAGAGAATCATCTACTATGTGTATGCGCGTTGTTCACTCTGTATCTGCAAGCATGCGCGCTTAAAATAGCATCTGAAAGTACACGCAACGCGCCAGACTTTAGATTTGGTTAGGGTGACCAACAGTCCTGATTTTTTCCATGACATTTTCTGTTTTCACGTCCTTTCCTAGCTGTTTTTATTCTATTTTTTTTAATTACGAAAATGTCCTGGTTTTCAAAAAAACTTTTGGATGAGGAAGAAAAAAGAGGATAAGGAGGAAGAAAACTGAAGATACATTTTGTTAGTTCGTTTTTGTAAGTTTGTGAGAGCTATTTTTGTTACATTTGGAGTTATTTATTTTAGTTATTTCTTAATTATATATTTATTTTTCTAATACAGAAGAGTAATTTCATTCAATCAAACCTAAAATAATTATATTTTTATTTTTCTAATACAGAAGAGACATTTTATTCATTCAAACCTGTAATAAAACAGGCTCTGAGAAGCCTATCTGAATTTGTGTCTTGTAATAAGCATTTTCTATCCATACAGAGGAGATATAGGCTACTTTAAATATACTGATACAGATGTAACGTGCTTAACGCAGCATCCTGGATATGAGGCATAATGCCTGAATCCATTTGTGCTACACATAGCATACTCACACTTCATGCAGGAAAATGGTCCCCTTCAAGCCAGCACGCACAAGTATGTTCATGAACAACAGCTATAGGTGACATGAGATGTGTTGCATACACAATAAACATGAATCAGGGACGTTTCCAACCTACTTACAGAGTTTTAAACTTAAGAATCTTTCCTACTTATTCCCAGGCAATACCAGTACACTGCATACAGACAGGCTATACGCTGGGCTTATGGAGTTTTAAGCAGGAGTAGAAGAAGCCTCTCATGTGGTTTCAACCATCAGACAACAATTCCAAAGTTGTGACCGACCTATCAGGGCTTTCAATCGACTCGTTTGGATGAAAATTAATTAAATATAATTGCTTATTCTGTTGTGATCACCCAATTGCCCTCAAAATGTTATAAAGTACACAGAACATATGAATTTTTATAAGAATAAAACAGTTTATTAGCATTGCTTGTAATGGTTACTAAACATTTTCTGAACAAGGACAAAGATTACTGAACAAAGACACAGGTTTTAAGTAAACAAATCTATACAAAAAATCTTTAGCCTGTAATAGTGTAGTCCAGAGAGCCATATATATATATATATATATATATATATATATAATTCAGGTTACCATAAGTAAGCTAAGTTAGCAGAATGCAGGAAACCACCACTAAATGAGATGACAGGGACAGAAGGAAAGAACATAACTGACAACTAAAATAAATAAATACAACTAAATCATTGGACTTGTCTGTGGAAAGAAAATAATGTGAAATTAGGTTCTTGAAGCATGACTGCCGGGCTAGGTAGAGGCTGACGGCCTCCTCAGGAACCTGTTTGAAGGATGTGGCGATGGGGGCGCGTGCATCAGGACAAACTGGCGCTAGCCTCTCGAAGAGCTGCAGGTGAATTGGTGTAGCTTTCCCAAAGGGCCTTCATTAATGGTGTTGCATAACCTGCAGGCATAAAAATAATACATATAAAGATCATTGCCACTAATGGAAAAAAACATGAAATTGTCCTGCATATGAATTATAGCAAACATAAACAGTAAACAGAATGTTATGAGATTGCCAGGGAGATTACAGAACATTGGACCCTGATATGCGCTACTAAATATTTTAAAAAATAAAAGAAATGCAGACCATAATTAATTATTTGAATGTTACTATTAAATGTTTACACCAATACTAGTGGCAATACATGTGGTAAAGTTAGTAACATAAACTCTGTGAGGTAACGTTAGTGAATTACTAAGAGGTAACTTAGCTAAACTCTGAAGTGAAAAGTGGATAAACTGTTTTTGACATAATTTCAGCAGCGGGTAAACTGCGTTAGCCTCCACTACAACCCTGACGACACGGTGAAAGAGAAAGAGAGAAAGAGAACCGTAGCTACAAAACGCAAACACACGATTGCGAAAGCCGCTTGATGATCATCACCACTGATCCAAACACTAGCCACGAAGCTTTCAAGACGATATGGACATTTACTTCTTCAGGGCAATTTTGTTTTTGGCTTAAATTCGTGAATCACAAAAAAAAATGCTCTTCCAATGTCATAGTGATCGTGCTTGTAGTGAAGGCTATTATGTCAAAGGGAACACAGTAGCTATACAAAATACACACAGAGCTAGCTAACATGCAGCTTGTAAACATTACCGTTAGCATGATGCTTACCGTGGCAATTTCTCGCTTGCGGCAGACGGTGTCCCTCGACCTCGGGACAGGGAAAGCAGAGAGGTTTGCGTTCACAGACGGCAGTGCGGTTGGAAGTAATTTAGGACTCCTCTCCTCACTCTTTAATCCAAGAGAAGTGAGACCATCTTGGCATCCCCTGAGTGGTTATCCTCCTCTTTGAAATGCGCGCTGCATATTCTCGAGTAGGCGGCGACATAGCTAATTTAGCTGAAAAATCTGCTCGCCTAATCTTGACAAACTGCACCCAGCTTCGGATAATCTATATATATGTATATTTACTTATAAATCTGTCACTGTTTCACTAGCTAGCTACTCCCTTTACTGTATGGCTACTCCTCGTATCACTCTCCCTCAATGGTAGGCGGGCCGCGGGCGAGTACCTCATGTGACGTCATGGAATGCGTTGTGGGAGAAATAAGAATCCTCGCTTAGCTTTAGCCAAAAGCTAACATTTCACGCACTTTTCCGTGTTATATTTAAATTTTTGAGTACCCTACAACATCAGATACAATGGATAACTGTTTAAATGTTTATTGCCAACTAGAAAATTGCCAAAAACGAAAGAAAAAAAAACCTGCACCATGGCCTTTAAAGCACATGTTATGCTAGAGACAACATCGTCTTCTTATATTGTTGTTGTTGCCAAATTAATAGACAATGCATATTCAGGGCAAGCTGGGCTAGCGTGTTAAACGTTACCTCGGGTCTTCGAACTCCACGAATGCAAACGGTGGACCTCCCCTTCTGTTTTTAAGGTCGATATCCCGAATGGCTCCGTATTTATAAAACACATCCTCTACGTCCTTGGTGCGAATATCGGGGGGTAAATTACCCACGTAAATCCGACAGTCGTTGTTTCCTGCAGGCCCTCGAATTACACCGCCAGACATGTTTAGGCAGAAGTTCCGCTAACGACGTTGATAATTTGTCCGTCAGGTGATGTGAAAGAAATCCGTTAGCACTGCGGGGTCTATATAAATTATAAACCTAATGTGGCAGATTATGTTCAAAACTATTCTTTTTCAAGTATTAAAAATACAGTAAGATCCCTAACAATATGGCGACGTCCCCTCACTCACCACTCACACGCTCGCGACTGCGCGGAGGGGTAGGGGCATCGCCGCGCGGAAGGATAAGAGCGCTTGGCAGTAATTCGGCAGCTTTAAATAGTGCAGATTATTTTACAGTGCATATTGCAAAGAGCGAATTTCATCGACTTCACAATTGGTATATCAGCATCAATGTTATCCGAGTTTATATCAGGAACCTCATGAGTGGAGTATCATATGTAACGTTATATAATGAACTCAGCCTATCTAAGATAAGGCTATCCTATCATTTGATTTTGTATGATGAACAGCATTATTTTTGGACACCTGATCATGAGAATATTCTGGCAACATATTAAAAAACGTACATTTCCCATTCGTCATTTTTTTTGCTTCGCAAACGCTTTAGGATGATCATATTTGGGGGTCCATAAGGCATCAAAAAGATTAAACCCCCCTGAAGAGGACCGCAATCCTAAAATTTAAAAGGCAGAGCACATTTTCATGTTAAAAGACCCAATCTAGCCTAATGTGTACATTACACCAATTTAACAAGCTATTTGTAAAATATTTAGTTTCTCTTAATTATAAACTAGTACTGAATTTAAATGTCATTTTTATTAATTTTTTCTTTTAAAATCGAATAATGTATTTGTATTGAAGGGGGTTAATTTATAACCCCCTTCAATATTTATAACATAATATTTATTATAATTTATAACCCCTCATATTATACAATGAGTTGGAAATCATAGTTTTCTTAAAACCAATGTATCTATTCTGGTATTTATGTAACAAGCAGAGTAAAACTCAAACAGCGTTTTATATTCTAGAGAATAAATACTTGTTTTGTAATTAATTAATTTGCTCATTCAACCAAATTAATCAAGAGTTATATTTTGTAGAAAGAGAATTGTCAGTTTGAACTTTGCTCTTCTCATGATAGCTGTACGAGACATAAAACAACTTTATCAAAAGGTCATTAAGGTCAATTTCCCTAAAAGTTTCTTATTTTTTACATTTTAGTTTGAAACCCCCTATTTAAACGTTAAATAAACGGTTTAGGCAGAAATAAGGATTTAATACACCCATCAACCCAATCATTCATACTCTGAGCATTTCTTGTTTTTGTCATTAACTACAAGCATATAAGCAAATAAACGGTTAAAAATTAGATGTTCAGTAAGCTGACAACATAGCTCATCAAAATAACTTTCGACTTTTTTTAAGTTATACAAGCTTCAACTTATTTTTTAAAGTAAGTTTAATGTAATTTAAACGACTTGAATGTTAAATGCAGCAATGAACGTTTCCCCAAAGAACATGAACCCCTTGAAAAACAACCCTGAATATTAAAATAAACTCTCACAAACAATTAATGATGGAGTGGTACAGTGTTAAAACAAGACATGGAACAACACATAATGTGCACAGAGATAGAAAACAATAAATTCCTCTCAGAAAGATTCAACCATGTCATCCAATCATTGTTCAGTACAGCTGCCTTAGTAAATTTAAGCATTAACCATTTCTTCTCACTCCATGACTGCTACGCTATTGGTCTAATAAATAAGATTTAAATATACACCACACACATCACCGTTTAATGACTCAGTGTGTTTTTAAACATGCCACGCGAGTGCAGCCGTTAATATGTGTATATAACGCTTGTTTCTCAGTCTCTTTTGGCTTGCTTATCGGCTCGCCTTTGCTTAGCTTCGCTCACAATTTTCAGCAGCGAGAGTACAATAGGTACACACATGGGTAAAAAGAGAGGAATGTAGATGGCGAATTTCTGATCGTCTGGAAAATAAAGAAGATGCAAAAGAGAGGGGTCGAAAAAGGCCCTCTCTGAAGCCAAAATGGCCTCCCTGCTGTACTGGAGCGCAAAAGCCAAGTTCCCAGACTCTAACTCGGCCACGGCAGACTGGAGCGACGTCACTGCGCTGGAAACCTGTAAAAATATGAATGCATATTTTACAATTACAGTGCAATGATTTCATTATGTGAGGAACTATGAACATCTGGACTGGGCGCACCTGCTCTGCAATGTTGTCATTGATGACGATGTTTCCGATCTGGTCGAGCAGCTGAGCTAGCGAGGTGATGGTGGTGCTGGCGGTGGCAATGTTCTCCACACTACGGCTCCACAGGAGTCGGTCCAGCTCCCAATCAGCCAATCCAGCGCTGCCTGGACTCTGAAGCACAAAGCCTGTGGGAGGACGAGTGTGCTGCAGCCCCAGCATGAGCCTGAAAAGGGACAGAGAAAACATGATAAAGACAGTGTGATGCAATGCCTTCACCTGGCAAACTAGGCATTTTAACTTCAATGTGTAAAGTCAAATGGTCAAGCACTAACCGTAACTGTGCCAAGAACACACCCATCACTTTAGCCATATCAATGGTGAAGTCGACAGGACGTTCAGATTCAGCTCCATGCTCCATTTCTTTTACATTGTACACCTGAGGACATAGATGACATATGAAGAGTTCAGATGCAAAAGCCTCTAAGTGCCATTTGAAATTTTCTTCTAAAATGATCATTTTTATCAAGCTTACATATTCAAGTCCAGTAATTTCACTTAAATGACAATTAATAGGTAATCCTCATTGCAATTTAAGTGAAATTACTGAACTTAAATATACAAGCTTGATAAAAAATGATCATTCTAGAAGAAAATTTCAAATGGCACTTAGAGGCTTTTGCATCTGAACTCGTCATATAGACCATTTTGCAAGATGTAAACAACACTGGTCCAGAAACACTTCTTGTTTCAGTTTGTTACCGTTTTCTTTATTTCACATGTAAAGAAAACATCGTAAAGATGTTTGTTTAACTTTTTGATTCAGTTTTATATGTTCTGTTGGTTGTATTTTTATCCCAGCTTTTATGTAGTGTTAAAAAAAGTGCTTCTGGGCCAGTGTTGTTTACATCTTGCAAAATGGTCTATAGATGATCAACCCTGAAATATAGGCCTGTTCGCAACGTCCAACACAATGTTTAAAGTCACCGTGAAAACAAAATATGGTGAAATATCTCCAAAACAAAATATCTTCGCAATAGGGAAGAAAAGCAACTTCCGTTTCATGCCGACTTTAAATGGTTCATGAAATAGAAAATCAACATGTCCTTGATATTTACACATATAAGAGGTTAATCTACAGTACAAAGACACTACAAGTTTCATACCTCAGGTTTTCTACCCTTCTGAAACGTCAAGATTTGAAATGATAATTGTCCACTACACGGTCCTTAATATGTCTATGTAAATCAAAAGGGTGTGTTCTAATCTAAACAACCTATGCCTTTTCATTAATCACAAGAGTGATACTGCTGTCGACTGAGAATCATAGTGGTTGCGTTGGTTCGTTTTAATCTGACTCTATTCAGCTCTGGCTATCACAAGCATCAAAACACATGCACCCAAGAAAAATTAGATGGAAAATAATTTATACAAATATTTAAACCATTTTGATGCAAACGCCCAGAAACATAAATATATGAAAATGCATTTCATGACCCATTAAATTCATGTGGACAGTACCATGATGCCTCCCCAACGAGGGCTGTGAAAGGCGTTCGACGGCACCTCCTTTTTGCTGTGGTCTCTGATGAAGAGAGGAGAGTGGTGGGCATCGGGCACATACAGCAGGAAGTTCAAGACAGGGTTAGAGGAAGCAGCGTTGGAACCTGTGTGAAAGAGAAGAACAGTTTGTGTAAATGTAAATAAGCAAAGAAACTGTTCATCAAGATCATTTCTCATCAGTGTAAGGTCAAATCTCACCTAGTCTTGCTTCAACGGGGTTGATAACATGTGACAGGCTGTCTGCACTGAGTGTATAGGCTGACACACTGTTGTCAAAACGAGGGTTCACACCCAGAACCGCATAATACAGAATCTGAAAAGACCAAACATACAAATAGCAGCTCAGAGTTTGAGGTAGGCGGTATGTCCAAAACATAATATCAAGAATTACAATAAATTATTGTGATAATATACAAGGTATCATGACAATTATTTTTGCAGGACACTCAAGGAAATAAAAGGTTTATAACCTATATTTTTTAATTAAATGTAAATTAATTTAAATGAAATTAAACCATAAGTAATTCATTTTATTTTAATATATTTTTATTCTGTACATTTTTTTCTTTTATGCATGTACGTATGTTGTTCTTTTCTATAAACGCACACATGTATTTCTCTTCTGTGAATACTGTTTTTAAAAGGGTACAACCATAAATAAAAGCTTTACTGTTTATTAGAAAGTTGATTAAATAAAAAAATACATTTCATATTTATTCATAAGAAAGGAGTGATAAATCTGGCAAATCAAAAATACAGTAAAACACAAACATTCAGAAATATTACAATTTCGAATAGCAGTCATTGTTTTCGGTTTAAATATATTTTAAAATATAATTTAATCCTGTTATGGTAAAGCTGAATTTTCAGCATTCACGATCCAGTTTTCAGTGTCACATTCAGAAATCACATTCAGAAATCATTCTTATACACTGATTTCTGACTCTAATGATGACGAGTTTTAAAGCGGTTATAAATATCTCCTGCTATGTATATTTTGATTTACTCCTTGTTTATCCATTGTTCAAAAAACACAAGGTTATACCGCCCCTAACCCTAACAGTCATACCCAGCCCTCCAAGCAAACTACAAGTACCTGAGAGTCCACTGAAAAGTTGGCTATAGGGGCAAGTTTGTCCAATAAAGGCTGGATGTAGCTCTGAATGGCGCCTTCGATATCCCAGTGAAGACTGTGTGACTTTGGGTCTGGGTTGAGCAGACTGAACGTGATCTCGTAGCCTAAGAGAAAGCCAAAATTAGATAGTATATGTATATGCCATTGAGAAAACAAGCCTAACTGAAAGCGAATACTCACCTGGACTAGATTTGATGGCCCTCATGCTGTCTGCCATACTCTCCTTAGTCACTTTAGGCATGCGGACGCGGTCGCTCAGAGCAGCTACAATATCCTGGTGACTGAAGGACATGGTGCTCACGACCTGCTCCACTTGCGGGTCCAGATTTGATAGGACTTCCTTCAGACTCCACGAAGGTTTAAAAGAAGCAGAACGCAGCAAGGCAGTGCGTCGTTGCCCCACGTACACTTTCACATCCTGAAAGTAGAAGGCCAGAATGAGCTTTGAAGGTGATTCGGTTTAGGTTTTCAGCGAATTAATATATAAACGCTCTGAATCTTACCTCTGGTAATAAAGTGGAGGACTCAGGGATCACATACACCACCACAGACCCACAAGAGCTCTCAGTGAGCATGTGTAGGGATAGATCTGCCTCTGTGAAGGGAGAAGTAAATGGGATAGAAATTTCAGTGATCGTACCAATATAGACAAACAGTTAAATATCATATATAAAACTCAACAAACATTATTATTATAAAAAATAATATATATTACAATTGTTCTTCACTCAGTTGGCATTGCTGAAAAAAAAGGCTTATTTTTTATATTCCATAATCTATCAATATATGCTTTTTAACATAATAAAATACTATAAGTAAATAATTAAATAAGTGATTATTTGTCAGAGACGATCGCCTCATGGGCAGCTTCAAAATTATATATATATATAATTATGTCCTTGCTATTTTTACAAATATAAAATGTTGAAGTACCACTAAATTTTCAAAGAAATTCTGTCCAATATGTTGATGAACAATGGGAGTTTGTTTCCGCCATGTAATAAATAAATTTAAAAGACAATTGCGACTTTTTATCTCACAGTTCTGTGTTTAGATATAACAATTCAGACATTGTTTCTCAGAATTGCAAGATATAAACTCGCAATTTTGAGTTATAATGTCCAATTGGGGGAAAAAAAGACACCCCAGAGAAATGACTAGCAATAAATCCACTCAACCTGCAGCAGTCGGCTGATTCAAGGCGTCTTCCTCCATTATAGTGGCAGTGCGATATCTGGTTTCATACTTGTACCGCAAACCCGTTTTAGCTGGAGATGAGAAGGGAAAAATGCATTTTTGGATTTGTGTTTATTGCTCACTGACACTTCCAAACAGAAGCAGGTCACTTACCATCAATCTGGTGCTCCTTTTCATTGACATGACTGAGCGGAAGCTTTTTCTGCTGTTCTGGGGTCAGTGTTCCCCGAGAGAAGACAACCTCAATATCAACACTTAGCTGGAGCTGTTAAACACATACGTGACATGAAAATCATTTCTGAATTTATATGCCCTGTTTCACAGACAAGGCTTAGATTTAGCCAGGATTTGGCCTTAGTTTTAAGGACATTTAAGTAGATTTTATAAACATGCTTTAAAAAAACATTACTGGTGTGCATAATGAGACAAAACAATGACACTGACATATTTTAAGCTATGTCAGCGCAAGTTGATTTCAGTTAAAACAGCTCAAACATGCATTTTAGACTGTAGCGTTCACCCAAAAATGACTATCCCTTTAAGACTTGTCTGCTGATTCTGACTTGAGGAAGGATGGAGTGTCTGTCACCTGGAGGCTGTCGAGTTCGCTGATCTCAGAGAAAGGTAGCCAGGCGCGGTAGGTCTGTGTGGTCTTCCACCATAGTGGGATGCCCACAACAGTGACCACTGCAGCGATGGCAAGAGCAGCATATCGACCTCGCTGCTTTTCTAGTATAAGCAAAAGGAAATATTAGGGAATCATACTAAATAGAGACTGCACATTCAAACTGTGGTAAACACATGCGTCCATATATTCACAAACACACAGTGAATGACCCAACACTGCCATTTCAACATGAACCAGAGCTTCACATAACTCAGCTAACGAGACGCTGACATTTGGCTTTAGTGTCATGTACTCATAAATGGAAATTCGTGAGAAATATACGTGAAGACCAAAACAATTTCGAGAGAAAAATTAGGAAATCGTTTTGAATTAATGCACAAGACTCACCAAGCTGTAGTGCTGCCATTGCTGTGTGAAATGACTACCGCATGGCACGCGATTGGTCGATTCTATCCAATCAGACGCTAGAAGGCACTGAGCCTTCCAATCAGAGTTAAACGGGGCGGGTTTAGCGTCATTTTACCCATACGCCTATTCGTTATTCTTCCGGCATCCAGTTAATAAATTATGCCACTTTTAAAGGGTTAGTTCAGCCTCAAAATTAAAATTCTGTCATCAGAACCCTCATGTCTTTCAAACCTGTATACGTTTCTTTATTCTGCAAATCACAAAATAAGTGATTTTGAATGTTGGAATGTTGGTAACCGATATATTTAGGTTACCATCAACTTCCGTTTATGTACAAAAAACAGGGAGGCAAAAATATCTGATTTTATTTTTTTTTAAACACCGATTTCTGTGACCGAAGGCAGGTTGAGAAAGCAAGGTAAGTTAAGGGAGACAACAGCGCCCCCTACAGTCACAGCATGGAAGTCGTCATTTTGGACAACATGAGCAAATCGTGACAGAATTTTCAGTTTTGGGTGAACTAACACTTTAAATTAACAATTGGTCTGTCCCCATATAAAAGTATGATTTGTCATTTATAAAACGTGGCTTAAATATTATACTGAACCTAATTTCAAAGACCAGGCTTCAAGGGTTAGTTGAATTTCTGCTATTAATTACTCACCATGTCGTTCCAAACCCAGTTTTTCGTTCATCTTTGGAACACAGATCTATAGGTCTCACAACATAAAGACATTGGATTTGTGCCTCTTTTCTTGCATAAACATGCATAAAATTCAGCAAATTGCTGGGGGTCTGTGGAGGAAAGAAAGAATGTGTACTTATAAACTGTGGTGTTTGAAACACCTGAACAATAATGGACAAAGACAATCTGGGGTTTTACAGTATTTTTATTTTAGTTTTTACTATCTGACAGACAAAGTGCTCAGAGAACAACATCAAATCACAATATCACATTTTGCCAACAGAGCAGGGAGTGCTCCCCGTCCCAGAAGCTCCACAGTATGGTCTGCTCCGCCGTTTACAACCAACACAAGTTTATTATTCATGTAGCACTGTCACAAACACGGGGAGGAAAGTGAGAGCATGATACACTCAAGCACACAACACAACAGAATACAACTCTAAAATAACCGTCCTTGTTTTCAAACTAATATTGTTAGTATTTTATATTAGATTTCTTGAACCGTAATCAATCACACATCCCAGAAAATATATTAATATTATATGTGAAAACACAAAATAATATTCTTGATTCTGGAGTTAATAATGTTAACTAGCAATTTTATATTACTTACTTTCAATTTCATTTTCAATATGATAAACTGCCCTTGCTGGGTACACTGATCTGAAGTCCAGTCCTCGCATCATTATGAGGACCGGTGAGGCCATACTGCACTGAGAGGAATGTGACAAGTCGACTCGAGTGGCTGGTGCCTGAATTGGAATGACTTAAATTGGAATAATAATAAAAAAGTCTGACATACATTGACATACATTTGCTAAGGGCCCACAAAAATAATAATACTGTTTCCTTGTTTTTAGCATGAAATCACGCCTAGAACTCTTCAAAAACAAAAATAATCTTTGTACCTTTATTTATTTTTCCCATTTCTGTTAAAAGTGTAATACATTTTAAATAGATATATAAGACATTGCAATGACAACCCTAAAGTACAGAAGACAGCGCAGGCCTGTGATTGGTTGGTGACAGGAAGGGTAGCAGCTGTGCATTTTACTATTGGCTGGCGGAAGCTGGAACGTTGGGATGCAGGATGTTCAGTAGGAATGATTGGCCACGTAAAGGGACTGTCCCGCTGCTCCGCCGGTTCCACTGGAGACGTACTTGCCCTGAGCAGCCAATCCATTAGCCTGAGGAAAGTTCACAAAGGTCAGCAGGTTCAGACAGGCCTTACATTAACAATAACAAAACAGTAATTAACCCAATAATTACAAAAAGAGATTCACATAGCTCTACTGTTATAAAAATGTTGCATATTATATATATTACATTTATTATATTATTTTCCAGTTCATGTTCGTCAATCCATATATTTACCAGGAAACTGTCATTAAATTAGTGATATGATGGAGTGATGTAGCAAAATTTAGTACCGAAGCAGCGAAAGAGAAATTCAAGTTTTAATTTGGTCGAAAACTAGGGCTACACGATAGTGAGAATCATGATTATTTTGCTCAAAAATTATAATCATGATTATTATTCACGATAAATAGTTTAGTAATTGAACAACCCTCTACAATGCATGTAAATCACTCGCAAATGCGATCAAATTTCCATTGGCTAGTACAATTATTGTTGAAATGCAAAAAATAAGTTTACCGCAGATATAATTTCATTGCTTGAACTCTTTCATGTCGTCTTGCACTTGAATGGACAATTTCACACAAAATTGTCAAAATGCCCGACTTTGTTTGGTTATGTCTTCAATGAACGTAAACAGTTAGAAGAAAATGCATGTGTAACAGTTTCAGTTTATTGGATCTGTGCATTATATCTTAAAGCGACAGCATAATATTACTGTTGCTGCCCGTTTTAAAATGTTAATGAAACACTCACTGCAAAAAACAAAACAAAAAAAACAAACACTTTTGACTGAATAACTTTTGTAACTTTAATAAGGATTCATCTGTATTTAATTTATACAGTGAAGAGAGACTATGCAGTATTTTACATTTGATTATTCGATTTCTGTTCCTAATCTTTAACAAACTGCTGTTAGATCTACCTGAAAACCTGGAAAGCCATTCATTTAATTTGCATCTTTGTTCGGTAATGCTTATTTTGTACAATTGCATGTAGTTTGATTAAACAGTCTGTAAAAAAAAATGAGAACAAATACTTGACTTTATTAGTGTTTGAAATGTTTATTTTATATTTATGTAGCATTGTTCTTGCATTCCATGTAAAAAGTCTGGCGAGTAAAATAAAAAAATGTACTAGCCAATGGAGACTCGAGCTTCAGTGTGTCCGTAGAGGGCTGCTAAATACAAATATTAATAATATTTTAAAGAAATTAGCATAAATAAAAGTTTATGCTAATATGCTAACAACAGATTTCATCCACGCAATCAGGAATTTTGCATGAGAGCAAGATTTCTCCACAGATTGACCAACGGAAAACTGCTTGGTTTGACAAAAGACTATGGACCTTATTTGCCTGTGAAATTGAGGTCATTTGAACGCACCTTAATGAGGAAATGTTTTGAACAACTGACCTCAGCACGCTTGATGAACTCCTCTGCGGCGGCCTTCTCGTTGTCCTTGGACCCGCGCCAGGCGTTCAGGGCAGAGGCCTGCAGGGCACGTCCATAGGAGAAGGTGAGGGCCCAGGGTTTAGTCAGAGGGCAGGTGTTGATGGCGTTCAGGTTGATGGACGCCTCCTCCTCACTCTGACCTCCAGAGAGGAAGGTCACACCTGCCAGAGGAATTTCAAAACGGATTATGCAAATTTTCTAAAATGGGACTATGATCTCACCACATAATGTTTACTGCTCACACTTTTTAAGAAGTAACTACGTTATTGCGCTCTTCGTATTCTTAAATACCCAGCAACCTCATTCTTTAGGCCTCAAAACCAGCTTGTAGTGTCTCTATAGACTCACCTGTTACTGCGGGGGGAACGGTGCGGCGCAAGGCTGTCACTGTTGCCATGGCAATCTCCTGGTTGCTGAATTTGGTGGGGCAGGAGTGACCAGGTGTCACCATGTTGGGTTTCAAAAGAGTTCCCTCCAGATAGACATGATGGTCAGACAGGGCCTTGTAGACGGCAGCAAGGACCTGGGAATACATGGGAAATAGGAAAAGTAAATGTATCATGCCACACCCCATTAAAACAAGTCTAGTTGGAATGTTATAATTTGATTTCGCTTTTTACGTACCTTCTCTGTAACATACTGGCAACGCTTTAAGTCATGGTCACCATCAGGTAAAATCTCTGGCTCCACAATGGGCACAATGCCATTCTGAAAAACAAAGACAATATTACGTATTAAGCTATAAACCTATTTTTTTTTTCAATTAACGATTTAGATAACGATTTTTAAAGGGTTAGTTTCTGATGAAATCTGAGAGATTTCTGTCCCCCCATTGACAGCTACGCAACTACTACTTTGAGGCTTCTTAAAGCCCATAAAGAGGATGAATTGATCCAAATTTACTGAAGAGATTTAATCTTATGCAGCACGTTTGAGCTTCAGCAGGAACCAATGAGGTTCATTCTTGTGTTACGCATCATGTTTGAGCTTCAGCAAGAGCCAATGAGGTTCATTCTTGTGTTACGCATCATGTTTGAGCTTCAGCAAGAGCCAATGAGGTTCATTCTTGTGTTACGCATCATGTTTGAGCTTCAGCAAGAACCAATGAGGTTCATTCTTGTGTTACGCATCATGTTTGAGCTTCAGCAAGAGTCAATGAGGTTTATTCTTGTGTTACGCATCATGTTTGAGCTTCAGCAAGAACCAATGAGGTTTATTCTTGTGTTACGCATTATATTTGAGCTTCAGCAAGAACCAATGAGGTTTGTTCTCACACGTCAAGCCAGTACTGTCTAGCAAGACTGTCAATGGAGGGACAGAAATCTCTCAGATTTTGTTAAAAATAGAAGATAAACGAAAGTCTAACGGGTTTGGAACAACATGAGGGAACAGAATTTTCATTTTTGGGTAACTTAACCTGAACTAAACCGTTAATTATATTCATTTTAGTTAACAATAACAACACAAAGCTGGCCAGGACTTGAGAAGCTCACCTGCTGGCAGATGCTGGCGTAGCGAGCCAAGACGTTAGCGTTCTCCATGATGGCTAACTCTGAGGGAGTGGTCTCACTGATCTTCAGCACACAGCGCCACTTGGCAAAGTCTGCACCGTCTTTCTTATACTGAGCGCAGCGTTCTGACAGGCCATCGAGCCCTTAAGACAAAACAGGTATCCCATTGACATAACACCACAACTGACATCATTTTAAACAAATAAATAGTGGTGACTGTAAGCTTACCCTGTGTTGTGGTCTCTCCGTTTGTTCCTGCCAGAGGGACGACACCTTTGTCAACCTGAAAAAGACGACAACCTGCTTTAAGATCAACCTGCTAATAATCCACTCCTAAAAAAGTAAACTGTTGAAACCGTTTTATTCACCTATAAATTATACATTCAAAGCAATAATAGAAGTATAATTTGGAAGAATATTTCAAATGTACATTTACACATATACATCTTCAAACAGCTAAAAAGATCTTGTGTCAATTAGAATACTTGGCTGAGGCAAACATGAACAACCTCGATTAACCTGATTATCTTATTCTAATCTTTTGCCAACTGTCATCTAACAATGTATGTGTGTTTGTGTACCAGCAAAAAGTTCGGAAACATTACTACTTTTAATGTTTTTGAATCAGATCTTCAAAATGCTGATTTAATAACAACGTAAAAAATAGTTCTGCTACCTTCATTTTCTATAACCTGTGATACTGTTTTCAGGATTCTTTGATGAATAAAGAGTTTAAAAAAGAACAGCTTTTATCTATATGGGAATCTTTTGTAACAATAAACACTACCGTTTAAAAGTTTGGGGTCAGAATTATTTTTTTGAAAGAAATTCACTTTTTTTTCAGCAAGGAAGCGTTGCATTGTTAAAATAAATAAAAATGTGTTAAATTGCACTGCAATTGGATTTACATTGCATGAAACTGAACTGGGAGAAGAATAGAGTAAAATTTACAGTTACCAACGCAATGTGTATCTGATATGAAAGCATTACTATTGCTGCTTCCAGCCATGTGCATTTACACTATAAATGTATTTTTTTTTTTTGCTAGTACTTGTGTGTATTTAAATATCTGTGGTAGTAAACACTAAATAGATGTTATTATGACGAGGGCTGAGCACCAACCAAAGCACATTTGATTTTAGCAGCTGATCTCGTGACGCACCGGACGTTTTATTCACACCACTGTTATTGTTCTTGTACCTTGATTCCCACAACCATGCCCCTGTCCTTGATCAATTTGGCAAAGCATGTGCCATCATCAGCGTTCTGATAGAGGGTCTCGTGGAAGAAGATAACGCCACCAATGCAGTTGTCAATGCGCTCGTCCGCGGTGAAAAGGAGCTGGCGATAAAGACGACGGTTCTCCTCTGTGTTCTCCACGCCGATTGGGTTCAGACGCTTTGCCATACTACCTACATAGACGCAGACATACATATCATTGAGTTAGAGCACTGGTCTTCACATTTTTTTTCCATGAGAGCCACACTGATAGACTAAGTCAATAGGAGAGCCACTTTTACCACAAAGTATCAAAAGTTACATCTAGTCATAAATAGAATGTCTGCTTATCAATCGGTTGATTGACAACCCTTAATGACAAAAAAAACAGGATTTCCAGAATATATTTGACCTTAAATTACAATTAATGTCTTAGTGTTACTATTAACTTGTCTTTATTTGAAAAAAAAAATATGATTACCAGTGTACATGAAACTAGCAGATTACTGAGTGACCTGTTACAGTGTTTACTTCCTTTTTACTCACATATTCATGTGTTTTTAAGCAAATACTTTATTTGTGAATAAAATTTATAATAGCATGCAATAGGAGTATATATATATATATATATAAATATAGGTAGATATATATAGGTAGATATATATAAGTAGATATATAAAACAAGTAGGGCTACAACTAGTGAGCTACATCTTCAGGGTGGCCAATATATATATATATATATATATATATATGAAGAGTTCAGATGCAAAAGCCTCTAAATACCATTTGAAATTTTCTTCTAAAATGATCATTTTTATCAAACTTGTATATTTAAGTTCACTAATTTCACTTAAATGGCAATGAAGATTACCTATTAATTGTCATTCAAGTGAAATTAGTGGACTTAAATATACAATTTTGATAAAAATGATCATTTTAGAAGAAAATTTCAAATGGCATTTAGAGGCTTTTGCATCTGAACTCTTCATATATAGGCTTTATATTGGCCACCCTGCTCTCCAAGATATCTGCAATCAAAAAAACAATATTGGTCAATCACGTAAGCCACAAATTAAAGCTTAGCGAAACACGCAACGAAAATGATCAAACTGAATGCTTTACATTCATATACGGTGCAACCATCACTGACCTGTGGACTCATCTGCAGCGAGGATGCCCTTCCCAGGAGCTACGATACGCTGAGCGATGTCCTGAAGCTCCTTCTTCTGCTCAGTAGTGAGTGCGGGGTACTGGTGCGTCATGATGTCTGTGGCTCAAAGCGACCTGCAACAGAGTAACACAGGAGACACCACTGTCACTTCATCCATCTCACCAGCAACTTCACATATTGGAACAAATCTGACAAATCTGTGTCTACGTAGATTATTATAAGTTTAGCATTTAGTTTTTCCTTTAAATTTAAAACCATTTAATATTTTCTTCGTATTTAATCAAACTTGTAGAGTCATAAATTATCAAATATCAGTAAAAAAAAAAGTTATAATGTGAAATATATTATTGCAACTTAAATAACTGTTTTCTTTTTCCAATCATGTATTATGCAATTATGCAATTTATTTATGTGATGGCAAAGCTACATTTTCAGCATCATTAGTCCAGTCTTCAGTGTCACATAATCCTTCAGAAATCAGTCTAATATGCTTATTTTCTGTTTAAGAAACATTTATTTTACATGTCGAAAACAGTTGTTCAGCTCTTAAATTGAGAGTCAGAACATGACTCGAATGTGAAACTCCCGGCAGCTTAGAAACATTCTCACACAACGAACAATCCGTCTCCTGGACACATCGAACTGCTGACATGAATGAACAGACTGAAGAATGGAACACAGTTTTATCTAAAAGGGCTGGTTAATATTCCTACCCACTCTCCTTCACAGTTCTTCAGTGAGGCTGAATTGCATAATGCAGACTAAAGCCAGCAGAGCAGTTCTATCTACTGCTGTTACGCAATCACGGCTCTCTAATCACTGCTGTCAATCCCCATTAGACATGCCCCACTGTCTGCGACTGTCTGTTACAACTCACTTTAGAGAGCTAGACTGACACAGCATTTCATTTAAAGGGCACGGATTACTACTTTAGCATCATTTTTAAAAGACTTATGATGGAAATGATACATTTTTAAGAATATACTATGCAACCTGAATGTAATGTTTTCGGACACTGAACTGTTTCTGTAATACAATTTAAATTTAAATTAAGCAATTTGTTGACATTTTTTGACCCACTTAAGTGCATCTTTATTAGAGACAGACCGATATATCGGCCGGCCGAAATTAGGCATTTTCCAAAATATCGGTATTGGCAGTTATAATGGCCGATAAATGAATATTTAAAAAATAAAATAAAAATAGACGAAACACGCTTCAATCATCTCTCCTATATATATATATCGGCCGATATATTGGAATATCGGATTTTAAAACCCAAAAATATTTGTATCGGTATCGGCCTTCAAAATCCTTTATCGGTCGGGCTCTAATCTTTATATTTAATATCATAATTGCTTCTATAATCTTACATTGTACTACTGAATGTACCGACAACCATTTGTGGTAAATTAATCGTCATTATAAATAAAGCATTTAATAATCAAGCACCAAAAAGGTCTCGTCAGGATATTGGGGGACTTGTGACGTCACATGGGCAGATGCAATTGCATATGCCTGCCTCCATAACAAGACATCGACAAATAGTTACACATCATCGCAGCATAGGCCCCGCCCCCTGGCGTCCAGACAGTTGCCTACACCGGATTTGAGCGCCAAAGTATATATAGAACCCATTATAATCACTGAATCTGTCTACACTGGATACAGTATACAGATGCCCATTTACTTTCTGAAGTATCTAGACGCTTGAGTCTGTCGACAATAGGGCTGTCACTTTACGTACGAAAATCAACAGCACAATCGATCGGACCAACCAATACAAGTTTCAAAAACGAAAATAGGGAATCGATTTTAACAGCCTTTTTTTTTTTTTTTTTACCAAAAATGTGTTTTAGGTGGACAGATCAATACATTACACAGAACATGGATGTTGGAAAATAACGTCTTTTCTGTTAACCAAATGCTCTTTAATATTCGCTAAGTACAGTTTTATACTTTTAAGGTACACCGCAAGCACAGATTCAATGAAATTAAATGCACTTCTTTTTTCACAAAGGTTCTTTTCTCCCTCTCAGCCACTCTGTCATATTTTGCCATATTTATGACTTGTATTTTAAACTGACTGTGCAGTTCACTGCTCGACTAAATCTCTTTCTATGTCTTAACAGTCTTCCCGGGTGAGTGCTCCCCCATCTCTATGCTGAATGGAACGAGCCTAAACCGGCACAAACTGGCTGGTCTGTGTTGATATAAATCACAGTTGGATGCGCTCTGGCTATAAACACACCAGTTTATACACACACAGAAAGAGAAACCTTTCACATATTGTCCTTAATTGAGATTCTACTGAAATTAATTAATGTGGGATTTAATGAGAGACTAAGAAAATCAGTTCTTGCTTTCAAGCCGCTTGTTGTTCCTCTACGTCTAGCCTCTCAGCTACTGCAGATGGTTTATCACAGCATTACTGAAGTGACAGGGAAGCACACATCTCTGAAGCCCTGTGAATGATTATAACTCATTGGTTTTGTTGAACATGGGAAAACACGGCCTACGGCAGCCGCTCACCTCATTCATCACGTAATTTCAAATTTTTGAGCTCTGCGAGGGATGTGTTACGGCATGTTTTTAACATTCCACTTCTTCACTCTGTAATATTGGAGTCATCACTGTCTGGCTTTAGTTTTGAACAATGCAAATGCTAAAGGCCATGCTGCATTGGCAATGTGTTGTGTTTAAAGGACAAACAGAGGTCATTTTGATGCATGACCACAGTCAATGACCCGTGATGAATAGGTCTCCTCTGGTCCTAATACAAAGGGACCTTAATTAGCCTTTTGCTTGACAATTGTTGCCACATAAAGCATGAGATAATCTTTGTTTACTAAACCTTATGTTTTCAAGATGCAAACTGTATTTCAATACAGGTCCATATTACAAATAATTACATTATTATTGTTTTAAAATTAAATATTATTGATACATATTTGTTTTTTATTGTTATTTAAATGTAGTAAGTGAGTCCCAAAACTCACTTTACTGGATAGCGTTCATGAGATTACTTTTAATTGTGATTTTTAGGGCTGTCAAACGATTAATCGCATCCAAAATAAAAGTTTGTGTTTACATAATATAATATATGTGGGTGCACTGTGTCTAATTATTTTATATTTAAATACACACACATGCTTGTATATATTTAAGAAATATTTTCAGGTATATACTGTAGATTTATATATCATTTATATTATGTATAAATATAAATATTTTATATAAATAATATTTTTTTCTTAAATATACATGCATGTGTATGTATATATATATATATATATATATATATATAAAATAATTAGACACAGTGCACCCACATATATTATGTAAACACAAACTTTTATTTTGGATGCGATTAATCGCTCTACAGCCCTAGATATTTTATATTGTGCTCTTGATAGCATGCTTTTATTTTGCATCTTTAATTTATTTTTGTAAATTGCTTTGAGATAAAGATGCTATAGAAAGCTTTTTTTAGTATTATTATACAATATTATTTAGACTGCTTGCTAATATCTGTTTATTATGAGACATTTAATAGATGAGCTCCATTTAAACAGCAAACCTATCCATTTATAAAGCGCCATCAGTGTTTGTAATGCACACTGCAAGTGAATATATTTGCTGAGTCTTGATGTCACTGTTTATTAGACACTGCACTTCTAAATCATTTAGTAAATCACACAGTGGATCAAAGTAATGTCTACAAGACATCAATCTGATATATGCTAATGCTTAAATATACTAAGCTAAAAATAGCAGGATGAAGCAGCTAACCGGTCTATAATCAGTTATGGCAGTGTAGAACAACCCCTTCCGACTGTTGCTGACACATTTCGCCTTGCAAAAGATGCTTCTCAAAGAAAATGCTTCAGGCATAAGTGACAGCTGATTGTTTCAGTCTCTTTCTTTTTGACAAGATCGGTTTCCCTGCACCGCATCATGCGCAACAGTGACCGCCCATTTTTCGAGACAGGGATATCTGCAAGTTGGAGTAATGGGTGAAATGCTACAAAAAAAAAAAAAGCCCAACCCTCCAGCCACACCAAAACAAACAATCTTTGCGACAATTTGTCATGGCCAGTACAGATAAAAATACAGAAAAAAGATGTAGCGCAGGACTTGATTTTGTCCATATGGAATTTATTAGATGGTTATGGTTTGCTATTGGTCATTACTAGGGTGAGAAGTTATTTTTATTAAAGATTATGAGGGCAGATTCATTTAAAAAAAAGATGTGCACATAAATAATTTATAATAAAAACGATTCTGATTTTGAAATCAAGTTCAATATTGCAAAATATTCCTTAATTTACAAATAGCCGTTTGAGAACGTCTGCTCAGCTCCTTAGCAACTATTTCAGTTTCCATTTTAACACTGACTTCTCTGATTGGTGGATTTCACTTCAGGAGTATGGGTAGTATAGTTCTTTACAGAGTAATTTGACTAAACTGTTCACTTTAAATACAAATAACACTGAAACATATCACATGTTCTTCTTCAAATAGATGTATTATCCATGGAATTACACTGGCCATGCTAAATTTTGAAGAAGATATCAAATAAAAGAAAAAATAACCGCCAAAGGCCACCATTTAGTGAACCGTACATCCCTAGCTTAGTCTTCATCATCAGCTTAGCCCGTTTAACCTTGATACATGTACAGCTGTGTCCTCAGAGGGGAGAGACACCATCTTCAGCACGTATACACGTCACGCGACAGGATGATGAGAGAAGAACACAGCTCGCGTGATTCATTACAAACATTCCACACTGCTGTGTGACGCAGCGCGATGCGCGTGTGCCGCGTTGCGTCGGGATGTTAAAGCGACCGGAAGGGAACATTTAGAGTGATGGACCCCTTTGACAGAACCTAAATTGGATGAAAATTATTTTAATAGCGCTTTCGAGAGGATGGGATGTTGTGAGGATGTGTATTAAATCTGAACGACACTAGGAAACGCTATTTTCGTCACGTTAGCTCACATCCGCTAGGCTAAGCTACACTGATGTAACGTTAGAAATGCCTACGTGCATATCAGCCACACTCCCTTCTACAGACACCAGTCTCATCCGTGATGCTGTATAGACCTACGCATAAATACGATGCTTTAATTTGCGTATTCTGTGAAATAAACACTGCTCGGGTTCGGTTTGTCAGTTAACGTTAGCTACACTAACGTTAAATATACGGAGAGAGATGTTGGTGTCGTCACCCATGATCAGGATGACATTGGATTTCGACATGTCATGATGATGTTGTCTCTTTATATAGTTGCTTTTTGAGTCAATAATGAACATTTCACGCCGAAATTAACGAGACCCGATTTATATGTCGTATCATCATTGTATCACGATGGAGAAGGCCGTTGATAACTAAATGCGAACCACCTGTCGGATGACGCATTAACTTGATATAAAAGCAAATAAACGTTTTTTTAAAAACAGTACATTTAAACACACAACACACACATTCGTTTTAAATACAATTCAGAAGAAATTAACAAAATTATATTCAACATTAAAAATGATCTGATAAAAGTAATGGCATGCCATCTATGAAAGTTGCAGTGTCACTAAAATTACATACACAAAAATATATACAAATATATTTTTAAATGAAAAAATTTACTCACGTACCTGCTATGGTGAGTGATTCAAGAGATGCCCTGATATCGACAGCCTCCAGTTTCAATGCCGCAACGCAACGTGACCGCTTAGAAAAAGCAACCCACACAAGGGCGTGGCTTTGGTCACGACCTCATTGTAATAATAGTTAATATTCATGATCCTTTAAAGTGATCTCGCACGTCCACATTACGTTGCTTGAGGTGTGTTTACGAGCACGTAGGCTTTTTAAAAAAGTGAAAAACAAATGAAAAAATTAAGAATAAATAGCTAGTTATAAAATTATAACATTTGCATCAAAAATGTCTTTTTTTCTTCCAGAACATTTGTCAATTGATTATATATGCAATATCCACTACACTATTAGATAAACCAGTTAATGACTGGTTATATTTTAAAAGGCTTCTTCAATCTAGAATGGAAAAAAGTGTTATTGTAGCTCAATAATAGCAGTAACTGAAACTGCAGTGCTGTGTCCCTGCTGGGCGGAGCTTCTAAAATTACCACATACAGCATCAATAACAATATTGAATGAAAAAAAAAAAGAAACATTTTACGACATTTCTTCCCCTCTCTTTGCTTAGTATTTAATAAAGGATCACTGGTGTCAGGCATTCAGGGCATAAAACAAGAACTGTCATTCCAGGACAAAGACAAGGTTATTCATGCATACATGGGCATTGATTCAACCAGGCCTAAAGCACTGGTTAAAACAACAATATGAACAATAAAGCCAATAGGAAAATCAGTATAACAAAATAACCATAGTTCCTTTCCCATTCACTCCCAAGAGCATTATGCAAAATACAATGAACAGTGCTAAGCATATTATTTCATATAAAAGTATAGATGTCCACTTTTTGGGATTTTACAAATTTTTCGATTAACAATGCTTTTCCACGAGGCTTAGGTTTAATAATTACAAAATGAGTGACGCTTTGATCCTTTTAGCATTAGCGTATCCCTGAGGGTTTGCACAGCTTTCAAAACATAAAACCGGGAAGAACTGAATTTATGGTATGTTTGTTGAAAGAAAATGCAGGCCTGGCTTATTAATAAGGACAAAACAGTCAAATAACGTCAAAGGACATGAGGAACTATGAACCACATTTCACTAAATGTCTCAACAAAAGGTATGGAATTCAATGTAAGAGCTAGAGTGTCTCAATAAAAATGAAATACACTTAACCATATTCCTTCACGGAAGAATAAGCAAAATTAAGGTTTGAACTTTCCCCTACTTACTAAGGGTGTATTCACACTTGTAGTTCGGTTGCTTCTTTTGATAAGAAAACCAAAAAATGAAATGAAACATTTAGTCCTGGTTTGCTTAGCGTTCACACTATTTTTACACCAAATTTAAAGATACAAAACAATAAATGGTTTTTATGACATATTTTGTGACTGAACATCCAAAACAATACCTCTTTTTAGGATCTTGTGCATCTTGTCGAATTTTTGGTTCATTTACATGTCTTTGGTCCATGTTGCATTCATGTTCATTTGGAAGTGGATCGAGGCCCGTCTTTTGAGGGGTCTGATTCTGCTTTTTGGTGAGCACCAGGGTTCGGATGGCAGAGTTCACATTTATGTAAATGAACCGCAATAACAGTTCATTTTAATCAAACCAAACCTGGCAAGTGTGAAAATACTGTAAAAAAAAAAAAAAGTTAAACAAACACTTCTCTTTGGGAAGCGTCGTCCTGAGGTACATTGATTTGCATGAGCGCTTCTACCCGCTCCATGTTGGCCAGAGTTGGGGAGAGGTCTGGGACTGTGGGTGTGCAGGGGGAGTTTAAGAGAAAGTCGGAGTCAAAGTTTGCGAAGGGCTCCAGTGTCAGGCCTCGACGGGATTTGGCAGGCCGGTCAGGCCGGTTCTTCAGCTCCACGATCAGCTCCATGGGGGTCTTTTGGAGCAGATGGGAATCAAATGGCGTGCCGTGGAAAAAGGTTTGGCGCTTGAAGCGTTCCAGTGTACGAAGGCGACGTCCTGGAGTCTTACAAAGAAGCTGAGGAGAGAAAAAAATGGGTTGAAATGATTGAGGTGACGCAGTTATTCCTTGTGATTTTTTAAAAAGTGACATATCAACACCAGGAATTAGTGCTCTGCCTTAATTTTTTCAAGGTCCTCACAGTGAAGAATCACAAATAAGATCATAATTGAGCTTAAATAGAGAGCAAATAGACTTTCCTGCTTCTCAGGTGTATCTCCTGAGAAAAAGTTATTAGTACATTGAAATAAAATGTGTAGGATTTACATTTTTTTACTTAGAAATTGCTAGGAAATTTCACAAATACTTGCAGAAACTGCATTTTTGAATGATTTTGAAAAATATTTTTGAACCCCTTAAGTGTCACCCCCCTTTTTTCTGGAATATACATGAAAATTCAGATCGAACTTAAATGGTTGTAATTCAAGAATGCTTTGGAATATAGATGTTGGTCTTGTTTTAAAGAAGACATTTGGCAGATTTTTGTGGACTTAAAATAAATTTAAGTTTATGAAAATGTACAATTTAAAAAAATATATATATTATAAAATATATATTTTAATTTTATTATTTAATTTTATATTTTAATTGTATATTTTAATTTTATATATTTAATTTTATATTTGAATTATATTTTAATATATATTATAATATAAATATTTTATATTATAAAAAAAAATATTCATATTTTCTATAAAATATATATTTTCAAAAGCTGGGACACTCTAAAACTGAAAAAAAAAAAAAAAAAAATCCAAAGCCAAAAATCTAAGTAAGTTGTGTTTCAAATTTTAGGTTGATATCTCAAAAAATTCTTGTTGCAAATTGATAAATTACTGATACTCTGTAATTTATATTGAAAATCAATCACCAAATATGGAAACTAGAGACTGTAAGCTTTCAAATGACATATAGTTTGTCAAGATTAGTTTAAGTTTAGTATACCGTTTTAAAAATGTAATGGATTTGGGCCCACCGGTGGCCCAGTGACACTTAATTTGTGTAAATCTCATTTGTGTCTATTTTTAGGGAATCTCAGAGAGAAAATTGATACTACTTTGAACATTTTGGCAAATAAAGCTCCTCGTCACGGGTGTCCAGGTCTCACCTCTGTGAGCAGCAGAGCAAAAGGAGGAGAGAAGTGTTTTGGCATCTCATAAGGGAAGCTGCGTACCCTCCTCAACATGCCACAGTGATCCGGTTCTGGGGACACTGGAAACTGAAGAGGGAGGGGAAGTTGAGAATGACTTGGCAGAAAATACACATCACATCATTTACCCCACAATGAGCAAAAAAACACAACATATGCAAATATATGTGCATCTGTCGTCACCTTTCCAGTGGCCAGTGCGAAGAGGAGGATGCCGAGAGACCACCAATCGGCAGAGTGGTTGTAGGGGCCGCCGCTAAGGACTTCAGGAGCTGAAGAGACAGATTTCATGACAATCTTGCTTACATTCCACACACAGCTAGACATAAACATCATTTCATTTGCTCAGCCATGAATTTCATTTAATGGCTTGTTCGGCATATACATACAACACACATTGTTTTCATTTCTTGATTTATTAAAGATTTACCCATGTATTGAATTGTTCCACAAATAGTGAATGCCCTCCCTCCCCGCTCAAGACGCCGGGACAAACCAAAGTCAGCCAGTCGTAGGTGGCCTGTAATAAGATAGACATTTATCATTCATCATTATAGGTTATAAGGCTTCAATATTGTTGTTGTAGAAGACCACTCATTATTATTATTCATTTCATATAATATATTTATGACATTTGAATTTTATAAGCTTTGATGTCATATTCACTTCAGCATTTTAACAAACAAATATTGAAATATTACAACAGAAATGTTGTGAATTGGATTATTTGTTAATATTGTATTGCTATCGCGAAATTCGCGATGTCATATTTATGTAAATACTCGAGGCCTATTCGGAAAGCGTGAAGCCTAGACGTTCTGGAGGATTCCATGTTTACATGAAAATAGCGGACACACACTGCCCTCTACTGGAGTGACTAAAGAACACAGGCTGCCTTACCCTGATCTGTTAGAAGGACATTTTCCATCTGTTAAAAATACAACAGGGAATGTTTTAAGACATTCTTCTGATATTTTAGGGATTATATTTATTATCATTACATCATTTTATAAAACAGTGTATACCTTCACATCACGGTGGATGATTGCACAGTCATGAAGGAACCCTATTATAAACAGAGATGATAAAACGTGATTATTGTGATAAGCATTCATAACTGCTGTACTTAAAGGGATACTCCACTTTTTTGGGAAATAGGCTAATTTTACAAATCCCCCAGAGTTAAACAGTCGAGTTTTACCATTTTCGAATGCATTCAGCTGATTTTCTGATATTTAGAAGAGTATCAGTAACCAGACAGTTTCTGGTCTCATTGACTTCCATAGTAGGAAAAAAATATACTATAGAAGTCAATGAGACCAGAAACTGTCTGGATACTGATATTCTTCTAAATATCAGAAAATCATCTGAATGGATTCGAAAACGGTAAAACTCGACTGTTTAACTCTTGGGGAGTTGTAAAATGAGACTATTTCCAAAAAAAAGTGGAGTACCCCTTTAAACAAAAATTGTATTTTTGACACAAAATGTCAAGGTATTTTTTATTGATTTTTTTTTTTTTTTTTTTTACAAGAAATTTATATTTTTATTCAGCAAGGACACATTAAAATGATCAAAAGTAAGAATTAAGACATGTATAAGGTTACAAAAGATTTCTTTTAAATAACCCTGAACGATTTCTACAAACCAGCTTTCAATTAAATATTTGTTTCTTGAGCACCAAATCAGCACATTAGAATTATTTCTAAAGCATCACGACACTGAGCATCCAAGATGAGCGTCATTTCTCACCTAAAGCAGAACCCAATTCAGCAGCAAACACTTTTACCACATCCTCTCTGAACTGACCAATCATCACCCAGTATGTGTACAAGTCTCCTGTGCTGCAGTAATCGCACACTAGAGAGGGAATAAACAGAATCAAATCATATGAACAGTGTCTGAATGTGCCAAATCCCAAATAGAGATCAACATGAACACAAACATCCAACTGATACATGGAAAGGGCAAGTGAACCCAGAGAAAACATCTGTCACTTTGGGAGATGACCAGATTCATAATACATCAGTCAAGACCATCTGTTTCTAACAGTTATGCCCTCATCCAGACCACTGACTGGTAAAACATCGTGGTTTAGACCAAGTACAGAACATTCTGGCTTGGTTTCACCAACAAGGCTTAGATTAAATCAGGAATAGGCTATTTAAAGGAGTTAATTAAATTTAATTTATTTAAAGGAGTAGTTCACTTTTTAAAAAAAAAACTTTGGCTGATAATTTACTCACCCCCATGTCATCCAGGATATCCATGTCATTCTTTCTTCAGTTGAAAAGAAATTAAGGTTTTTGATGAAAACATTCCAGCATTTTTCTCCATATAATGGACTTCAATGGGAACCAAACAGTTCAAGGTCCAAAAGACACTTTCAGTGCAAACTGCAAACGGTCGCCTTGCTAATCTTGCGAATCTTTTTCCGAGTCATTTGGTTCATCCAATGAACAAAACGAATGAATTGACTCAGAAAAAGATTTGTTCATTTTGATGAACGAGTTCGAACAGAGCAAGGCGAGCATTTGAGCTTGTAAAACTTAAACTTTGTTATTTATTTTTTAAATGATTGATCGTTTCGCTTGATAAGACCCTTATTCATCGTCTGGAATCGTTTAAAGCCCTTTGAACAGTTTGCACTGAAACTGTCTTCTGGACCTTGAACCGTTTGGTTCCCAATGAAGTCCATTATATGGAGAAAAATCCTGGAATGTTTTCATCAAAAACCTTAATTTCTTTTCGACTGAAGAAAGAAAGACATTTTTTTAAGGTGAACTACTCCTTTAAGATTTAAGAACCCAGTGATTTAAACAAATCCCAATAGTGATCTAGACTGAATAAAGTGTCAAAACAGGGCAGGCTGTGAATGAAGGAATCGGGTAGTAAGGAAGTGACACGCTCATCGTAGCTTTAGTCAGGAGAAAGCATTCAAGGGGTGAACTGAACATCAAAGTAGAAGAAGGAAAATCACTTTCACGAATGCAGTCGGGATCATCGGGAAATCAAACACTCGGGAAAAAGGACTTGAGGTTTGGATTGAGGTGTCCTAAACATAAGAGTGTAACTAATGTTGCCTTCACGTGCTGCCGGAATTTATCGTAAATACAAGTTTCCTAGCCATGAATGCCCTCTCAATTAGTATTTACCGCTGGAAAGATCAGGGATAATTTTGATACACAAGACCCCAAGTGGGGCGGGCCATAAACTTGGGATATATTCTATCTCAAGATGACAACACCTGACGTTATATTCTGAGCTCTTCTGAATTATACGTTTCTATGGGACCCGACTTGAGAACCCATTCTAGAATTTAAGCATTCTGGCCTGTCTAAACAAACATATCCAATTCAGAAATAAAAGTCTGTGGGTCACTTTACACGCTAACACTATTTAAAGGGATAGTTCACTTTGAAATTAATTTTTGGTATGTTTAGCTTACCTCGAGGGCATCCAAGAAGTAGGTGTCTTTGTTTCCAGTTTCAATTTTGATATTTTTAGGTGAAACCATTCTTGTCTGTCAGTCATATAATGGAGGTCTATGGTCACCACCTCAAAGAGCATGCACAGAGAAGTCCAAATACTATCTATAGTTGAATATCAAATAGTTCTAAGTAGTTCTTAAAGGGATAATTCACGTTGAAATTAATTTTTTGGTATGTTGTTGTTTAACTATGGCGCTCTGTTACCGGTAGACGTGGCCGCCGAAAGGGCAGCGAAGCAAGTGCATTCTGGGAGTTGTTGTCTTTCATACACATAACTCAAAAAATACATTTTCTGGCTTTTCTCAGTCTAGAAAGCTCCAAATTCAAAAACAATTGCACGTTTCTTCAACATAAATGACCCATTTTAAATACACATTCATCTTCCCAGAGGTGGAGTGTCCCTTTAAAAGTTATTAGGCGCATCGATTCTACAATAAAATGCCTGTACACATTTTAATACGGATCATGTTCAAAATATTGGGGTCGGTTTTTCTTTAAAAACAATGAATACTTTTAATTAGCAAGGGGGCAATTGATCTTTAAGATTTTACAGTGTAACAAAAGATTTCTATTGCTGTTCTTTTGAACTTTTCCATTCATCAAAGAATCCTGAAAATGAAATATATCATGGTTACAAGCAAATTTTAAGTAAAACTGATATTAATTAATAATAAATGTTTCTTAGCACAAACATCAGCCTATTAGAATGATTTCTGAAGGACACAGGAATACATTTAAATATCACTTTTGTACTCTATAGTTGATCAAATAAATGCAGCCTTTAAGAGCCCCCTTTCAAAAACTTAAAAATCTCACCGACCCCAAACTTTGAAAAGTAGTGTCTCATGTCAGATTACATGTCCTCTTCGCAGCGGCTCACAGATTTGAAGTGGAATGATAGTTTGTGAGAGCTCCGGTCAGATGTCCGTGTGTCGTGGGGACTGTGTGTGAGGGAGGACTAATTTAGTGGTGGGAAAGGCAGGAGGAGAGTCGGGGCAGGGGTGTGTTCTGATTCACTCACTAATGTAGATGTGTCGCTGGGTCTGCCAGCAGTCCTGCAGGTCGTGGACAAAAGGGTGGCGGACCTGACGCTGCAAGGTAACAGTTTGACAACAAGAGCACAGGCACAGTGAGTCACAAACCTCTGTGGGTTTTGAACTCGACCTCTTCATGTACCAGGGTGACCATTTATCCTAATGAAAATGAGGACATCATTCAAAAATCAGGACTTGGGCTCACCTGGACTATTACTTCCTCCTTTGACTGCTCCAAAACGCCCAAACGCAAAATCTCAGATTTTGGAATAACCTACATTAGACAAAATAAATCACAAATGGCAAATGAATATTACTGTGTTGCTATGACAGGCTGTTTATGCTTTCTCATGAAGATGAGGCCCAGTTCATATACAAGGGTGGGGTCAAAAGAGAAACTGACAGTATTTCTACATTAAATGATTGCGGTTGATCACAACAACCTTGAAAAATCTTTAATTTCTTCCAAAAAATACATCAAGCAGCAAAAACTGCTTTCAACATCAATCAAAATGTTAATGTAATGACTTAAGCACCAAAGCAGCATTTAAGAAAGATTTCAGAAGGATCATGTGACACTGAAAACAGGAGAAATGATGCTCAAAATGTAAACATTTTTAAAAAATTCAAAATTTGTAAAACTAATGGTCATTCTGACCTCTTTGAATGTAGGACTGATTGGCTTATAGACAGTTTTTACCTTAACTGCATAGGTCTTTTGCTTCGATTTATCCTTGACCTTTAAAATGGGACCGAAAGATCCTTTCGCTATGTAACCCAGCACCTAGGGGTAGGGCGACATGATAAAATACTGTCAAATAAATAAGAAACTGTTGACAAATGAGTGAGCTTATTTTCACCTTTTGCCCTCGGCATCTCTCACCTGAAAATGTTCATGTCCCGGGACATTGCGGTGGGGGAATTCAGGCAGAAACAGGTTGATAAAGTTTGGCAAACTCCATTCCATCGGAAGTTTCTCAGGGCCCGGCAATGAGGAGACCAGGTGCTCGGGAACGGATGGCTCCTTGTCGCAAATCATTCTATGTGATCCGATTCGTAATGGGTTGATTCTGCAGAGCCCAGCTGGGAGAGAAATACCCACAGCAGAGAGAAATCCCCTCCATCTGGATATTTGAGATTGCTCATCCGTGCCTGTGTACTGCTGTGAATGAATGACATTAAATAATCATTACATGGTTACTCATATTCCAGCAATGACCTATTTTTCAACATGCTCACGGGTGTTTCTGTATGGACACTTTGCAATCCCATCAGTCATTACAGATCACCATCTTTAATTTTAAATAATGACAAAAACATACTATAAAATAATGTTTGCTTTTTTCAAGTCCCAACACCCATAAATTATGGATGAATAAAAATGGAAATATTTCATAAATTTTCAAATGATTTTAGTGTGTTTTGTGTGATCTGCCATATGTGGTTTATGAGTGTGTGTAGATTCAAAAGTGCCTATAGAAGAGGAATTCACTTTAATATTCATATTAATTAAAGGATGTTAGTCATACTCCAATGCCACAGCTTGTCCTTTGGCTTTGCTTTCAGTTCAGATCCACACAGATGTGAAATGACTCATGGAAGTATTGTGCATTTAGAAAACAGTTCATACATAGTTAGACACAATTTATTGGTCATTACAGTAGGTAAATAAATGATTTAAAATTGTCAATTGTAAATTTTTCAACAAAAAAAAAATGTTCTGCAGACTTATAAGACCTTAGTTGTACATAACAAAATTAATATACATATAAAAGCTACTTTTATATGACATACTTATCAGTATAATGTTTTTTAATTAAATGTGACTTATTTAATTATTAAGCTTACTTATTAAGATTTGGCTTGTAAAATAAACGTACATATTGCTATACTTTTACAACTGGAGATCACATATTAAAGTAGCCTTACACATGCATGCACAGTGAGCAGCTAATCCTGAACACATGGTTTCTTTCTGCAAAGTTACTTTTTTCCATCATTCATATTAAGAAAATAATATAAATACTAACCTTGCTGTTTTTGCTAGTATCGGCACCCATCACATTAGTCGATCGACGTGACACATTAATTGAATCTATAGTGTTCATCCATGTTGTCGCCTGTAGTTTCAGTGACAGTGAGTGACATACCTATGAGCATTACTGTTCAAATCGCTCAAGAATGGAAAGGACAATGGATTTTACATGTCTTACTCTAAACTATGAAGTGGAACCCATTTTCCATCAAAGAAGCGTTATCGGTCTGACAGATATGGCGACAATAACAAGATAATCTTCTCCTATAGAGTCGACGGACACTGCGCATCCTCCCACGTTGCTGTCACCCAATCATATTTTTTGCTGCGTTTTTAGGCCACGCCCACTCGAGCGCCCTCTCAAAATAGTATCAAGAGCTGTCCGGGCTGAATTATTGACGCCTAGTTACATCCAGCGATGAAACATGACGCTATTAAACATGACGCTACTAGTTGATTGTTTTTATTTTTTATCTTTATCTAAATGTTTAAATGTATTTCTTTGTGCTCTAGGAGTATTATGGACTGGATTATTTTAGTATAATTAATTTAAATTTTATATATATTAAAGTTTTAGCATTTTCAAAATTTTTATTAGTTCTTGTTTTTTTTTAAAGCCAACCATTTGTATTTCAGTTTGACTTATTTTAGAAGGCTACATCAAGTTTAACTATATGAAAATGTTGCCTATAGTTGAAATATATATTTTTTTCTTTAAATATTTTTATTTCGGTTACTTTATTTCAAACATTTTTAGGTTTTAATCTTTGATCATAAACCCATGGTTCTGAATAATTGTATTTCTATTTTTGTCAGTTACAGACAATGCTTTGTTTATGTGGCCCGTTTGTGTGTGTGACAACTGATCTGTTCAGCAGATTGCATTACACAAGGGATGGGATTATCTCTGTTGGTATTCGACTGTTGGTATGATTGAGTTTATGAAAACATGCTGTATGTGAACCTTTGATATATTTTTAACATTATTTCTGATTCAATGATTATAATTTTTTAATGTTTTGTCAAATGCATTAATGACAAAAGGTGCAGTACAATAAAAAAGACAATACAATTTACAAAAACAAAAAATGTACATAGAATACCTCACATGGTATATTCGATAAAAGTAAAGATCAGTGATCACATAATTGATAGACTTAAGTCATGCAGTTTTATGGTACTTTGACAAATAATAAACATGCGTGCGTCACACAGTCTCATGATACAGTTTAGCTTTAACTCCTCTCTCTGTCTCTGTTTGTCTTGTTCACAAATGCATGCACACAAAAGTAAAATGCTTCAGTATAACAGATTATAACAGTAGCTGGATAATTGCCCATAATGCGTGAACAATGATGCTAAAAGCAACGCTGAAATCATTCTTCTACAAAGAGCAAACATATGCAGCCCTTTAGACCACAGGGGATGCTTTTCATAAAGACAAAACAGAGAGGAACTATTAAATAGCTACATTTTCACAATTATAGCCTTATCAGAAATCAGCGGGGTCTAGTAGGATATGCTGTTTTAACTGATTTACTCTTGATGTTTCATTTCAATATTTTCTTTAAATGATTCACTTAAACTTGAGTATATGAGGATTTTAGATCAAACTATTCAAAAAATCTGGATAAAAATTGAATTGCTTTATTATATACAAATTGTGATGAATAAAGCATGTTTTTTAAATAATCTTCAATTATGACGTCATTTGAATAGGCTATTATTTTGAATCTTATTTTCTTCCCCCTGCATAGGTTATACAACAACAATAAATGGGAATCGAATCAGTGAAAAGTTTTGTGGCAATGTCATGAGGTAAACCATTTTAGAAGATAATTCAGAATATTTGTTTATAAGAAAATCTTTGCCAAATAGTCGAATTTTTATATGGTAAAACTACCCTTCCTATGGCTAACGCGTGGCTCTTGAATATTAATTAGGTAAATATTGCTGCGTGACTCATTAATATTAAGCGTCCGCCGTTCAGCCTTCGCCGTAGTATTTGTAAATTCGTATCCCGGAAGTTTAGTTGTCAAAATGGCGACGCGCATCGCAAGCATGAGATTTTTGTACCCATTATTTCAACCAGCTTTGACATTGCGATATAATGCCGTTAATATCATACGAAATGTGCGTAGACGTAGATCTGTATCTGGATTAATTTCAGTGAATGAGTCGATAGAAAATTTGGAACAAGTCGTCCCTCAAACCAACGAACATTCACTAAAAGACAACATTTTCAGAAACGGTGAAAAAGCGAGTATTCAACGACCCGAGATTGCCACAAATGTCAGTCAAAGTGACAGCAACTCGCATTCAGTTCACTTCTCACAATTACGTCGGGAAAGGGCAGTTAATGAAGACTGGCATGGCCATGTCGATGCTCAATCCACCACAAACCCCCGTTTCAGGGAAGTTGATGGTTTGGTGTATGAGAAATCACAGCCTGGCGACAAATGTTTGACGTGAGTGATAGTCTTTATCAGACTTTGATATTAAAATACAAATAAACCTGCTTTGCTTTACGCGGAGCGGGTCGCCATCTCATGGGCGCTGTGATGTTGACATGTTCAGCAATGGTTACTAAATATTGAGGATTTTTTTTGTAAATCTTAAATTGTGCTTACTTTTTGGGGGGGGAAATATATATATATATATATATATATATATATATATATATATATATATATATATATATATATATATATATATATATATATATATATATATATATATATTACCTTTTCCGCAAAAAATAATTTAAAGATAAAATTGAATATTAAATAAATTATTTGTTATTATGTGCGAAGACAGAAAGTACTGGCAGTTTTGTAAACTTTACCATGAATGGAAAATTCTTTATTCATAAATGCAGACATTGTAGCAAATGTTACAAATTTGCTCTTATAATGAAGACACTTAAAGGGACAGTTCACCAAAAAAAAAAAAAAGAAATTTTGTCCCTCATATTGTTCCAAACCTGCTTCTTTCTTCTGTTGAACACAAAAGAAGATATTTTGAAGAATAATCAAACAGTAGACGGTAGCCATTGACTTAGTGAAAAAAATATATCCATATCCTATTATAAATGTCTACTGTCTGGTAACCAACATTCTTCAAAACGTCTTTACTTGTGTTCAACATAAGAAACTGATACAGGTTTGGAGCAACATGAGGGTGAGTAAATTATTACAAATTTCATTTTTGGGTGAACCATCCCTTTTAAGGCTATGACAAACAAAAAAGGTACATCTAAGGTAAACTACTTTGAATCTGTATTTGGCATCTTGTAAATGCCGTTGTTCTTGTTTAATGCCAGATTTGGAGTTACAGACTTTGGTGCCTGTTTTTATGCAATACTACATTTTTTAATTAAACAAGACTCAGTTGCTAATAATACTAGAAATAGTACTAATAATAGTTTTTATGCAACAGATATCCCTTTATTTACTACAAATAATGTTGCATTTATTCCCCATTTCATATGCAGGAAGTTGGTCAACATAGCTCGATCTAAGAAGCTCCGTGAGCAGCAAGGTAAAGTTGTTCTGGAGGGAAAGCGTCTTGTACGCAGTGCTCTAGATGCGGGGGCTATAGCACAAACTGTTTATTTCAGTTCTCTCGATGCACTGCGTGAGCTTCCCCCAGATAAACTCAGATTTACCAGCATTGTGAAAGTTAGGATGGAAGATCCTAAAATCTGGTCTGATTTTGACACCTCCCTAGATATTATAGGTAAGAAGATGTAATTTCGTTACCAATAAAAAACAAATTGTATTGCTTGTACTGCAGCATCTTAATTTGAAAGATTAAGTGACATTCTCTGATTGCAGCCATATTCAAACGGCCCGAGGCTTCCCATTTAACGTTCTCACAAGAAAAGTATGGCAAGCCTGTGCCTCTGACATTGATCTGTGACAACATGAGGGACCCAGGAAACCTGGGGGCCGTGTTACGCTCCGCCGCTGCCGCAGGGTGCCATAGTGTACTGCTGACTAAAGGTACAGTCAGCCTGACTGATTGTATTTTACAATATAAAATTGACAGTATTTTAATCGAATGTATCGACAGTGATGATAATGTCTTATTTAAAACAATAGGAACTTGATATTGTTTTTTAATTTTTAAAATGTTTGTTTATAATTCAGGATGTGTGGATGTTTGGGAGCCCAAAGTTCTCAGGGCAGCCATGGGCGCTCATTTCCGTCTGCCTATAATCCCAAGCCTGGCATGGAACGAGATTCCGAGTCACCTGCCTAAAACAGCAACCATTCATGTAGCCGACAACTGCAGCGCCACCATAACTGAAGATGACCGTACCGTAAACCCTAAGAGACAAAAAAAGCCGTCTGATTACGGTTGGGTCAGAGGCCATCACCCAAGGAAGGTGGAATATGAGGATGGCGATTTGTCTGGTTTTGAGGATTATGATAGTGGCAAATCCCCTGAGACTCGGTATTATTACACTGACTGGGTTGCTAGGCACACATGCCTCATAATTGGTGGAGAAACGCACGGTCTGAGTCGGGAGGCTTTGCAATTGGCTGAGAGGACCGGAGGACGGAGATTACTGATCCCCATGGTGCACGGGGTGGACAGCCTGAACTCTGCCATGGCTGCGAGTATTTTGCTCTTTGAGGGAAGGAAGCAGCTGCTGTCTCTGGCTGAGAAGATAAGCATTTGACAGAGACCACAGCCTCATGAAATAAAGACCTTAATGCCAGCGCCGTGCAATCCTTACATAATCGTTATGTAACATGAACGCATCAAGTATGCTTGTCTGTGATATTAAAATATTTGTATGCAAATTAAAGCCTTTATTCTGATTCATTCATTAAACAAAAGAAAATGGAAAATGTCAAAAAATGAATACACAAATATAGCACAACTATATAAAAATTAGGGCTGTCAAACGATGAATCGCGATTAATCGCATCCAAAATAAAAGTTTGAGTTTACATAATATATGTGGGTGCACTGTGTATAATTATTTTGTACATATATAAATACAAACACATGCATGTATATTTGAGAAAAAAATATTATTTATATATATAATAAAAATTATATATAACATCTATATGCAGTTTAAACATTATTTTTTTTAAATATATACAAGCAAGTGTGTGTATTTATATATATATATATAATAATTATACACAGTGCACCCACATATATTATGTTAACACAAACTTTTAATTTGGATGCGATTAATCGTTTGACAGCCCTAATAAAAATATTATGAAAACAAGTAAATATGTTTGACACAAATCCATACTGCAATCCTGACATAATCGTTATGGAACATGAACGCTTCAAGTATGATTTTCTGTGATATTAAAATATTTGTATGCAAATTAAAGCCTTAATTCTGATTCATTCATTAAACAAAAGAAAATGGAAAAATTATTCTTGATTTTATCAGATATGTTAAAAAAATGAATACACAAATATAGTACAACTATATAAAAATGAGGCCTGTCAAACGATTAATTCCGTCCAAAATAAAAGTTTGTGTTTACATAATATATGTGGGTGCACTGTGTATAATTATTTTGTACATATGTAAATATACACACATGCATGTATATTTAAGAAAAAAAAACATTAATTATATGTAAAATATTTATATATAACATAAATTATATATAAATCTATATACAGTATATACAAGAAAATATTTCTTAAATATATACAAGCATGTTTGTGTATTTATAGCCTATATATAAAATAATTTTGCACAGTGTACCCACATATATTATGTAAACACAAACTTTTATTTTGGATGCGATTAATCGTTTGACAACCCTAATTAAAAAATTACGAAAACAAGTAAATAATATAATTGAATACTTGCATTCTTTCTCAGCCCGATGTTTAACTGAGCTGCATTTTCCAAAAAATCGTATGCTTTAAAATATGAATTTTCTCAGCAAGTTTCTTTGTCAAGTGCACATTCTGCATTCTCTCAGTGAGAAGTTAGGCTTTAGCACGCTCTCTGTGTCTTCATGTATTATTTTTGCAGACATGCAGCATTTATTCAGTCTATTTCTTCTTTCCCTGTGCTTCTCCAGACAGCAGATGCAAGACTCTGCAACTGTTGCATTATTTAGGTGCCAGTTAACTGTAATCTCAGGATATCTTACGGGTTTTTGTCTTTAAATGAAAATATCATCCGTACTTCAGGTTATTAAATCTATTTGTCTATCTTTATAAAGGTGAGGAATAACTAGTACTTGCAGAATAAAGCCACTAGAGGCTGCAAGTGTATTGTATTTTAATTTGGTTTGTAGTTAATCAACAGTGTTCACTATTCTGCATAGAAACTTTAATGTCATGGTACATTTTTGTGCTGGACACTATGTGGTCATCAAGCTGGCTTGTTAATGTACATAAAACAAAGCTGACTACAAGAGCATTGATTGCCCATTTGTGAGAATTTGATGATCACTGCTTCCTGATGAAGAGGAATGAGGACCCAGCTGTTGATTAGGAGGGGAAGAGGAATTCATTACAAGGTAATTATGTGTCATCTAAGCTGTAATTGTGGCAGAGCCATCCATACATGCATACGTAGTACTGTCCTGTCCATTACACATCCCACTCTCATTTTCCATAAAGGATGCCAGGACAGAAAATAGGAACGCATTACATGTGAATGGCCGATGGATCAATGGAAAGCAGGCACAGTGATCAATAGAGAAACTGATTACGTAATTTAGGCTTAGTTGCATTGCCTGTTTCAGCTTTATATATAGTACTGTTCAACTACAGACTACTAAAACTTGACATCTTTTGGGTAACAAGAATGTTGAATGCTTATTACAGTTCGATAATTGCATCCAACACGTTTAATTTAGTCTGTTATTATTGTAAAAAACAAAAATAAATGAATATTTGTACAAGCTTCTACCAATAGATGAAATACAGACTTGCTCACAGCAATTAATCTATACTAGACCTGAACACAAGCCTATGGAGTAGCGTACTAAAGGGATCTGGAGAGGCAATAGAGAAGGGATCAATATCCGTGATACACCATTCTGCTCTGTTAAATCCACATTCAAACCACTAGCCTGGGGATGGGGGATCAACCCATTCACAAAGAGCATAGCATAATCCTACTTCAAACCCCAAAAACCCAAAATTGGTGAGGAAGAAGTATCCATTTCCATACGCGATCTAATTGTCAAGCTCTACTTGTGCTCAGTCCCTGCAAGGGAGCCCAGCTCTATCTCAACTCACAGTCAATGAACAGAATATCTATTTAGGCTCAACCTTACTTGTATACCCGAGGAGCTGCAGTGCACAGCCCTGCTTTAATTCCCAATCTGATGAATTAATTTGGGACCTTTGGTTTAGCCACGCCCTAGAATATAGATTGACCAATCACAGCGCAGCCAAGAACGAGCTCCCTCCCACAGAGGTCCGACACTTTCTCACAGCGCAGGCGTCTCGGCAGACTATTCGTAGTTTTATCAAAAATATGATTAAAATTTGTGCCTGGGCAATTGTAACACAGATACGCGTTTCCCAGAGAGGTTAGAGGGAGGTGTCCGTTTTTTCCCTTCCCCAAACCGAAGTCAAATCCTGACAGTTGTTGTCTTTGGATTAAACTCTATGGACGTCCTCAGTCAGCAAAACCCCTCAAAGATCAACAAGCACATCTTTCTTGCTTCTAACCTTGCTGTGAAGTTATACTAGTTAGACCGTTTTATATTGTTTTAGGTTATGATTTCGGTTCTCAAACCGGTTGTTAATACGCTAGCACACGCTGCTAATAAATACAACGCCATACTCATGTTCATGTTGTCAGTTTGCTTTGAAATAACGATTATAGAAGTGAAAAGAGACCTACCCAGCTTTGCGTGAACAGTGTTGCTCCTGATGTTGTTAGTCCCAGCCTCCGTCTCCATTAGTAGGATGTGCGGTGGTTCATTTTTTGACTGTGACCGGTAACGTCTTGCTTTTGCCTCTATTTTGGATGTCATGTTGTTTCTTGCGTTTCACCTGTGAATATAGCCTTCGAACGCATAATGCAGCCCCTTTTGCCTACTTCTACTGGACACTTTATTTGCTGCTTTATAAAAGTTTGATAATTTCAGCAGGAAGAGCTGTCACACCATTAGCCACGTTGATTCCAAACAGAGCCCAGATGAAGTTTGACGGAAGTAGCAACAGTAACTAAGGGGGCGGGTCTTAGACAAAGGTGAATTGACTTGTTGAGCACTAGAGGGAATACATTAGCCTTTATAGCCTTTAAAATGCACTGAAAAATAACAGCCATTTAAAAGAATGCAGGGTGTCTCGGTAATGAATCAACAATTTTAAAAGGCTGCTTTATTGGTCTATTTTCAGGATTGTAAATGTTTAAAACTCCCGAGGGAATGAGCCCAATGAGTTGTTTGTTTCCCGCACATAATAACTCTTTAAAGTTAAGTCACATGTAAGTAACAGTCGTGTGGCCAGTCTATTCTCTGCTATAGTGTGCGTCGGCCTAAAACATTTGAGTTTTTGTCACTTTTTGAAGTAGCGCATTAAAATTTAGATATTTCAAGCCTTTGTGATATACATATCGCAATATTTTTATATATTGTGACGTGCAGTCCTAGTTTAGGGGTAGAGTGGTGTTGGGACTCAATTTTCAGACAGGAATTGTTCGAGGATCAAATATGTCTTACTTGGGAAAATCAAGATATCCCAGCCTAAAAAAAAAAAAAACTCAGAAATTGATGCTTTATGCTCGGAAATAAGTAGTCAACACATTTCAACAGATAGGCCTAGTTTTATAACTTCCAATAACACTGTTTATGAAATACATTTATACAGTTATATACAGTTTTGTGCAGTACAGCCAAAATCACGAACATATTCTCTCTGAAAATGTCACAGACGTCAAACCACAGCAGGACATCTAAAAACTCTGTCAGACTCAGCACATAATCTATTAGCACATACTTCACCCTAGAACTATAGTCTTTACATAATGCATGAGTATGAAGCAACATTTTGACAAAAAGATTATGGGTTAAGCAAAACATGCAGACAGGGGTCCAAAAAAATCTATTAATGAAACACAGCAGTTGGAATGCTCCCGGAGACGTGCTTTTACTTCACGGCTGATTAAAACACAAGAAAACGGGGTCTTCTGAGAAACGCCTGCCAGGTGATCCGACAGACGTGTGGGTCATAAAGAACACAATGCCTCAGGTTGCAGGACTGCTATAAATAGATGCGGCTCAGGTGCTCATGTCCATGGTTACCTTCACAAAAACCATTACAGGAGTCTGCAGGAAAATGTTCACCACATGAAACGAGTCTCCCGGCAAAGCACAAAACTCAATAAAGATGACCGTGACACTACTTTCTATAGCTATTCTCTGGCATACATCTGTCTCCTTTATGACACCTCCATTTTCCTCTTTCATTCAGTCTGCTGTAAGAGTCACATGGGGGTTGTTAACGTGTTCAGGGTCGAATCTTCACATCTGTTCAAGGGCTCTTTCTAACAGCATGCGTATTTTTGTCTTGTCTCTCTCCGGTGGGATTGTTTGTTTTGGAGATAATTTGCAAATCCCTGCAGCTCACTGTTCACTGTTCTCGTCTACCAAGGAGCCCATCTAGAGTTGAACGGTTCTTCTGGTTTGAGATGAGATCTTGATGTGTTTGATGATTAAATTGGTCTGCATGTACTGAGGATGGAGAAAGAAACATGAGATTAGTAAGAGGTTGGAGAAATGAGCTTGTTCAAGATGGTCTTCCAACCGTACCAGCTGAAGTCAATGCCTGAGCTGTTGAACCCACCGTGGTAGAATCACTGTATAACACATGCTAGCAATTTAGTGCATTAATATTCAATTCAAAATCAGATGCTTTACAATGGCTTTGAATGTAGCTAATTCAATACGATTTTAGGCAAGGCAAGCCAAGTTCATTTATGTAGCACATTTCATACACAATGGTAATTCAAAGTGCTTTACATAGAAGAAATCAAAATAATCAAAACAATTTTGTATGTCTTTCAGCTTGACCCCATGAGCTCATTTTGGGACCTTTAAAAAACAAATCGAATTCAATATAAACATCAGAAGCATTTTAGGCTTTTGAGTCAATTTTTTCTTCTTCTCTATAAGCAGTTATAAGCATACGGTTTATTTATTTCTATTGAATCTGCAAATGCTATTTCTAAAGAAACTAAATCTTGCATCATCAGAGGCATTGTGGAAAAGTTCAATATAAAATAACAACACAGAATAATAAAAATAAAATAATTTTAGGTTCAAAATGACTAAATATGACATTTGAAAGTAAATAATTTCAAAATAAATATATTTAATAAATAATTGTTATTTTAGGGGTCCATAGCATTAAAAAGTTTGAAAACCCCTGTTATAATGTAAGTGTAAATAAGTGTAAAGAAGTCATTTATAATTAAAAAAAAACAAAGAGAAACTAAAATATGTAGGCCTAAATAAGAATTATGTATTTGAATTGCATATAAAATTCCCATCCATTTATCTTACACAATTTTAACGTAACTACACTCTAAACACTTGTAGTTACGTTACAACCGTAGTTACGGTTGTTTTAACCCAAATTTGGGTCAAATATGGACAAACCCAAATGAATTTTTTACATTTTTATATTTTAACCCAACTTCAACTTTCACTTTCAACTGTAAATTTGTTTATTACATTTTTAACCCAACATTTGGGTTGTCCATATTTGACTCAAATTTGGGTTGAAACAACCCAGCATTTTTATAGAATGCAATAAACTTAATGTGATGCATATTTGTCGGTCATACATAAATAAAATCAGTAAGATGCATTTTAAATAGGGCTGTCAAGGGCTGTGGGTGCACTGTGTATAATTATTTTATATATATAAATACACACACATGCATGTGTATTTAAGAAAAAAATATTATTTATATATAAAATATTTATATTTATATATAATATAAATTATATATAAACCTATATGCAGTATATACATGAAAATATTTCTTAAATATATGCAAACATGTGTGTGTATTTACATATATATAAAATAAATATGCACAGTGCACCCACATATATTATATAAACACAAACTTTTATTTTGGATGCGATTAATCACGATTAATCATTTGACAGCCCTAATTTTAAAATATATATTCATTTAGCAATCCCATTTGGAGCATTAATAGATTAATACTGGCACATAACTTGAACAGTTTAGTATTGTAAATTGTCTATTAATGGCCCTTAATTAACAGAGTCAAAGATCATTTGCTTTCTTTACCCTTGTGTTTTTCAGGGCCATTCAGAAACGATTCGCTGGTTTAGAGCAGTTCAATCACAATTACTTGCTCCAATAGACTGTGAAAGAGAAACACAACTCAAACATCAGCCAAAGGGAACATCATCTCACAGTGTCCATCACTCTTTCTAGAAGCCAATTAAGCCCCTCCCTAAAAGTTCAAGACAGATTCGCCAAATCGCAGCCATTCCCTGGGCCGCCGGGCTGTCGTTTACAGACACATGATGACAGACTGCAGAGACCTGGGCAACTCCAGTGTGTCACAGCAACCCAGAAGGGAGCCAGTGGTCTACTGGGAGCCAATGGGCTGTTATGCAATAAAAAAAAGAGCCTGTTTCCAAATTACATTCTGCTCCAATAACCACTCAACATGTGTGTTTGTCAGCGCACTACATCAAATATCAGTGAATCTCTGCAGGTTTGTGAAACGAATGGAGCTCCGCATTGGAGCGCTTTCAAATCAATCACAAAAACAGGTGTCTCCATGACAACAGCCGAGAAACATCTCCCAATGAATATGTCAGCATGCCTTCTCTGCTAAACCATGTATGGCATTAGCAATGAGTTGCGCACTGCTGATGTCAGAGCAGAAATAATGATGGATATATCACGTCTGAAATGTACAGAGGTAGCTATTAGGCAACAACTAACATTTGTTGGCTGTATGAGCCTAAGCTAGATTAACATTAGAACATTAGAGATAACATACAGATCATATTCTAACTTTTCATCATGTTGAACTACATAACATCGATTAGTTTTATGTACATTTGCTCACCTATCTAATAAAGTAACATGCAACACTCGCGTCTCTGTCAAGTCAAAGTTAGTCGCGAACGTGGAGCAATCGGCATCTCGAAAGATGTTGATCTTCGTTTTAGTCATCTTTTTGTCTCCAAGTCTGCTTCATAATGGTCCATAATGTTTGAAGACAACAACAACAGCATGAGTGTCCTTCTAGGTATAACCCGTTGTCAACGCCTGTCGCCATGGTTACTATTGCAGTACAAGGCCATTGACTGGCGACTCCTCACCCCCATAGATATGTATATAAAGGCTAGATGTGTCGTCAGCGCTGCTGGCCAATGGAGGTCGTCGTTTGCACCTGGCGGCCATCTTGTCACAGGCAGCTCGCTCACTCGTAACATTGTGGTAATGGTACATGTACTATTTAAATGACCGTAACTTGTTCAATTTTCTACCGATTTTCAAACGGTTTGGTTTGTTATAAACGTCAGAGATGTAGCTATGACACTGTATACTTATGAATAAAAAGTGTATAAATAAATAATCATCCAGATAATTATAGCCACGTTAATAACGTTTGTAAGAAACCAAACCGTTTGTAAATCCGTCAAGATTTCAACGAGATAAGAGTATTTGTGTTCGTGCTGACCACTTCTTACATCAGCTTGTCTGTGACAAGATGGCCGCCGGTGATGACGATGGAAACTCCGCCGTAACTAGCCTTTCTATACATATCTATGCTCACCCCTGCTCACACACGCCCCGTTTACTCGGTTAAAATCACAAATTTCTCACGATTTTAGTTGGAAACATTTGGTATATTGTAAGTAATCAACTAAACAAAATTTGTAACATTGGCCAAGTGGACTTTTTGGATATTTTACTGAAAAAATCCTGCATATTGTACCTTTAACTAGTGCTGCAACTACTCTCAGAAAAAAAGGTACAAAAGCTGTCACTGGGGCAGTACCTTTTCAAAAGGTACACTTTTGTACCTAAACGGTGCATAATGGTACAAATATGTACCATGAAGGTACCAATATGCACCCTTTAGCTACAAAAGTGTACCTTTTGAAAAGGTACTGCCCCAGTGACAGCTTTTGTACCTTTTTTTCTGATAGTGTTTCTAGGTTAATTACATTTTAAAGTAATGTTAACTAGTGGCAGTTAACTACTGACTGTGTTATATAACCTGATACTGACCACAAGTTAATCAAGTAAAACTGGGCTCAGTAAAACAATCATATTTTGCGTTTGATCTTCATTTTTTCATGAGAACCAACCATATCCTGATCCCTCGAGGTGTATGGAAATGAAATTCACCACATAGTCAGTCTGTAGAGTGTGTATGGTGATAAAGTTGTAGCCTCCCCCTCGAGTGTGAGACTGATTTGGAAGTGCTCTATCGCTGACAGACAGAGCAATTTCAGCCTCATTGAGTCTCTGATCAAAGTAGAAGTGAGTTCTCTCATCCATGAAGCAGCAGTACACACTGCTCTTCAATAGATATTGTTACTCCCAAACTAGAATAAAAAAAAAAAACACGAACATTTTTCAAGATCTCAAGAAACCTTGGGGGTGAATGCAATCTAACTCTTATTAATTTCTCATCAAATTCAAGAATAAATTATTTTGATAGTTTTTGTAGAATGGTTTACCGATATCAACGCATCATCTTCCTCTGTTAACATGGTTAAAGCCTGTCTTAAGACGTATTTGTTTTGATTAAGCCTTTGCTACTTTGTAAGGACCATTAGGTTTGGATTAGATTATAATCTTATTTCTTTCTCTGTATTTTAAAGTTTTTTTATCTTATCCCTTTGAAATTGTACTTGCACTTTGTTACATTCTGTGTTTTTTTTAAGGTGCTTTATAAATACATTTTGATTTGATTCTTTAATCTAATCACAAATTATAAGTGCATTAACACTAACACTTTCACTAAACATTAGTAAACTAGTTAACTAAAAATGTACTATTTATTTTTGCATCACATGGAAAGTATAAATGTTCCCAACTTTGTTTCTCAACATACCTTTTCCCACAACTCAAGGAATTCCTTTATAGCACAACATCCTGTATTCTCCCCTCTTCTTCATCCTCCTCTTCCTCTTGATCATCGGTCTGGATGCGAATCTCTGGTCCGTCTTTCTGAGATTCAGGCTGGCTCTGAGCACGCTCGGGTTTGGGGGTTGAGACAGACGACGAGGGTGGAGAGCGCTGCTGAACAGACATGGCTCGACGCAGCAGCGGAGTGCGCTTGCAGGACAGGAAGTCTGGGGATGGAGACAGGAAGTCCGTCTTGGAGGAAAGGCCAAACGATCCCTGCCGAAGCACCATGCGGTTCTTTTTTGAGCGTGAGCCGTGCTCAAACTCAAGAGTGGAGAGGTGAGCTGCGTAGCCTTCGCACAAAAACTATGACACATGAGAAAGAGAAAATTGAGCAGTCGTTTTAGTTGACCAGGTTATGATATTTTCCTCTTATTCTGAGCTTTACCTGGCACTGGTGCTGGTGTTTCTTGGATGGCCTGCCCACAATGTATATCTGATTAGGTGCAAGTCCCAATGTGCTGTATACGGACATGTCCTTCATCGAGCCATACGCCGCACTGATATTAATGTGACACTACGTGGAAACACAAATATATTTTTAGAAAAATATTTTTGTTTTTATGGCCCAGTTACTTCCTTTTCTACACTCGTCCAGGTGTAATTTAATAACGGTGCAATCTGAAAGTTGTTAATTGACTGAACCAAATGACTTGAAAAAAGATTTGATGAACGAGTTCGAACAGGAGAGTCACGAACGTGCATCACAGAACAGAGCAAGGCGATCATTTGAGCGTATAAAACTTAAACTTTGTTATTTATTTTTTAAATGAGCGATCGTTTCGCTTGATTAGACCCTTATTCATCGTCTGGAATCGTTTAAAGCCCTTTGAACAGTTTGCGCTTTGCACTAAAACTGTCTTTTGGACCTTGAACCATTTGGTTCCCATTGAAGTCCATTATACAGAGAAAAATCCTGGAATGTTTTCATCAAAAACCTTAATTTCTTTTCAACTGAAGAAAGAAAGACATGGACATCCTGGATGACATGGGGGTGAGTAAATTATCAGCAAGTTTTTTTAAAGTGAACTACTCCTTTAATTGTATGTTCTTAGCATTTAGCAGAATGATCTGCAGCAGCAACCATAGCTCCAGAGAGTTGTCATGACTGAAATGTTATAAAATGAGGCTAATCATTATTCGCCAATTTGCTACTCTCTAAACATCTATAAAGTTGAAAACAAGCATTCAAACCCAACAAAATCATCTTCTAATGCAACATATTGTAATGCATTATGTAAATGTTCGGGTGGTATGTGCAGAGGCAGACCTCTTTCACCAGACTCTTCAGAAACAGGGTTTTCTGGCGCAAGGGGTCATGAACGAGTCCTTCTGAGAAGAAGACCATGCCCTGAGGGAAGTTGTGTTGAGAAAGCCAGGACACCACCCTCTGCTTCTGCATGTCAGGACGGCCAGTAATGTAGATGATCAGATAGCCAAGATCCTGCCAGTGTCTAGAGAATAATCAAAACAGTTGAACTTGACAAATGCACTCAACACTACAATTTGTGTAAAATATTAGGTTTGTTTACATGAACTAATTTCCATCAGTCTAAATGAATCCAATTCAGTTTCAGATTCTGAAAGTTCTGTTTATACGAACCCTAATGTCACATTGGTTTTGGGGTTTTGTTCATTTTTATGTTTCTTTAAATTTGAAGTTTAGTCATGTGATTCCTTGCCCTCGTGTGATTATGCCAATGTTGTTCCGGTCATGTGTTTGCATGTGTGCATGTCCGCCATGTATACTTATCATTAGTGTTACGGCCTGAGCCTTATGTTTATTTGTGTGTGCTAGTATTTCTTAACCTTAGTCACACGTTTACCTGACCACATCCACAGCTCCGGGGCGGACTTTGGGATCACTACCCATTAGGGAGACACTGGCAGCAAAGGAGCCATCGATACTAAACACCACACACTCCATTCCCTTTGGCAACACTGTGAGGAATGCCTCAGCGCTGGTCTGATCACCTCTGTAAAGAAAAATAAAGAAACACAACCAGCTCGGGTAGTAAATTCCGTAACACTTGACAATACGGGTGCACTAATATGCATTAATTCATGCTTAACTAATGCACAGATAATACTGAGTTAATGTATAACTAATGAAGAACTAAACCATTAATTAATGATTACTGCATCAGCAGCTAATAAAGAGTCTATATGATTAATAGATTAAGTAATACATGAATTGCTGTTAATTCAATGTGTCATTGTGTATTAATTCCTTAACAACATATTTTATTAACTAATAGTGTAAATTAATGTGTTAATTGCCACAATCAGTCAACACTATGCACTTCAACTTCCCGTTCTCTGCTTTAATTGATCATTAGCTAATGATTTGCAAAGGTATCATTATGTTATGACTTTACATGTTGGGGCACATCATTATTAACTAGTCATTTAGTAATTTGCACATGAATTTGCACTAACAATGAAGTAATTAATCATGTATTAATGCATATTAGTGTACCTGTCATATTATCTGGAGGTTGAAATACAAGACTTTGGCTCATTCTGGTAATTAACATATTAATTAACAATATTAGTTAAAGAAATGAGTTATTACGGAATTAACCCACACTTACATATTTAATTAAAAACAATTCATGCATTAACTTTACAGACTCTTAATTAGTTCCTAATGAGGTAATCATTAATGAATAGCTTAGATAATCATTAGTTACACATTAATTCAGTATTATCTGTGCATTAGTGAAGCATGAATTAATGCTTATTAGTGCACCTGTATTGTAAAGTGTTACCGTAAATTCCTCTATTCCATGGTCTATAGATAGATATACAGAGGATTCACAGTTTTGTGATGAGAATGTGAATACTTACTTGACCACCATTTTAATGGGGTAAACACCCACACCCAGTTTTTTATTATCAGGGATGGTGTAGGACACACGTCCGTTGCTGCTGGTCACCACAGTGTCAAACAGTACCCAACGGCCGGAGGCAGGCTGGGTCTTCAAAAACACATCCACCTGAGAATCAAGATCATAATTTTAGGTTTCAATAAACTGTTTTGTACCAAATGCTTTTTTGTCCCAGCTATCCGTTAGAATGGGAATCTAAAGCCGAATCTTTTCCACTGTTGGGCTGAACGGTTCTAGGAACGATTCCAATTGTATTTCCACTTGAGCCTGGTGCGGTACCATTCTTGGCAAGAAATTCTCAGCATGGATGATAGAATCCATGTAGTGATGTTGCCACTCAGGATTGGTCACTTTGTCTGTTGGCTCGCTAGCATTTTCTCTGTAGCTGGCTAAGCACGGAATTTGAGCGACATATTTGATCATCCTCCATGACATGGTCACGATTTCATTATTATAATCTGCAACTATGGCGTTAACAAGACAACAACTGACACGTTTGTATTATAATCCAAAGAGTGGTTGTTATCATCCCCACAGTGGCCCACTTTGACTGATTGGCATGCAATGGAACGATTAAACAGAGAGAGCGGTTTGGCCCAATGTCGGAAAAGCGGCTTAACAGTTCATTTTTTCTAGACCTCTTATGCCTGGTTCAGATTACACGATTTTAGCCCGATTTTGGCACGATCCGTTTGACGTAGGGTGTCGTGGGGATTCGTAAACGACAACGGGCGTCGGGACGCAACATTCGACCGTATCATCTCGTATGGTGTGTCATAGTGGGCGACAACCTATGTCGCGTCTGCAATACTTCACGACATCACGGCAAAAAGACTAGCCTGTTTAATTTTTTTAATGTTCCGTCACATGTAAGTGGTTGACCAATAGGAGCACAAGCTTTTCCGTATACAACTTTCAAAAATGGCGAAATGAAAGAGAGACGATGGTGCTAACGTTAAAACTAAAAGTAAAAATATATAAGAAAACAATATTTTACCTCAAGTTCTCTTTTGGAGGATTGACAGCCCATGCTGTCCTCTTCGAGCAATCCAGGAACGTGTCCATTGTCGGGTTTTCTTTTCTTTTTTTTTTTTTACTTTTTTCTGATACAACACTCACCGCTTGTTTGTTTACGTTCGTTTCCGGAAGTCACTCGCTACTAGTTTCGCCTTCTTGATGACATCACGCGCGCCGTGTAGTCTGACATGCGTCTTGTCCACGACAACAAGATTTTAGTAGTCAAAATCGCGTAATCTGACACATTGACTATCGTAACAGAAAAAAAACTGTGTAATCTGAACCAGGCATTAGGTTTTGTAGTATTGGTTATGATGCTTGTTGTTTCGACATCAACAATACCTTCTCTCCCGTTAGGGTCACCATGTCAAGAGGGCCATACATAAATCGCCCCACCAGCGTCTGTGGCCCATCCTCTGTCACGATGACATCATGAACTCGGTGATTTGCCGTTACATTCTGTTAATGATGAATAATAATATGATTGAGCCTTAAAAACGAAAGGTACACCGTAAATAATACTTTCATGATTTGTAATCACATTTTTTCTTTTGTCAAATCAACTTAGATAATTGATGTAGTTCAGATAACATAATATTTTGAGTTTCTGATGATTAAATCAATCTCCTTCATTGTAATAACTCAATTTTTACATTTCAATGAACTTAAAATTTGAAGGCAACCAGGTTACTTAGTTTTTTAAGTCAAACCAACAATAATTTTTACAGTGCATAAACTCACTTTTAAAATCTATTGCATTCACAGTTTACAAGATAGAGAAAATGTCGTCTGTCATCTTCATGAAAGGACGTTGAAAGAAACTTGCATCAGAAAAGTTTTAATGATTATCCAGGACAGTGCTATTTCATTGTGCTTATGAAAGGTCAGAGGACTCCCTGAAAAGTATCCTAATCATTTTTATTGTTATGTGTTCTTGACTTAATGAACCTGACAATTATAATAAATGTTTCTTGGTTTCCAACACTGAAGACTGGAATAATGGCTGCTAAAAAAATTCAGCTTTGACATCACAGGAAAGAAAAACCCCAACATTTTACTAACATATTCAAATAGAAAAGAGTCATTTTAAATTGTAATAATATTTCACAATATAATAGTTTTTTTCTGTATTTTTGATCAAATTAAAAAAAAATGTATAGCCTTGGAGTGCACAAGTTTCAAAAGCTGTTAAAAAATGTTACAGACCCCAAACATTTTGAATCAAATGTACAGCAGACTAGACATGAAACATTATTATTATACATTTCCAGCTAAATGATATGTATTATTAAAGCAATCACACTGTACAACACTGTTTCATCAAAAAGAGTAATTGCAGGTGATACTAACCCGTAATTTGACATGTGTCCGCCTGCGAAGCCACTTCTCACGGGGGCTGGATGGAGAGATGGGAATAGTGTCCGAACAATTGGCCTCCCCAGCCTTCAGGCAGTCACACCGCAGTACCTGACAAAGAGAGTGGCAGAAAAACTGTGCTGTAATTTCCAATCCTATAAATGCAATTTAAATTAAATCAAATCCATTTAAATAACAACTATTTTTTTTCAACAGATTTAAAATAAATAAATAAAATAAAATCGCAAACCCCACAGTACATTTTTCTTATAAAATATTTAATAATAATAATTTAGTTTAGTATGCTTACAACAAGTGTTTTGCATTTAATGTTAATTCTTTCGTAGATTTCGTCTCTTCTCCTTTCTAATTCATAAATCTGTGTTGTTGAAACCGTTCCATTGAGTTTGTCTTCTCTGGTATGACATCAGACAACATTTGCTGTAGACATTACACTTAAAGAGATGCAGTTCTTTTCATCTTTTGATCGGATCAATGCACGTTTCCAAATATATTCGCTGGATGACGCATTTCAGGATTATTACATAGTCTGTGCTGTTTGGCCTCCTCCCTCCCCCCGTTTGTTTAGAAGAAAGCTCATTGTTTGATACGGCGTCCCTCTAGAGCTCTTGAACAGATTGAGGAGTGAGTCACAAGTTCATGTGAGCCTTAGCCTTAAAGTCTATAACAACTGCAGAAAAAGCAATCCGTTAGCACTCTCATTCATCCTAATAGCAGTTTCTTGAATGATACAGCATTCCCTGAAATTATGTGATGTGAATTCAGCCATATTATTTGCTTTTGTACGGAGGCATATTGCATTCACTTGAAGAAAAAAATATCTACTCTGTTTTTCTGAATTAACAAGTTAATTATCTCAGAATTACAAGATAATTTTTCATGGAAAAAAATTTTTGCTCTGTTTTTCTGAATTAACGAGTTAATTTTTCATGAGAAAATTTTTTTTGCTCTGTTTTTCTGAATTAACGAGTTGATTTTTCATGAGAAAAAAGTTTTTGCTCTGTTTTTCTGAATTAACGAGTTAATGTTTCATGAGAAAAAAAGTTTTGCTCTGTTTTTCTGAATTAACGAGTTAATTTTTCATGAGAAAAAAAGTTTTTGCTCTGTTTTTCTGAATTAACGAGTTAACTTTTCATGGAATTTTTTTTTTGCTCTGTTTTTCTGAATTAACGAGTTAATTTTTCATGAAAATTTTTTTTGCTCTGTTTTTCTGAATTAACGAGTTAATTTTTCATGAGAAAAAAAGTCTTTGCTCTGTTTTTTCTGAATTAATGAGTTAATTTTTCATGGATTTTTTTTTTTGCTCTGTTTTTCTGAATTAACGAGTTAATTTTTCATGAGAAAAAAAGTTTTGCTCTGTTTTTCTGAATTAACGAGTTAACTTTTCATGGAATTTTTTTGTTCTGTTTTTCTGAATTAACGAGTTAATTTTTCATGAGAAAAAAAGTTTTTGCTCTGTTTTTCTGAATTAACGAGTTAATGTTTCATGAGAAAAAAAGTTTTGCTCTGTTTTTCTGAATTAACGAGTTAATTTTTCATGAGAAAAAAAGTTTTTGCTCTGTTTTTCTGAATTAACGAGTTAACTTTTCATGGAATTTTTTTTTTGCTCTGTTTTTCTGAATTAACGAGTTAATTTTTCATGAAAATTTTTTTTTGCTCTGTTTTTCTGAATTAACGAGTTAATTTTTCATGAGAAAAAAAGTCTTTGCTCTGTTTTTTCTGAATTAATGAGTTAATTTTTCATGGATTTTTTTTTTGCTCTGTTTTTCTGAATTAACGAGTTAATTTTTCATGAGAAAAAAAGTTTTGCTCTGTTTTTCTGAATTAACGAGTTAACTTTTCATGGAATTTTTTTGTTCTGTTTTTCTGAATTAACGAGTTAATTTTTCATGAGAAAAAAAGTTTTTGCTCTGTTTTTCTGAATTAACGAGTTAATGTTTCATGAGAAAAAAAGTTTTGCTCTGTTTTTCTGAATTAACGAGTTAATTTTTCATGAGAAAAAAAGTTTTTGCTCTGTTTTTCTGAATTAACGAGTTAACTTTTCATGGAATTTTTTTTTTGCTCTGTTTTTCTGAATTAACGAGTTAATTTTTCATGAAAATTTTTTTTTGCTCTGTTTTTCTGAATTAACGAGTTAATTTTTCATGAGAAAAAAAGTCTTTGCTCTGTTTTTTCTGAATTAATGAGTTAATTTTTCATGGATTTTTTTTTTGCTCTGTTTTTCTGAATTAACGAGTTAATTTTTCATGAGAAAAAAAGTTTTGCTCTGTTTTTCTGAATTAACGAGTTAACTTTTCATGGAATTTTTTTGTTCTGTTTTTCTGAATTAACGAGTTAATTTTTCATGAGAAAAAAAGTTTTTGCTCTGTTTTTTCTGAATTAATGAGTTAATTTTTCATGGAATTTTTTTTTTTGCTCTGTTTTTCTAAATTAACTTGTTAATTCAGAAAAACAGAGCAAAAACTTTTTTCCATGAAAAATCATCTCGTAATTCTGAGATAATTAACTTGTTAATTCAGAAAAACAGTAGTAGAAACAAAGTAGATTTTTTTTCTTCAAGTGAATGCAATACGCCTCCGTACTTTTGGGTGTACAGGTCAGCTATTAACAGTTTTTTGTTTTGTTTTTTGCCAATCAATTGAACCACAAATGCCATGTAACTAATTCCTGGCAGCAAGTAAAATGCAATATATAATACATTTATATATATATATATATATATATATATATAATATGTTAATACTTGGTGTAAACAGGGACTTTTCCTTCAAGTTGTGCTGTTATATGTTATACAACCCTTATATTAGAGCCAAGAACTGTCATAGGAAGCACACTTACCTGTCTAAGAATAAAAGCCACAGCATCCGTTGACTCCCAGTATGAGGCGTGGAACAGGTGAGGCAGTGCTATAGTGGGAAAGGTGGTGAGCACATCCGGACAGTACAGCACGTAATCTAACCGCTTCGACCCCCACCACCGACTACATACTGAGAGAGAAAACATTTATGTTATACAAGTCTGAACCACACATGAAGGTAAGCCTATATCTTCACATGCATCAAAGCCCCTGACTTCCATGAGGAAATGAATCAAACATGAACATCCTGAAAGCACCAGATTCAAGGACATGTAGTGCTCTCGAGACTCACTGTTTGAGATGCTAACAGGCTCGCTCGGGGCAGTTTCAGACCCTTCGGCATCAGAGCGGGCGAGTCCGATCGGAAAAACTCGATCGCTGCCCCTGCGAGACACACTTCCTCCACAGCACTGCTCTACGTGTCCGTCAACAGATAGACTGCTGTCTGACAAGTGTCTTAGCACGGTGTCTGCTTTGAGGGATAAAATTGTAAAGAAAGACAACACACAAAAATTAGGGCTGTCAAAAACGATTAATCGCATCCAAAATAGAAGTTTGTGTTTACATAATATATGTGGGTGCACTGTGTATAATTATTATATATATATATGTAAACACACACACATGCTTGTATATATTTAAGAAATATTTTCATGTATATTCTGTATATAGATTTATATATTATAGACTTATAAAAATAAAATAATATAAAATAAATATAAATATATATTATATATATATTATGTATTTATATTAAATATATATATATATATATATATATTTATAATAAAATATTATAAAATAAATAATATTTTTTTCTTAAATACAAGCATGTGTGTTTTTTTATATATATACAAAATAATTATACACAGTGCCCCCACATATATTATGTAAACAGAAACTTTTATTTTGGATGCGATTAATCGCGATTAATCGTTTTGACAGCCCTAAAAAAAATATTATGCACAAATGTGAAAGCTCAAAGAAAAACTGATATGCTTTTTGCATGTACATTTTTGGGGTGTTAAATAATGGCGCAAAAACAAGCTGAAGATTTGAAACTTTTCATTCTTTCATATACAATACATCAGTGATATGCAGTGTTGGGTGTAACTAATTACTAAGTAATTAGTTACTGTAATTTAATTACTTTTCCCTTGAAAATGTAAAGTACAGGATTACTCTTCATTTATCTGTAATTTAATTAGTTACTTCTGATGTAATTTAGGTAAATACTCTGTATAGATCAATCCAATCTCACAGCGATTCGTATGCATTTTATGAGGTGTCTAAATCGTACGACCGCACTCGTACAAACTCGTATATATTATTGTAAAATATGTATGAAAAAAGTGTGAAATGACATGAGATCAGACATAAAACAATAGTGGGTTTAATATCAAAATGTATTGTCTGATGTTAACAAGTATGTTTTTATAATGTGACCTTCTCCACCTTGGTCAGTTTAAGGATAATTCATGCAATTTTATAGTATTTATTTGAAAGAATTAAAACAGATTCACGTCTATCCTTGTATTATTCAGCTGGTTGAGATTGATATGGGATTTTGAAAGTAATTAGTAATTAAAAGTAATTAAATACTTTTTAGAGAGCGTAATTAGTACAGTAATCTAATTACACTGTTGAAGATGTAATTAGTAACTAGTAATTAATTACTTTTTTAGAGTAACTTACCCAATACTGGTGATATGTAATACCATACCCTCTTGTGTGCTTTTTTAAAACCCCTATTTACTTGAGTGATGCGAGCTGGGTAGCCTGCGAGAAAGCTCTTACCAATGAGAGTGGAGCGCCTGTCTCCCAGAGGGTACCGCTGGTAACGGGAAACAGGAAACGGGGGGAGGTGTGTGAGAACCGGGTGCAGCAAAGGTTCCAGACGTGAGGCAGAGGGGTCCGATGGGTAGAACAGATTAAAAATCTGAGAACAAGCTGGTCGGAGCTGTGCCACTAATAGAGACGAAAGAGAGTAACCATTCATCAGCAGGAAACTTTAAAATGAATCACATTTATAATTTGGATAAAATAATTTCTCCTTGAAAATAAACAATTTGAGTGTGTGCGTGTGAAAGGGAAGCTGATTCATACCATCAAGGGCAGGTAACACTGTCCTCCTCATCGCGAGCACCAGCCCCAGTGGGCATCCCAGCAGAAAGCAATCTGACACTTCAAACTCAAAGCAGCCTGGATGGAGAGTCTGCCTGGAGTCACACTGATCGTCCTGAGACAGACTGTGAGACAGCCAGTTATCTTCATTTATTATTAACACTTTGTTATCAGAATTAATGCTTTCATTTTATGCTGATGTCATCGTGTTCCCCCATGACAGGTCTGTTAAGACTTTAGAAACAAGTAAGATCTTTATCCTTGATACATTCCATCACAATCATCCATTTTAGGATCCTTTAAAGTCATGACCACATGATTAATTGTTGTTAATTTACAACATTTGGTGTGGCATTATGGTTCCATATGGGGGGGTCAGCTTTACAATAAATTAGGATAAGCTGGGCCTGTAATAACCCCTCCGGAACCATCAACATGACATTGAAACGATGAACGATGTAACAATTAATAGAATTTTCTATAGAGATGATTAATGGAGATGTTCAAGGACAGACATGTTTTGATGCAGATCTGGAACAGAGAGCGGGGAAAAAAAACGACAGCAAAGGTGCAGAACATACAGCTATGGAATAACAATACTGATGACAAGGAGGATGACACACACTGAAAACTAAATCAAAACAGGGCAAACACATCAATTAGCAATTAATTCAGTTCAACGACTTTTTCGTTTTTTGACTCCCAACTGTCAGACATTACTTTATCTGTAAACTGAACAATGTAACTGAATGACTCATTAGCATTCATGACATTCCAAGCATGCTTTCATTTCATCATGCGATAGTAAACGTTACGATCCGCATAAAACCATCTCAAATACCACAGACTGTTAATTCATTTCCTTGTGTTCCTATTTATGTTTATTATATATATTTATATTATATAAATGTATGTTTATATAAATATTCTTTAAAATTAATATTATTATTATATATTATATAAAAATATATATAACTTTTTATAATATATATATATTTATATATATATATATATATATATGTTTATTACCAACATGAATACGCTTATATAAGTGTATTTATAAACATGTAAATGAGAATTTTGACACCAGTCTTTTGAAATGACTTCTGTGATTTTATGAAACAGGATATAATGTGTTAAAGTACGACAAACCAGCTAAATATAAAAAATAATAATAATACTAAAAAAAATAATTACAATTTATTATTTTTGTGCAGTCCCTGCATGACTAAAAAAATGAATCTTAAAATTAAGATTTTATTTTATTAAAATCATTAAAACTCTGTCCATTTGTCAAAGGACATTACAAAAGACGTGCAGGGTAAGTGATAATGAAGACGAAGGAAAACTATAAATGCATTACAATATGCAAGAATATTCCCAAGAAAACGTGTTTTGCTTCAAGCATTTTAATCAGAGACATGGAAAAAAAATATATAATTTTTCAGTAATATAATTTTTTAGTTTTTAATATTGAAAAATGTTCCTGCCATGCACTCCAGGACATGATAAACATGAACACATTCGCTTCAACTAAATTAATGAAATGATTGAAAGTTTTAGGTATAATCAGACATATTGGGAAGCTTTTCTTCCCGAGGGAATAAGCTGTAACTGAAATGTCAGTGAAGCAATGAACAAATCCACATCTCACCTGCTGATAAAGACATCACACTGACCACTGGCCACGTCTGCGTCACAAGAGTCACTTTGCTTTCGGGTGAGTGGATAGGGGACTCCAGACAGCGGATCACACGGGGTTGACACGTCAATGTTGCTCTTACTCAGGCGCTTGCTGCCTCGGAGAGTGGGGCTCAGGGAGTTCACCGCACATGGCTTCTCCTGAAACACCCAAGTCAGTTGCACATGTTCCTCATTATACGTTTTCAGCAGTTGTGGTTGTCATCTTGCTTCCTTATTACCTTTTTTCCTTACAAAAAAAATGTTTTCATATTTACCCCATTGGGTCTCATTCATGAAACCTTCGTAAATATACGAGTAAATATGAGAGTGATTTGCGCGTAAAGAGAACTTCCCGAAAACTCTTCTCCTGATTCACGAATACTTCGTAAATGTCAGATGTGATAGTAAAATGTGTGTGTGTGCTAATGAATTCTAGCCAATCGTAAATGGGATGCGCGTGCACGTTCATTCTCAATTATACCATTAATCAGGCCCATTATATCCGACTGACACCTATATGCATATAATAACATGAATGCGAATGAAAAAGAAAGATTTCTCGGATGCAGAAATTGAAGCTTTATTATCACAAGTTCATACAAAACACCACATTTTATTTTCAAGCGTAGCCTACATAGTGGCGCATCAGGTCCTAAAAAAGAAAGCAATTGGCAGATGCAGTTAATGGAGTTTCATCTGTTAATCGAATAGTCCCGGAAGTGAGAAACAAATGGTTTGACATTAAGCTTGACAGCAAAAAACGAATTAGTTGACCGGAAAAATCGTTTTCAAACTGGAGAAGGACCGCCATTGATCACCAGATCTGCTATCACTGACTCTCATAATAAAAGTAAAAAGAAAAACCGTATGTAATTACTATATAAAATATTTTTTTCAAAATGCTTTTTAAATATGTACCCATTGGTGAATTAAAATGCAGCCTTATTAATGAGCAAAACGTTCGGATGTTAAGCGCACCATTTACGCGTGGCTGGGAGCAGGTGTAGATTTCTTGCGTATCAACTAACATTTGGAAAATACGAACATTTTAATGAATCCGAAAATTTACTCCAGAACCATTTTACACACGATTTACACACAAATTCGTTCTGCTCGTGTTTCATGAATGAGACCCATTGTGCGTATTTTCAATTCACAATTTCAATTTGCGCAATTTTACGGGCAATGGAAAAGCGGCTTTTGTGACTGAGCCCTGAACTATTTTTTTGCCTCTGTTCCACTGTTTCCGAGGCATCTGTTCATCATCTGATGTGCCATGTGGTGCCCTTTTATCACACACTGGCACTGCACAGATGACTGCACTTTTATTAAACTGTCAGCTCCAAGAAGCTCAGACAGACAGGGTGACAGGGAATCTATAATGGTTGCAAACAGTGGACACACGGGGAGGGGGGACAAAAATCTGGACAGAGCAAAAATAATATTATACTAATAATAATAATAATATGGGGTCGCAATAACAAGAAGGATGGCACATTTTTATTTCTGGGTGAACTAATCCTCAAAGACAGGGAGAGAGCTGATGACGAGACAAATGGGAGCGGGAAAATGTCATATGACATTTAGATGTCAAAACATAAGCTTTGAAGGGCAGTAATATGAAGGATTCACAGACATGGATTTATGTCTGATAAAGAGAGAATGGCTTCAAACAGAAGTAAAAGGCAGGAGTTCAGGGTTGTTTTGTGTGCACGTTCCTCTGTACCTTTAGACTCTCTGTACTGTTGTTGGTGCTGCCACCCTCAGGGCTTCTATGTTGCTTGTCACCACTGAAACACAAGGCGTCAAAACAAAGGACACCGCCAACACAGTCTGCCACCAGGCACACCTGAAACAAGCATTTGAAGATTATTTGAGTTATTACATACAAAGCTCTTAACCCTCTGATGGTCTTCCTTTATGAGTCAAGTCCTGGGCCTTCCCGGTCAGAAGTGACCAGAGGCCTAAAGAAGAAACTTCTTCTTATATATATATATATATATATGAAGAGTTCAGATGTAAAAGCCTCTAAATGCCATTTGAAATTTTCTTCTAAAATGACCATTTTTATCAAGCTTGTATATTTAAGTTCAGTAATTTCACTTAAATGGCAATGAAGATTACCTATTGATTGTCATTTAAGTGAAATTATTGAACTTTAATATACAAGCTTGATAAAAATGGTCATTTTAGAAGAAAATTTCAAATGGCATTTAGAGGCTTTTGCATCTGAACTCTTCATATATATATATATATACACATATTGCTAATATTGGCCAATAACCACTGTATTTACCTGTCCTGTGAAGCCCACACCCTCTGGGGACTGAAGGAAGTTTCGGTAAACCTGATTGGCCTGAGCAATGACTGCAGCGACAGCATTCTGGTAATGAGGGGCAGCGATAGCAAGTATGGGAAGAGCGGCCAGCGGCAAATGATCCACGCTGCTGGACACGCAGGTTTCATCGTAGCTGTATGGATTCAAACTACAGGCAGACAAAAGACAAAATTATTGATAGGACAAAATTATGTTTGAATAGGAGTGGACATTTTTACATGAAGTTTCAATTTTATGTACTGTATCACCACCAAGGATGTCCTTTAGCACCCATTTGATATTTATTTTGATCACCTGCCCCATGTGATGATGCCCCTTATGAAAAATAAGTTTATTAAGTGTTCTATTAGTATACTTATTTTCAACTGAAAATAAGAGAGCATACTTCCAGTCAACATTTTATTAAAAAAATATTCTTTATGTTGCCTACTTCTCAGAAATATACTTCAAATTACACTTAAGTGTACATTCTTGACTTATACTGAGAGAAAAGTCTAAGTATATTTGGCCTGAACTTAATCTTTTGATCGAGATATACTTAAAAGTAAAATTAAGTATTCAAAGTATACTTGGCTTGCAGTGGGGTAGTATATACTTTTTTTGTACATAGTTTTTCCACAGTGTTATGAAAGTTATTGTTAGTGTTATTTTGTTATCTAAAGCTAAATAATTAATACTTTTCAAGAGTGGTTAAGGTTAGCATACTATCTTATGCTGTTATATGTAATCATTCCACTGGAGGCGAGCTTGACGAACCCAAGTGTAGTTTATTCAACAAACTAGATACAAAAGACATGGCATGGCACTCACCCACCTGACAGAGGTTACACAAACAATACTTGACAAAGAACCAGGCAAACATGAAGGTAAATACACAAGGCTAAATGACAAGACAAGGGACACCTGTGAACACAATCGACAAAACAAATGGCAGGATCACAAGAATAGAAAAGGAAATCACATGACAAGATAGTGACATGAATAATAATTATATCAATAATAATGAAACAACATGAAACCAACACAACCAGTGACATTATATATAGTTCTGTTGTTCTGATGTTACAGTTGTAGTCCATAGCTTTTTTTGGGATTAAAAACGATCCAAAATACATATTGGGGGGAAAAAAAACATAACCAGCCAGTGTTCAAAACTCTCTGCTTGCCTTAGCTTGATTTAAAGCGGTAAGCTTGTAATGATTTTAATTCCAGTGGTACTGGTGGATTACTGCGGGAGATTCAAGCATGTTACGTCACATCTGTACACACAAAGAAGAGTCTCGGCTAGTAGGCTATATTGATATGAGGATGCCTGAGGTGGAGCTTTATAGCCTTTTCTCACAGCACTTGATAAAATTGAACTTATTAAAGGAGTAGTTCACTTTAAAAAAACAACTTTTGCTGATAATTCACTGTTCGCCTGTTCGAACTCGTTCATCAAAATGAACAGATCTTTTTTCGAGTCATTTGGTTCATTCAATGAACGAAATGAACGGATTGACTCGAAAAAGATTCGATGAATAAGATTCGTTCATTTTGATGAACGAGTTCAAACAGGAGAGTCGCACAGAACAGAGCAAGGCGAGCATTTGAGCTTATAAAACTTAAACATTGTTATTTTATTTTTAAATGAGGGATCATTTCGCTTGATAAGACCCATATTCATCGTCTGAAATCGTTTAAAGCCCTTTGAACAGTTTGCAGATTGCACTGAAAGTGTCTTTTGGACCTTGAACCGTTTGGTTCCCATTGAAGTCCATTATATGGAGAAAAATGCTGGAATGTTTTCATCAAAAACCTTAATTTCTTTTCGACTGAAGAAAGAAAGACATGGACATCTTGGATGACATGGGGTGAGTAAATTATCAGCAAAAGTCTTCTCAAAAGTGAACTACTCCTTTAATTTGATGGCGGATCCAGAAAGGTTCAAACGACAATCACCAGTGACAACAGATTCACCCGTTCTAACTTACAGAAAAAAAGAGACTGCAACCGGACCCATGCGAAAACAAGGATACATATCGGAAGGACATTATTGACGTTGTTAACATTAACAATTCACAACATTACATTTACAACCATTAACAATAACGGTTTTGCGTGATATGATAACTTATAAGCGACTGTTAGATTTAATGCAAAGTCAGAACCAGAACAAAAGTGGATGTTTCTTACAAGTTCAGATGACATTTTTCAGTGAAAATTCTTATGTTGGTCATACTTCGAATAATAATCTGTGATTCTGAATGCCAGTATCCACACCGGCGCGATGACTGACACACACTCTCCTAAAACATCGTGTTCATCCACGCTGTGCCGTGTCGATGGTGTTGAAGTACAACTCACGTAAAGTGATAATTACGCGGATGACTGCAATTGCAGATTTCGAACAGAGATGGCGACAAAGAGGGAAAAAAAACAGACTGCAGCTTTAATGTCATTGTCATGTTATTCAGATACATATTATTGAGATACCGAATGTTGCCTATAAATTTGATATGCAGATGTATTTTTAGCTAAATGTGCTTTAAAGGACAGTTCAGAGGTGGAGATCAGGTCATCCCTGTCTCGACACCTGAAAGAGCAGGATGTCTAATTAACATGCTAAAGCTCCTCTATCTTTAATCAGGCCAGTTTCCTGTCACAGAATGTGGTGGTTTGATTAATAGAGCGGAGCTGAAAAAAAATGTTTAATGATTTCTTTTTGCCTACACATCAACAGGGACAGCTATTCCTAATGATGGAAGATCAGACACAGATTGATCGCAAAACAGGTCCTTTAAAATAGACGGAACAAATAAAAAAAAATTGCCTTGCGCTTGATAACTAAGCCCTTTTAATGAGCAATGAGTTTTATTTTTTGTTCATGACCAAAATCATTCTAATTCGTGTCTGGATGTTCCCATCAGCTTAGAATGGGAAACTGGCAAGAGGTTACAACGAAAATGTCCAAATGTCATCATGTAAAATTCATTGCGCTTTGACTGGGCATGTGGCCTTGTGTGCTCCTGCTCCAGTGTTTCCGATAGAGACACATAATTCTGACACATTTTGATTTCTTTGTATGAAGAAATGTATTTGATCATTTAATGGAAATAAATTAACCTTTGTGGTTCTCTGGAAACAACCGAACGCTTTCCCCCCCAGGGTTAGAAAGTCTTTAGAAGACATTTTCATTCAGTCTGAAAGGAAATGTTCGTGCTGGGAGCTTAGCATTACTCCAAAGGGCAGATCAATAGGTTCATTTAACTGTCAGTTGTGAACATAATTAGACAATTTAAATAGTCAGGTAAGAGCTTGAGATTCTAAAATCTTGGCATCTGACACAGTCAATAAAGGTTAACAGGTTCATGGATTGGAATGGGCATCTTAAGTAATTTAACAAACAGGTGTGGGAGGGGAATGCAATACAAACATTTTAGTAGAAAATTTTACACATTCGTGTTAGTTTAATATAGGGCTGTCAAAACGATTCATCGCGATTAATCGCATCCAAAATAAAAGTTTGTGTTTACATAATATATGTGGGTGCACTGTGTATAATTATTTTGTATATATATATAAAAAACAAACATGCATGTATATTTAAGAAAAAAATATTATTAATATATATAATATTTATATTTATATATAATTAAAATTATATATAAATCTATTAGGGCTGTCAAACGATTAATCGCGATTAATCACATCCAAAATAAAAGTTTTTGTTTACATAATATATGTGGGTGCACTGTGTATAATTATTTTATATATATATAAATACACACGCATGCTTGTATATATTTAAGAAATATGTTCATGTATACACTATATATAGATTTATATATAATTTATATTATATATAAATACAAATATTTTATATATAATTAATATTTTTTTCTTAAATATACATGCATGTGTGTATTTATATATATACAAAATAATTATACACAGTGCACCCACATATTTTATGTAAACAAAAACTTTTATTTTGGATGCGATTAATCGCGATTAATCGTTAGACAGCCCTAAAATCTATATACAGAATATACATGAAAATATTTCTTAAATATATACAAGCATGTGTGTGTTTGTACATATATATAATAATTATACACAGTGCACCCACATATATTATGTAAACACAAACTTTTATTTTGGATGCGATTAATTGCGATTAATCGTTTTGACAGCCCTAGTTTAATACTGAAAAAATCTAAAAATGTGTATCTTTCTACAAATTATCATAAGAACAGCCAGATTCAAAAAAAAAATGGGTCTTTAACTGTATATGTTTGATCCGCTAATAAGAACCATCATTTTGAATCAGGAATGTGATGTGTGATTGTGATTTTGATTGACTATGAAGATTCATTTATTTGGTAATTAGCTGGACTACACTGCATACTGTGTAAGATTGATTCACTAAAACTTTAACTGAGGAGTTACCAAGCTAGCGCGAGCATAATCATTACGAAGAATTAGCATATTTGGTCTTTACATTTTTGTTTCAACATCTTACTTTGACACCAGGGAGAAGGCATCCGCACACACGGGCGTGCAGGGCACCAGTCTGACCAGCATGCTGTCCGCTGACGCTTGGAAGTGAGCCCGAGCCACGCGCTCCAACACGGACGCCAAAGTGGCAGCATCACCCGCCTTCCCTCCAGGGTCACCACCTCCAGAATCCAAGATATGACCTCCGTGAATCACCAGGATGAGTAATTGTGTCCTGCATTTCCTCTGCAGGAGGGGCGAAAGAGATGAAATGAGTAAAAACTGAAAGGATAATTCAATGTAATTAGAATTAGAATGCGGACTAACCTCCATGTCTTCCAAACCATCCACACTGCTCTGTGGCGCACACCGAGGATGCCGCAGCCTGTACAGGCTCTCTAGGGGTCAATGAGAGACAGAGAGAGCTTCATGGTGCTCTGCAATCTCCACCTCAAACCATCCATCTCATTGATGACTGATGGGACAGTCGTACTTCTCTAAATAGAACATTGTTCTCTCTTCCCCTGTTTATTTATCTGTTTATCTAGTTAATAAATAGATCATTTATCTATTTACTTCCTCTCTTTATTTATAGGTAAAGCTTTTGGGTAACATTTTACTTGAAGGGGTGTGCATAAGACTAACATAACACCTTCATAATCATGACATGATGTATGTTATGAATATGAAAGAGGTTTTATGCATGTTTATGACAAGTGTCATTCACTCTTAGAAAAATTGGTTCTATTTAGAACCAAAAATGGTTCCATCCCCCGCTTCATACACTCTTAGAAGAAAAGGTTCTATATAGAACCTTAAAAGGTTCTATCAGTGCTACGTATTTGGAACCCCTAAAAGGTTCTATACACTCTTAAAAAAAGGGTTCCTCTGGGTTCTATATAGAACCCTGGGGTTCCATAAAGAACCTTTTACCAAAAAAAAAATGGTTCCATATAGAACCATTTTGGAGTTCCATATATGAAGCGGGGGATGGAACCATTTCTGGTTCTAAATAGAACCATTTCTTCTAAGAGTGTATATGGAACTCCAAAATGGTTCTATATAGAACCTTTTTTTGTAAAAGGTTCTATTGGCCAAGTATGGAACCCCAGGATTCTATATAGAACCCAGAGGAACCCTTTTTTAAGAGTGTATAGAACCTTTTAGGGGTTCCAAATACGTAGCGCTGATAGAACCTTTTAAGGTTCTATATAGAACCTTTTCTTCTAAGAGTGTTCGCTCAATTATGACCTTTTTAATGCAAATATGACATTGTTTGAGATGTCTCTGACATAAACCAATACATCATAACCTGTCAGTGTCTTTGTCATGAGTTGACATTACTAAGACAACAAAGCCTGTCATAAAAAAGTACGGTGTTCCAAATAATCCTTTAGATGAGTTTATTTCCAAACTAAAATAGCGCTGTGCATCTCTGAGGAACACAACAAAGCAGTGTTTCATTCCTAAACAAATCAGTGCTTATGGATGAATCGGTTGCCTGAATGATTCAAATGACTCATAAACTTTGCTGAATAAACTCTCCACCACTGTAGACTAAATACTTTTGCATAACAGAACATATAATTAAGTAAAACATAAATACCAAATTTAATATCAACACTACTTTACTCTAGTTTGTACAGTTTTATCTGCTTGTTTGGTTCATCATAAATTATAGGAACAGTTCATTTGTAAAATGAGTTATAATTACATTTATTCTAGCTCTGGAGGAGATGGTTTCACATTTGTGATTTTACATTTCACCAGCAGTGATGATGGCCTGATGAAGACTGCTGGAAATGCTTGTTAAATAAGAACAGCAGTGGAGAGATCAGGATCAAAACAACAGCCTGAACACACACACACACATTCAGTAAGCATAATGAAGACGTCAGATATCATCCATCGGGAAAAAGAAGCTGAAAAATGCATTGTCTGTGCTGTTTATTGGACCACGGGGTATGCAAAAAGGGAGTTGCAACATACAGTATGTGATGCATTGTGCCAAAACTGTGTCCGTGTTCCTGTGTTATTGTGTCTGTGGTGGGGTTAAAGTTTGTGTCACAAACCTGGCTAAATAATTGGGTAGTTCTTGGGCTAATCAAGTCTCATTTTATTTATTTTTCAGAACTTGTATTGTAACTTGTATTTTTCCCAGTGCTGAAATGTGATCCACAGCTCTCATTTTTCACATATTGCGACCACTTTAACTCGCTTCAGTGCGATACTCGTTCATTAGCGAGAGGTCACCAGTGTTTCCTTAAGCCTGCTGTGCTCAGGTGTGTTTGTATTCACAGTATAATTGAACGGAAATGTGGGTTTGACTCAAGTTCTGTTTGTGGGGTCTAAATAAGGTAATTCAGCAGGTATCCTAATTAATTTTTTTAAGTGGAAATTCATAAATTGGGTCATGCTTAAATCCTCTGTAATGGAAATGAATTAATAAGAGCCTGTTTTCTCACATCTCAACACAACTAAAGCAAACACTGCAGATGAACTCATCGTCTGTGGCTGAGAAAATCCGTCGCTCAATCATGCGGCACCATTTATGAGGTCTTATTGGTCTTGGTAGGACTATTTCGCAGTCTGATGAAACACATTTTTCTAAAATGAGTGTCAAAAAGTGAGCTGCCTATTTCTTCTCATTTAAAAGTAGCTGTCGTGCGGCATTACAGAAGCTCTAATTCTCCCATGCAGCATTGGGGTGTCTCGCTAAAGGGAGTTAAATTTGCACAAGAGTTATATGGTGCTGTAGTGTCCTGAGGTATTAATGCGGCTTAGAGAAGCAAAACAGTGATTACGCTGCATCTGTAGCATTAGTCACTGTTGATTCTGCCTTCACTCAAATTTAGACTCCCACTTTAAGTTAGAGACCAAACAAGCTATTTGCAATGGAAACTGCTGTTTAGGGTGAAGTAAACTAATTAGGGAGGAGCAGCATTTAGATTATCCACGGTTTCTACAGCAATTTTACTTGTCAGTTTAAATAAATCACATCATCAAGAAACTTCTGGTAAATTCAGTCTTAAAGAATTAACACAGTGGTGTGAATAAGTGTTGGCACCCATGCTAAAGCTGCCTAAAAAGAGGAATAAAAAATCATCTTTTGGATATTGATCTTAATGCCTTAATTGGAAAAATGAGGAAAACTCCAACCATTAAGGACACCAATTTTCTTTGTGAATCAATAATGTATCATAAATAAATAAATGTTTTTCCTTAAAATACAGGGTGTATAAGTCATGGCACCCCTATGTTAAATTCCCATAGAGTCAGGCAGATTTTTATTTTTAAAAGCCAATTATTTCATGGATCCAGGATTATATGCATCCTGATAAAGTTCCCTTGGCCTTTGGAATTAAAATATCCCCACATCATCACACACCTTCCACCACACCTTGAGATTGGCATGGTTTTACTTCAGTTAGCCTAATAGCTGGTTTGATTTGCATTGAAAGATGATTTATGGAAAGTACCCCATGCCAATCTCTAGGTGTGGTGGAAGGTGTGTGATGATGTGGGGATATTTTAATTCCAAAGGCCAAGGGAACTTTATCAGGATGCATATAATCCTGGATCCATGAAATAATTGGCTTTTAAAAATAAAAATCTGCCTGACTCTATGGGAATTTAACATAGGGGTGCCATGACTTTTGCACCCCGTATTTTAAGGAAAAACATTTATTTATTTATGATACATTATTCATTCACAAAGAAAATTGGTGTCCTTAAAGGTTGGAGTTTTCCTCATTTTTCCAATTAAGGCATTAAGATCAATATCCAAAAGATGATTTTTTATTCCTCTTTTTAGGCAACTTTAGCATGGGTGCCAACACTTATTCACACCACTGTATGTGTTCATGATACAAAAACATGTAGGAGAGATGTCTTCAGGAGACCCTGGTGGTTTTACCTCTGGAGTGCTCCAGGTGTCCCAGTGTTTCTATCTGCTCCACCAGGTCATTGGAGTTCCACTGGCTCATTTCCAGGAGTAAGGCCGTCTTCCCCTCCATAACATCTGCGAATCAGCAGGACGTGGTAAGCCATTCAATACAATGAAGGAAATTGGAGTATACACTCTTAGAAGACACGGTTCTATATAGAACCTTAAAAGGTTCTAAAGCGCTACGCATTTGGAACCCCTAAAATGCAATGCATGTGAATGATCACAAAATTCAAGATATGGGGGTTAAAAAATTGGGGTAATTAATCAATATCACACAAAGAGTGACATTTCAGTTTTATCCTCCAAAAATCTGCATGATTAAAATGTGATATTAAGTTAGTACATCAGTTTTAATTACAACTACAAAACGTTGCAGAATAATATAATATATGAATGAATAATAGCCTTTAAAGAACTTTAGATCTGTGTTCAAAACATCTAGAATATGGCCTTCTTTTAATAAATAATGACTATTTCTAGGCCATGTCTTTATGCAGTGTCCTTAACACAGAGGTATGAGAAAAAATGCTATTGGGGAATCATTTAAAAGAGGTTTGGTACAACACACAGACAAAGGGGCAAAAAAATAAAAAAATCATGGAGCCAAAAATAGAGCAGTGAGATAGCAGGGAGCAGGCAGGGAAGAAGGAGAGGCTGTGGAATAAGATGATAAGAAACTAATGAAGATGGATCACTCTCTCCATGTTGTAAATTAGCCAGTTTTTAAGGATGAACTCCATCTCCTATAATAATGTGAGGCGATATTTTGCTCATATCAGTCAGTCATTATTAGTATGCTTCTAAAGGCCATGGGGTCGTTCTCTTGCCATCTGCAACTGCAGCATTAGCCAGTTTCATTACAGCCAATTAGAGGATTATTCATATTTGAATGAATATAAGATGTTGCATCCTTCCAAGGCACCAAAAATGGGCTAAAAAAGGGGGAATATAGTGGATAGATGATAAATCTGTTGAAAATTGACACACAACGACTTTCCACTTGGTTGCAATGTATAGGGTGATCCACTGTAGAGTCCAACTATACCATCAAAACCCTTGCAAATTCAAGAAAATGCTTTTTTAATAGCTGTTCAATGTAGTGACCTCTCTGCATAATGAGAAAATACTCATATACATGGCAATTGTGTTGACATGAATTTGCACATGGTTAGCATATAAAAAAAAACCCACAGGGGGTCTTAAAAATATATTCCAAGTGAGTTTTTAAAATTCAAATCCTAAAAGGACCAGCACTTTCCACTAATAAATATTAATCAGGAACAAGATCAACTCTTACCCCGGGCGTCAAAAAACTCCTCGTCAGAGCTTTCAACGGATTCCTGGGCAATGTTCTGGAGTCTCCAGTGGGAGGCGCTATGTTTTCGAGAGGGCACTAGAAAACAACAGAGAGCAACATTTACCACAAATCACATAAAATGACAAACAATAGAATAAAAGATACAATACAATACAGGTCACAAACACAACACATGCAATTTCTTTTGCCATAAAATCCTGGAGCCTTTTTAGTTTAGTTAAGCATTAACTTTGTTTCTGTTTAATTTAAATTTAGTAGAAGGATCATGTCTTACATCCATCTGTTATCTACCTCTGGGTATCTTAATATATTTATAATTTGATATATTTAGATATTTTTGAGAGAATTTTTTTGATTATCCCTTGCTTAACCCACCGATGCAGCTCCACTGCTGCTAAAACTTAGTGCAATGGCAAAACTGTGTCTTTTAATTGTCTCCTGTCAATTAAAAGGAGTCATAAAGACCTCAGAAAACATTGGTGCACAGCCTGAAAAATAATATTCCCTCTGCTAAAGTTTCCCCTCGTATAGCAGACACAGTTTCACAAAACCTCTCCCTCAGGGAGCACCACTTTAATGCCAAGTGTGACTAATTAAAAAGGAATAGCACGCCTACGCTGCTCGTTGCAAATGGTGAGAGAGCGCTGGATTTTGCTGAGCTCTGATAAGACTGTAAAAGAACTTGCAATGTTCTTGACTTCTTTGTAGATTCGGCACATTTTCTCTTTTTCCAACTCGATCTGGTAGTCTCTGTTTGAGACATTAGCAGTGCTGTGAGATAACAGGAGACTATCGCACTCTCTCTTCAACAAATCACTTAAAGAATGTAAATGTGAGGCATATACGTACAGGGTGCTTTTAGACAAGTTAATAATCCAGTCCTTTTGCATCGGCATGCAACGCATTTCTATTAAAAATGTCATATTTTAATAGAAAGAGACCTGGCATCCAAGTAAAAACAAAAGTTAATGTGCAATTAGTTTTGTCACCGCCCTCCCACCCTCAAATGGCATAAGGGTTATTTTGTTTCTCGAAGGCGCACATGTCATTCCCTTGGCCAAATTACCTTCAACCAAGGAGACAGCAGTCACTGTCGATGATTTCAGGTTTCTGACAGGGTTTGTGCCCAAATTTTGGCAGGAGATTTGTAAGTTATTGGGGGCTATGGTCAGTCCGTCTTCGGGTTATCATCCCCAGAGAAACGGTCAGTCCGAGCGAGCCAACCAGGATTTGGAGGGAATGTTTTGATGTTTGGTAGCCAAGAATCCTTCGTCTTGGAGCCAGCAACTTTCTATGGTTGAGTACGCATGTAACTCGTTACCAGTGTCACCGAGTCCTCGAAGGATTCTGTGTCCAATGTACTTAGATTCACTTTCAAAAATTTAGATAATCAAGTTTGTACACAGCAAGGGTTAATTGCATACTATATTGCACTTTTTTGGAAGAATTTTTTTGTCAAGTTAATTTGTATTTAAGTCTGAAGTCCTTCAGAAAAACGCACTGCTCCTGTCAGACATGTCGCTTTCTAAGCACACAATCAGCTGAGCACAATATAATTTCAAGACTGACATTCACATGGATTTATAATAAATATCTCATCTTTAGTGGTCTTGTGATGACAAAGTAATCGTTTGTAATGGTCTATGCATCAAATCACGCTGCATTAACTACTGAAGTGTGCTGAATAGCATCACATCAAATGGGTCAGGTACTTCTTTTTTATCTGATCCAATAATGTCAACTTAATGGTGACTGACTAAGCTTTTCTTCCTCCGAGTAAAGACTTCCCGAGCCAAATCTCTCCTCTTGGTTGAAGGTCACAAAGCTGTTGCCTTAAGCCCAATTAAGCACTTGTTTTCATCCTAGATGACCATCTCTCCTCTGTAGACCACAGCAGTCTGATCCTGCTGCATCAAGCTCAGCAAAACAAAGAAAACAACAATAACATCAAGATGACAATGGCTATTTCCTTGTCAACCTGTCATAAATCCCCTCAAGCACATCCATTTTTATCTTCTGGGAATTATCTTGCATGACACTTCATATCAGGACTCCAATGCACACTGGCCCATTAGGCTGCCAGTATGTACTACTAGACCCAAACTGGTTCTGGTTGCCTATCAGGGGTTTGCAAGCTGTGATATGGGGACAAGCTAGGGTGTCAGCAGAAAAGGTCAGAGAAAAAAAGTTAAATAAATAAAACAGAATAGAAATAAAATAAATCATAAAACTAAAATAAAAACTATTGAAACTATTACCATTCTACTAGTCGAAAATAATAAATCACAAATCATTTTATTCTATTCACAGATTCAAGATGCTGTGCCAACATAATATACTGGTCAAAAGTAAATTTGATACTGGTTTTTCTACATGAAAATACATCTGTTTCTTTACAAGGAACCTCACAAGGAAATTATCATATGGGAATCATTTTAGTAGAACCATCGTGAGATTACCTGTACTTTATAACAGGCATTTCAGTGATGAACATTTTGGTAAGCCTGTGTCCATATTGGCTCAATTTCCTGTTCTTAGCTGACAGAAGTTGAACCCAGCGTGACCTTTTGCTGCTGTAGCCCATCCAATTCATGGTTTGACATGTTCTGCATTTAGAGGTTTTCATAGCACTATTGTGGTGTGTGTTTATGTCACGTACTGTCGCCTTCCTGTCTGCTTGAACAAGTCTGGTCATTTTCCTCTGACCTCTCTCATTAATTTGGCTATTTACGTCCAGAGAACTGCCACTCACTAAACTTTTTTTTCTGTTTTCTCATAATGCTCTCTAAACTTAGATATCCTGGGAGATTAACCATTTCTTAGAGACTGTAACCCAACCAGTCAATGGGATAAACATGTTAGGTCAAAAATAATCAAAAAGTATTGCCTAAAAAGTATAATGTGATGGATTATGTTTTGTTAAATTCTTGGTAAGAAAGCCTCTAATAAGAGAAGAAAATAATTGAGCTTATGGTAGTCAACTACTATACATTATTTTCAGCCCTAAATGTATTGTTGGAGCGGTCAACCCAATGTTATGAGACAACGTAACTTTATTTATAAGTTGGCGATTTCATATGAATTCATACAATTTGGTTAAAAAAAATATTGTATGGTTTTTAAGAAAAAAATAACACGAACAACCCTCAGTGGGGCATAAGCATATCATACGAAAATGTATTAAAGATATTGTGAAACGATAACGAATTTGCCCCCAAATTTGGCAAAGCATAATAGTTATTAATTGCCATGAGAGTGTGCTTAAACAGTAGTTTGTGGTACTAGAATAATATAATAAATATTAGAGCCCGACCGATAAAGGATTTTGAAGGCCGATACCGATTCAAATATTTGTTGGTTTTAAAATATATCGGCCGATTTTTTTTTTTTCAGAAACGCGCAACAAAACATTAACAGATTTCCCTAACATTAGTTATTTGTAGCTATTTATCAGTTTTTACTAAAATAATATGATATTGCATTTTAAAAAATAAACTTGTTTCTTTTTTGTCACAACAGAACAGAATGATGAGCATTAGCTAGCTTTGTGTCCGTTTTTATTTTGTTTTTGAAATATTCATTTATCGGCCATTATAACTGCCAATACCGATAGTTTGGAAAATGCCTAATATTGGCCGATAATATCGGCCTGCTGATATATCGGTCTGGCTCTAGACTACATATTCTTGAAACATCCGTACCACAGCAATTACATTTGTGATAATTACCTAAGCAATTATCTAACATTTTGGAAATTAGACTATCAGGACGTAGATGTGGATGGTAGTTTAATAAGTCTGTCTTTTAGAAACATTATACCCGTCCTACAGACCATTTTCTCCGGAGGTGGCTTGATGAAGATTAGGAGATAATGAGAGGCTCACTGTGGTACATTCATTAAAGTGGTAGATTTCCAAAGGGGCCTTCATCTGTCTGATGAGGAGTCGTTTTGTGTGCTCCCACCTGATGTAATATATACTCGGCAAGGATGAGCAGAAGGATTAGCTATAGTCCTTTAATCGAATGAAACAAGGAATCGCAGGGAAAACAAAAGCAGCGAAACAGCTTGTATAAATCAACAAAAGACAATATCGGATGAGGAACAGAACATACAAAGGAGATAACAATAAACTAAATAAGAAAACAGCAGACACAAACAGGGACATAATCAGAAACTGAAACTAAACAGAGCAGAGAAACAGAAGCTAAGGGAAACAGCTAAGTAGAACATAAAAATAAGAGGCCTAAACTTCCTCCTGGAAAGCTATGGACCTTTAATCAACTGAAATACAATCCAGAAATCACAGTAATAAACAAATGCAGAGCAACAGCTTGTATAAATATGCACAAGACAATGAGGAACAGGAACTAACTTAAAGGCCCACTGAAGTGCCTTGAAACATTTTTCAAAGTGTTGACGTAATTTCCACTAAAATAGGGAGACAGGGTAGGACTTATCGAATAAACCTCCCCGTATATCACAGCTCAGCCAAAGTATGTTGAGCTTAAAGCAACAGTTTCCTCCTAATCTCTAACCGTTTCTGCTCTATGTATCACGTCTCTGGACCGGAGCAGACTGTGTGCGGTTTACACAGTCTGAATGGTTCCCTATCCCCTATTTAGTGCCCTATGTGCCATTTATTGTGTAGAAAATATAGTAAATGTGTGAACAAGTGACCAATTTCAGCCAGAGCATCTATTTATAGCGTGGGGGCAGGACACTTCAGGTTCTAGGGAGAATTTGATTGGACAGAAAATGTGATGATATAAGCTGAAGTGCAACATGATGTCATCAAAATCATTTATCCATATTGCCGGAAGTGAGAGACTGAATTTTGATTGATTTTATCTTCGAAATACTAATTTTCTGATTGTTTTGGAGCACACTAGCTTATAGATAACAGTAAGGTTAACATATTGATTCTAAAAGACTACAAAAACTACGATTTTAATTTCATGGAAACTTTAAACACGAAGGAGAAAACAATGAACTAAATAAGACACAGCTGATAATTATAAGTAACCATAAAAACAAAAATAATCAGAAACTAAACAGAGCCGGGAAACAGGAAGTAAGGGAATAAAACCAAACTTCAAATTAAGAGTCCAAAAGCATGACACCTGAAACAATACTGCTAATTTATGATTATGCGACTTGTCTTTGAGTTTACAAAATCTTTCAGTCCTTTCAATGTCATGTACATTGTATACTTAAAATACAATTAAACATTTTGTTAGGTTTTTTTTTAGATCATACAGGATACACAACTACAAGTGCTGAGTTCACACTTTATCACTGTAGATTACATAATCAGTGAATATTCAGTTTTAGCTCTCAAAGCAATCAGCTAAGCAATCAAGCAATCAGCTAATTCCATGTTTTTTTGATTCAAAGATTTAATTAGTATTTTTTATTGTGTACAAGCAGCACAGTTTTAATTGGATCTTTTACTGCTGAAATACTATTATCGTCCTCTCGTCTTATTAAAAAAGGTATTACAGTGTACAGTCTGATGTTGTTAAGCCTCTTCACATATATAAACACTCATTCGCCTTCCCCTGTGGGGTTATAATGAAGCTATTCATCTTCCGCTTTGTTTCTCGGAAATATACCCAGGAATAGATGCAAACATAAATAAAAGGCTGGATTTTAATAAGTCTGGGAATTTCAGGGCTTGAAGCAATAATGCATTTGCATATGCTGGGTCTAAAAGCACAACAGAGACTGGGTGAAACTTTGGTGGAAAGAGTGGACAAAAAACACGTCTTCAAAGCTGTGTGCCGACAGATGACTTCACAGAGCTGCATTTGAATAGGTTTACTTTAATAGGTATTGATGGTTATATTGCATAATGTCCTTCATTCTTTGGTCGCGGCAGCAGACTCATGCAGAATACAGCAACTAAAAGAACTGCGACTCTTAACATCACAACTGTCAATGTTAGGAAAATATTAATAGTTTATGGAAATGCGCAGCTTTGATAACTGATCTCTCAAAGAAGTGTTTACCCTTTCCAGGCAGTTTCATCTAGAAATGTTTGTTGCGTCTGAATTTGAATCTGAATAAAAAATAAATGACACACTTTAATGATAAATGATGTGCTTCTACTGTAAGTATCTCTCACTCCCCTGCCTCGGACACGCCTGTGATTCAATTAATGGTAATGCAGTTGAAGCCTTGAAAACTTGTACAGACAAGAGCTGAAAACCAAAATGTTATCCGACCGTCCAATCAGCCTTGCCTTCGAGCACAGCCAATTTTAAAGACGAGGCTGAGGAAAGAGCATGTTAGGAATGCATTTCCTCTGCTAATCAATCAAACGTGCATTCATTTGGATTACATTCCAGGGCAGGATAAAAAGGTGATAGCTAGATTATTGTCCTTCAGAATCAATAGTGCTTTTTCACCAGCTTTGTCTGAAAACAAATGGAATTCAAGAATAGATTGAAATCTGAGCCTGTGCAATCAAACCAGATAGGAACGTCAAAACCATAATTTACATACCAACTCTAGCGCTTTTCTTTGATTTTGAGGAAAATAGTCAACTTTTTCTACAGGGATGACAAGAAAATGATTTCTTTTCTGCAGAGCATGCAATGTCATGATCCTTCAGAAATTATTGTAAACAATCATTTCTTATCAGTCAACTGATATTATAAACGATTTTTATGGATATCCTGACATATTTTTGAAGATTCTTTGATGAATTGGAGGTTTAAAAACTAGGGCTGTCAAACGATTAATCTCATCCAAAATAAAAGTTTGTGTTTACATAATATATGTGGGCGCACTGTGTATATTTATTTTATATATATAAATACACACATATGCTTGTATATATTTAAGAAATATTTTCATGTATATACTGTATTGAGATTTATATATGATTTATGTTATATATAAATTTAAATATTTTATATATAAATAATAGTTTTTTTTTCTTAAATATACATGCATGTGTGTGTATTTATATATACAAAATAATTATACACAGTGCGCCCACATATATTATGTAAACACAAACTCTTATTTTGGATGCGATTAATCGCGATTAATCGTTTGACAGCCCTATTAAAAACTGGAACACAAATGGACTTTTTATTATTACTATTTACTAAAATTCTCCGTTAGGATTTAAAGCCACACTGTGGAACTCTTCAACCTTTATAATATGTTACCAAAACCCATTGAGATGGTACATCGACTTACAATAGGTTGAATGATACGTTTGCCGTAGCCTGAAGGTATAGGCCTGTTAATTCAATTTCAAGTCATTGTTTTCTAACTGTTCTAAGTTCTAACACCTGTTCCTTCATAATAACAGCCATTTCAAACAATGTTTATTTCATGTACTGCCAAGATTCTTTTTGCTCAAGCTTTGATTGTGACAGGAGTTCCTCGAGGCTCGGTGTTGAGCCCTTTTACATTTTTCCTTGATGTTCAATACTTTTATTTCTCTCACAACTTTTAACCAAGACAGATTTTTTTATTATTGAAAACGTATCTATAATAGAACTATGACTAAAATATTATTTGTTCATTATTGTTTTCAAGTCATACATTACTTTGTTTTTGACCTTATGTTGGCTACAAGACGGAAGTCTATCTCCCACTGCTAAAGCTGAATTAATTTCACTAAACATCTTCTCCATATTAAATTGCATCATACAGAGCCAATGGCAGAATTTGCAACCTCAAATCCTGAGAAGGGCTCTCCTCTGCTGCTAGCATTTTTTAACCAATTGATTATAACTATAAACCGCAAGAAAAGGGCAGATCTTGACATTGAAACAACACTGCAAACTGAAATTTGTATTTCAGATGTGAGGACATACCCATAAAACATTAAAAAATACAATACACCAGGCAGAAACAGGCAGAAACTGAGCTATGTGGCAAGTAATATTGTAGAGAGATGTGTAGTCTAAGCTTTCTGTTTTTCTCCGACCCTGTCTTTAGCTTCTTCTTTTTTTTTTTTTTTTGGCAGATGTGTCCTTGCTTTTATATACCTGCTGTCTACCACATGCAGTTCTGACACAAAGAACCATTCTCTGATCAGACAGATAGAAGTCAGGATGTGCTGCTTGTCTGGAACCTGCAGTGGACATCTGTGACTAAATCTATATCACTATATCAGTAACACTCAGCCCTGCCGATGCTCTGAGAAACCAGCTGACACTCAGGGCTCCTCATGAACTGATGCCCTAAGGCTTCAAATGATAACCAGGAACTGTAATCCAACAAAAATAGAACTTTAACAGCCCATGCAGTGTAATAATTATAATGCATTTTATTTAATGGCGCCTTTCATAACACCTAAGGTCACCTCACAAGCAATGTCCAGGTCACTGCATAAGACAATACACACGACAAACAAGCCGCATACAAATAAAGTGCATTAAAAGCTCAATACAACACGTTTTAAAAGTCAACAAGCAGTTGCTATTGCAAACATCAAGGGGAAGAAAATTCCATAGGCGGGGGGCAGCATAAAGACAACTAAAAGATCTGGCACCCATGTTAGTAAGTCAAATCGAGGTACCACAAGAGAAATTGAAGATCTGGGAGCATGTGAAGGAGTGTAAACATGAAGAAGTTGTGTAAGGTTATGGGGTGCAAGACTATGAAGTGCGTTATAAGTAATTAGCAGGGTCTACTGCAATTTTCTTTTTGCTGAAATTTCAATTTTCTCAGGTGCTGCAATTTTCTTTTGCACGTGGAAAATGACAAAAGCCATATAGACTCCATAAGACAGCATGACTAATTTACTTGCAGGACCCTCTAGTACAGGGCAGGCCGCTTTCAACCGCATGACTCAGTCCAATTTGAACAGAGCTGTGTGAAATGTGTTGTGAGCTTACATTGCAACCCCAAATGACTCTGTGCTTAAGGTGGTTGATTCCATATAAACTTGACATTCACTGGTGTGGAAAATCATACTTAATGACTAGCAAAGAAAATAAAAATAAATGAAAAAGTATCCATATATACTATAGTCCATAAAATGTCATAATTTTACTGTAGCAACAACAATGGTATTTTGGCGGAGACATTACACATTCACAGCAAATATCATTATATTGTTAATTTTTTCTATAAAAAAGTGAGGAAATACAATGCATTTTTATTACATATTACAATATACTATATCAGAACTGATTTGTTTAAATTGCACATGCTTATTTTCCCTATTTTTCCGAACTACCATCATCTAACACATAAGGTTACTCTTTAAAAATAGGCCTAGTAAATATTTAATAAGCAAATCTCAAACTATTATCTATTTTTAATACCGTACATTATAATGTTGTGATGCCTAAATTCCATTGAATTCCTATTTAGGTTTGTATGATTTATTTTTTTAATATATTAAGAGAAAAAAGCATAAAATATTGTGTAATACACCATTAACCCCTAGTTGCTCCAGAGGTGTGCGACTTCTGACATACATAGCAAGTCGCTTTGGATAAAAGCATCACCTAAATGAATAAATGTAAATATTGGACATTTATTGGTTGCCAGCCATAACATAAAAATATTATTGGTTTATGACCTAGAATTTTAACATTGGTGCATTTTTATAAATCAAGTATCAAGAGCTTTAAATCTGAACGAATGGAAAATATGTTTGGTAATAATCACAAAAAAGAACTGCCTTTGTTTGGCTTGTTTAGCTTCTAACCCTACAAAATATCATTCACATATGGTTTTCTCATGGAGTCGTGGACAATATCCGAAGTTTGCTGAGGCTTTGACAGAATCCTTAGAGCTGAGGTTACAGTGTCGTAATGCAAGACTTTCCCCATTGAATCTTTCTCCTTTTGTCTTTCCATCTCACAGTCATTTAAAGCAATTACATGCAATTTTACCAACAATTTCAACTAAAATATATATATAATAAAACATTTCTCTGTAATCTTATGTGATGTGGTTTAAATGTGCGGATGGTGAAGAATGAAAAGATGGACAATTTGCTTTAACACTTGAACATCAAGTAAACTTTGCAAGGAAATAAACTGTGTTTTACTTTCAGAGAGGCGAGACCCATTCTGGAAAAGGGCAAGAATTTCCTATTAATAAACCACATGATAATGATTTATGCATATACAAATTGCATTTGATTTACAGTATCACAAGGATTTCTTTCACAAAACCATCAGACCGCACAGCTGTCCAACCCAGTGTCTGCGGCTGAGCCAGTGCAGCCATAACCAGAGAAACAAGAGCATCACTCACAGGACACAACAGTGCCTTTGTGTTTGTAATTACTGTATGTCTGATCAGACATGTACTGAGTGAGGCTCAATAAGACAGAGACACGGGTTAATTGAGGCTATTGAAACACATCGGATGAGACAGCGAGGGCTGTTTGATGTACTCGAAACATACATCATGAGACAAAGTATCGCATTAGCTGAGGGAAACAGGATGGAAATTGAATTTGCTTTGCACTCTGCTGTCAATCAAATCAAGCAACATTATGACCTCAGAATGTCATTAGCAATAATTGTCCATAAACACATTGAGATTTCCTCATTTTCTGTAATTTGTGTATTAAATGGATTATAAAATATAGCATTTTTGGGGCCACACACGTTTGTTTGTGAAATTATGGCCACGCATATTTGGGTTTAATAACTGCTAATCTACTGTTGTAAAATTTAATGAACGCATTTTCACAGTAACCATGAACAGCGTTGTATTTATGTCATAGAATAGGTAAAAGTATGAAAAACAGTATGAAAAAGCATTGTCCATGAGACAAATCTTTAAAAACACACATCCCTCACAATTGGGAAACTTTTTTTATGGAAGAATGTGAAAATGTTTACAAATAAGTATTTGCATATTGTAAAAAGATTCTATTAATGTTACAGTAAACAAAAACACACACACACACACATATATATATATATATATATATATATATATATATATATATATAATAAATAGAACCAGACTATATATATATAAACCAGACACATATATATATATAAATAGAACCAGACTATTGAAATATACTTGCTTTGTATCTTAAAATTTACTGATGACTAACGTACTAGAATAACACTAAAAAAGGGCACATAATCTTGCACATTTTTTTTACTGTTTTTTAAAGTTTATGTAAAACTACATTTTTGTTGTTGTTTAATATAATTTGTCACAGTGATGTGGTAAATAAAAAGCTAGACAGTGGGCGTAAGCAGATACACCGGAAACATGCACGTAACAAAATAATGTTAAGAAATAGCCTAATAATAATGTGATGAAAGCATTAGTCCGGTAAACTAATTCATTTCATCAATAACCTGAATGCATGTAGCTTTAATCACAAATAGCCTAAATCATATTTAGAAATAAATCACATGTGTAACAATCAATGCCTGAACACTTCATGTTGGCTGTTATTCACTGAGATCTCATAAATGTCCAGCTGTGTCAGAGCGCGTGCTGGCTCATCCACGACATGCATTTCAACACAAGGCTAATTCTCTATCCGCGTCGCGGAGGCATTCGCACGAGAACATGAATGAACTTACCTAGCGTTTCTTTTGCCATCCTGCCCCTCTATGTAAGCGTGTGTGCTAGTTTTGAGTCAATTCCTCTTTTTCAAACCGACAGTCTACGCATGTTCTTGGGGACCTTTACCTGCTCGCACAGGTGACCACTAGATACCGAATAAATACCAATAAATTGCAGTCCTTTGTTCAAACCGGACGCTTCCGTCAGTCTCCGATGTCAGAATTAAATCTCCAGAATCGCGCCAAAAGTGATACAGCTGAGAACTGCTATGACGCATCAATCGGAAAGTAGCCTATCCTGTCACACGCACGCATCTCTGACGAGTGTGTGCACGAGCCTCGCACTATGAGGAGCATCATGATGCTGTCTGGGAAGGTATCTGCCGTATGGACGTGTTATTATTAACACTGGGGAAGCAGTCCGCACGGATTCCTGCATGCTCATGCCAACTGATTATTAATCACTTAAAGGCTTCATAAGTTCCCTAAAATCATCTCCCGAAACCCCAGGGTCTCATCATGCCAGCTGTGTGAAACCTAATTAGACTAAATGGGACATCAGGGAATACATTCGCATAGAATTGTTCAAATAATCTAATAGACAATGAGCAATTTATGCCATGATTTTCAGGAGGGACCAAAACGTCAGTTAACCTACAGCCTATCAAAATGTTAAACACTTAGGTTTTTGTCGGACTTTACTAATCTGCCTAATAAATAGAACCATTAGCCTACGAGACGCACAATGCAAACAATTAAATTAAAGAAGAATTAAAGCTATTTTTAAGGCATGTATTAAAAAATTCAATGGAAAAAAAGGTTGGTGATCAAAATGAGTTTTAAGGGACTACACGAGGGCTTAAGGTTTTCTCATACACTCTTGTGTTTCTGAGGAACTAAGTGGCTCTTTTAGCACTATTTTTCAGCACATAAATGTACAGCAGTGGCATAACAGGAGAGAAGATACAAGAAAAAACTCCATGGCAACTAGTTCCACAAATGCCTCTTGCGAGTGTGAAATACTGACGTAAACAGGTCAGTTTTGGTGCTTTGGGGAAATACGCAGCATGTCTTTGGTCAAATGCAGGAAAAGTCTAAAATAACCCCAGCTAAGCATCAATGTGAAAAATAATTGATGGCTGTGTTCTTACAGGTGTCATCGTATAGGTCAAGAAGACAGCAGTTCCACCTGTCTGTCAAGTATAATGAAGTGCTACTGTACCTGAGCATCTGTTTCCATCTCACAGCTGAGTAGTTTCTGTTGGTGAGTTGCTGTCTGCAAAAAATAAAACCGTAATTTTTACGGTAAAAAAACGGCAGCTGTGAACTTTACCGTCAAAAATACGGTAGCAGCGTTATTGGATTTACAGACTTAACTTAAAATTTATAGTATATAAATTATGTTATATATATATATATATATATATATATATATATATATTGTTAATAATACCAACCCATTGATATAATGTTAATTATACCAACCCATTGAAGTATTGATATCTGTTTTGAACCATTGTAATACATAAAGAAGCTGCACAGTGTCATTCACACCACATGAAATTAAAAAAAAAATGCAATGAACATTAATTTAACCACATTAAATGTAATATAAAACCCTAATGTACAAAAAAACCCACCAAAATTATCACCAAAATCATGAGGAACCATAGTTATTTCAACAAAAATTCATAAAATGTGACGTGTCATACAGGGAATTGTGGGAATGTCAATTTACATTTTTTCACAGTAAATTATACAATGAGTTGTTCTTTTTCACTTTCAAAAACTGTAAATTTAACAGTATTTTACAGTAAAATTACATTAAATGTACCATGCTCTGGAAAAAATAATGCTGTAAAAGAACGGTAAACTACTGGCAGCTGTGGTTGACAGCATCATACCGTAAAAATACGGTGTGTTACTGTTTTTTAAATTAACAGCTAAATACAGTAATGTCAGTATAAAACTTTAATTTAACAGATATGCTCTAACACAAAAACAGTAACACACCGTAAAGTTACAGTGTTTTTTTACAGGATATTTTTTTTTGCATCAGTTATTTACCGTATATAGTACAGAAAAATTCTATTAACCAATTAACAGTTTTTCACTGCCGCATTTTTACTTTTACCGTTAAAATTACGATTATTTAAAACAGTGAACCCCATATAAACTAACTCGAGTCCCTTAAAAGTCATGTGGGACATTGCACCCAGATCTAGGCTGCATGCCGCCGGGACTTGTAATGTGTTTATCGATGAGTAATGAAGGCAACACTTTTTACAGCTGGGTTGCAGAATGGATTATAACTGTGGGCTTTGTTGTTAGGGTTATTTTTAGGGGGTCATTTTTTTCATGCTGCCATGGTAAAAGTGGGTATCTGGGCCATCTTGCCTCCTGTGTAACAGCTCGTTTGAATGGGGAGGTTTGGTTAAAAGAGGTTTAACAGCGAGTGGGACAGATAATGCTGTTTCATGTGCTTCTGTGAGTCACTCGGGCCGAAATTACACAAATGAGTTTTTATCACATAGAGTGACCAACCTTCAATTTTATTCATACATTCAATCGCCTCATTAATTCATCGGATCTGCTTTTCCACGCTCTGATTCATTACACGACCGTCTATTGGCTCTCTATTGAGTTTCTGTAGCCAAAACATACTGTATAATAACAGACAAAATATGCAATAATAATCAGGTTTTTTTGCAGTAATTGACTGATCACAACATGAACTACAGATATGTATTTTTAAAGCATTTATATCTTTAAAACATTTCTGTTGGCTTATTGTTTTGTTTTAATAATAAAAACACTTAGGGCCAAACAAAGGATATAAATATATAATTAAATATAATAATATAACTGCATTAAAATATAAATATATAAATTGCATTATAATGAATAATTGAACTAAAATAAAACTATGGTATTCTGTACTTGTATTCAGGGGATCTGTATATAATAATAATCAGCAAATTACTCTATCATTAACATTTTAAATATCAAGTTGTTTAAATATGACAATTGAAATACTGTAACAACAAACAACCATTTCTTGCTGTTACTTGATTTCCCAGAAAAACGTGCATCACGAAAGGCAGACATTTTGGAAATTGTATTAAAAGTCCTTCTACTTCCTGTAAAGAGCCACTATGGAGCAGAAGTTATGTAATAAATAGATTGTATATAATTTTCAGGAAATTATTGCTCATCTTAGTGATGTCGAGGCTATCAATGACATTTCAAGAGGGACGGGACTATATAGTGGCACAAAAATCCTGAACTTCACTATTGGTTGCGAATTGAATCCTGATTCTTGACTTCCTCCCACACATCCATGCGAGAAGAGAGAAGTTAAGAAAGGCAATCGAGTTGCCTATAATGAAAAAAAAAACCTCAAGAATGATATATTCTTCTTACATATTTACATATTTTACACTCTTAAGCATGTGAGAATTGTGAGCCTCAGGATGTAACGGCGGTAGAGAGTTGTTTTCTTTCTCTCAGCACGCACTACCCATTTGTTAATGGCTCAGAGGATATGCATAATCAATGAGATCATCCTGTTCCTTGTGGCAACAAGAATTTTAAATGATTTATTCTGAGAGACCCAAACTCATAAACGTCTACTCACTCACCCTGAATTATTTGTAAAGGAAGTGTTGCCTATTTAAGCTCCAACATTTATACATCACATCAATCAATACTTTCAAAGTGAAAAGCTCTAGCTCAAACGACTGCTTATTTGCAAGGTCAAAGACTTTTATATAGATAATGCCTAGACATTTCTCATTCACAAAATATATCCTATTTAATATATGACATTCATCTAGGGATGGTTCGATACCACAATTTTGGCTTCGGTACTTTAAAAGAACCTAATACCTCGGTATCGATACCACAGTCGAAAAAAAAGTCTAAATTTAAGTGAATTGAAACCATTTTATTAAACACTGCTTGAAACTCTCAACTACTATATGTGCAAAGAAAAGTATCAAAAAAACAAAAATGTATCAAAATGCAAAAAAAATTAAAAAATTCAGTCAAGTAACAAACAGGTAAAATTTGGATTTTGGGAACCCAATGAAATAAATATATACAATTAATATATACAAAATAAATAAATATATACAATTTTAATTGTACAAACAAATTTATACAATTAAAATAGGTTAATATCTAGATTAACATGTAATAATAGAATAATGAAATGACATGTAAACCATTAGCTGTCATGCATCAACAGAAAATTATCAACATTTTATTAGTCATCTTGGTTTGGTGACTGTTTGTGTTTGGGTTCAGATTGTGAATATAGCGTTCAAAAAGTAATGTTAAGATCCTAAACATGTATTAGTATATTACATTTTTAGGTTATTTTATTACTGATTGATCTAGATTAATAAATGCTATATTGTTAGGGCAGGTTACATAATGAATGTTGACAAACTGTAGGCTAAGATTAGTAATATTCATATTACATTTCTATCTCTCTCGCTCTCTCTCTATGGGTCGCCACAGCGGCATTAATATGCCATTTATTTTACTATCACTCTTATTCTTTATTCATTCAAATTAAATGAATATGTTGGTTTGAAAGTGCAAAAATTATGAGAACTAAACTGAATTGCTTCCAGCGTGTCATGCAAGAAGATTTGATCTCTCGTGTTTACCGTATCATATTTAATCGATTAAGTTCTTATGTGCGCTGTTTAGTGTTCAATAAAAGACTAAATTAAATCAGTTAAATGATGAACTCACCAGTCGATCTCTGAACTCTTTGAACGAGTGCTTCGGCAAGATTTGATGTGTTGCCTCCCATGGCGACACTTATTTAGAGGAACGTTTGCAGAGTGGTGCATTGAGGTCTGTTTCTTTACTTTCTCATTACTTTTGTAGGCAAAGTAATGTCTTATTAAATTCACTACATTATTTATTTCGGTTGTGTAAAAATTCGAATGAGCTTCGTTTGATCCACGGTGTTCCTTCGTTTGCCTGTTTCGCGTGACCCGCGTCAGTTTCGGTAGCGCACTGCCGCCTAGTGGAGAACTTCGGAACAGCAACGCATTATATATACCGGTATTTTTTGCAGTAACGGTATACCGCGCATCCCTACATTCATCAAATTTGATCTAACATAATCAGTTCAATATAGTGTGTGAAGATGCATGAATGTATGAGTCATCTCACTGTTTCAGGACGTGTTGTTCCCCTCTCCACTGCCATCCATCGTCTCTGGAAACATGAAGCCTGCAGCCTCCACACAGTGTCTTTTCATCAGCCTCATTTTCACACCCAGTGCGTTTCTCCATATACCACTTATCTGTGCCAATTTAGATAAATATTACATATCAACAGTAAATGCTTCCTAGAACAAACGTCCAACCTTCAGACAAGCAGCAGAACCCATTGAAACCTTTAGAAAAAACGTTAATAAAACTATTATTTTTATCAATAGGTTATTTTATTATGCTTGTTTTATTATAATTTTTAGATTTGTTGTTTATTTCTGGTTTTATTATTAGAATGTATATGTACAGTATATATATATATATATATATATATATATATATATATATATATTAGGGCTGTCAAAACGATTAATCGCATCCAAAATAAAAGTTTGTGTTTACATAATATATGTGGGTGCACTGTGTATAATTATTATCATTTTTATCAAGCTTGTATATTTAAGTTCAGCAATTTCACTTAAATGGCAATGAAGATTACCTATTAATTGTTATTTAAGTGAAATTACTGAACTTAAATATACAAGCTTGATAAAAATAATTATTATCATTTTATCATTTTGCTTGTATATATTTAAGAAATATTTTCATGTATATTCTGTATAGAGATTTATATATAATTTATATCATATATAAATATTAATATTTCACATATAAATAATATTTTTTTCTTAAACATTCATGCATTTGTGTTTTTATATATATACAAAATAATTATACACAGTGCCCCCACATATATTATGTAAACACAAACTTTTATTTTGGATGCGATTAATCGCGATAGATATATATATCAAATTTATTAATTTTTTATAGTTTATAAATATAGCCTTCATGTGTAAATGTGTCAAATCTACTTCTCCCCACTGTATATATACTGTATATATTGATTTGCAAGTTGGTATTTGCTATGGTTAAATGTAAATGTGAGGTAAGCATGAAAATCTGAAGGGTCAAGTGTGTGTTTTTTTTGCAATCCTTCTTTCATGAGAAACTCTTTTCACAACCAACACACTTATTTTACCCAACAAGTGCCTTAATGGTTCTAATCAGTCCCTTTGGTCCTCACTAAGAGGATGTGCTGACTGATGCGAGGCCTAAAAAATGGAAAGTTGAGTGACCCATTGTCAACAGATATGGGGACACGACAAAACACAGCTGCTGGTGAAGAGTGAGTAATTAAGAGAGATGAATGAGAAAGAGATAAGAGATAAAACCCTTGTCAATACCGGATCCTGCAAGGGAGAAGATAAAAAGTCCCTGAGGGGTCTGTGAAGTGAATAGGGGTCAGCATGTAGGTAACAATTAAACCTCAGCCATACTGCAAGAGAATTGCCACAATGATGACATCAAAAGTGCTCTCTCTCTCTCTCTCTCTTTGTCTCTCGCTCTGTTGCTATTTATAGACTCTCATCAGCCCTGGATGGAAGGTAGAGTGGCTTCTTCCCTCCCAATATTTTCATGGCCACATATGAATAGTCTGTCACAATGTCCTTTTCTGCTTAAGCAATTAAGCAATCATTAGCATGCATTCAAATGTTCTCTTTACAGAAGAATATCACAATAAACCTCATGTTTATTTAAGGCAAACTACATTTTTATTCCGACAGAATTCTGATCCCTGTGCAGTTTGACTGGGTAACAATTTCGAATAATGGTCCATTGTTAATAAGCAACTATGAAGGGATGCTGGGCAAACGAGTAGTACTACACCAGCTAATTTGAACCAATATGGAAATCAGGCATGTGATTGGCTAAGGACAAAAAAGCAGGAAAATATATCGAGCCGCACCCCCCCCCCCCCCCAACGGGTCTTCGCTGTATACATTATTAATTGATTCATATTAAAGCTCTCAGTCAAGAGCAGTGAGTGATTTTTTTTCTGTTTTGTTGTTTTATTAACATTACATGTAGTTCTCTCAAAAATTGTAATTGTCATTAATTACTCTCTCAACTTGTTTTAAACCTGAATAAGTTTCTTTCTTCTGTTGAAGTTATTTGGAAGAATGTGGGTAACCAAACAGTTTATGTACCCCACTGATTTCCATTGTACATTTTTCCCAATGGAAGTCAATGGGGACCAGCAACTGTCTGGTTACCCACATTCTTCAAAATATCTTCTTTTGTGTTCAGCACAAGAAATAAATTAATACAGGTTTGGGACAACATTTTAGTGAATAAATAATGACAGAATTTTTTATTTTTGGGTCGACTATCCCTTTAAGGACAAGCGGTTGCATGTTTATTATTAGGGCTACTGTCACTTTAAGACCTGTAGGTGACTCGTCTTAAACACGCGCATTTGACAAGCAGATTTCTCTCAATTTTCTCGGTTTGCTTTCAGTTTAGACATAACCAAATTTTCTTCTGTAAACCGTGTGTGTATTTGAGAGTATTAGCGAACTAAGACTCGAAAGATAACTTAGTCCAGCAACCAGGCACTGTTAGACAAGCTTTTAGTGCTTGTGCGCGTCGGGTGTTAGTGCTCAGAACAGCGCATTAGCAGTGAATGACATTTAACCGGCAAGGCTTTAAAGCACATGCAAATAATGAACTTTTGTGAACTCACTGAACTGATTTGGCCGTTCCTCTGCGTTAATACTTTATGTTAGTATTTGTCGCGTTGTACACTAATGCTGTTGAGACGGAGGCGTCAGAACTAAAACTGATAGAATGCACGATATTCATATTTTTCAAAAGCAGTCAGCAGCTTGCTTGGAGCAAGGATCATAGCGCAAATTTGAACTTTATCGATATATCGCCCAGCCCTACTGGGGACCTTACGGTGATGTTCTTGTAAACTGACAACGATAACACAGTAGCGCGAGAGCGACTGAGGTACGAAATTGAGCAGGTGAACGAGCTGAACGCAAGTACGTCCTTGTTGATACTTGGAAAGGAAGGAAGAATCTGTACGCACGTCAGCCAGTTATGTCCTCATAACCTCTCTTTTTCACTCCGGACCGGCAGCCGACCCAACCGACACCCGTCCCCCTCCCCTTTTTAATTTTTTTACAGATCTGCATGATTCACGTAGGTCACATTTTCAGGTCGGAAAATCCGGAATTCCGGATTAATCCGGAAAAATCACATCCCTGGGAAATATTAGCTTAACTAATTAGTAATATCAAATTTAGGACTAAGACTAGGTAATTCCAGATTAGTCTTATTATTAACCATTACGACAAATTATAAAGAATTACCAATTAATTACTAATCAAAACATTAACCTGGGACTGAGACGTAATCAATTACTTTTATACTCAAAATTTAGTCATAAAATGCAATACAATTACTCAAGTGTTGCTTTTCACTCTGCAGGAGTGATCTGTAAGACAAAATGAACACTTGAGTAATAGCGATGCATTTTATGACCGCTTAAAAAAAATACTAGGGCTGTGAAACGATTAATCGCATCCAAAATAAAAGTTTGTGTTTACATAGTATACATGTGTGTAGTGTGAATAATTATTATGTATATATAAATACACACACATACTCGTATATATTTAAGAAATATTTGCATGCATGTACTTTATAAATATTTATACAAAATTAATATTATACATAAATAGAAATATTTGATATATTAATAACACATTTTTCTTAATTATATACATGCATGTACGTGTATTTATATATACAAAATAATTCTATACACTACACACACATATATTATGTAAACACAGACTTTTATTTTGGATGCGATTAACCGCGATTAATCGTTTCACAGCCCTAAAAAATACATTTGCTTACATCTCAGACATGTTCATGTTGCGATCAGTAATTAATTAGTAAGTCTTGTCATAGTTACTTATAGTTCTTGATGATGCAAATCTAATTCAAGTAATTATTGATTTCCTAACGAGGAACTATCTTAGTCCTAAATTTGATTTTACCGATTAGTTAATCTTGTTTCCACAGTTGTAACTGAAGTGTTAATGTAGTACTACTCATTAGTCATGCAGGACTTCCTGCACTATTATTCTAAAGTGTAATCAAAAACTGGTTTCAACCTCTGATACGTGAAACTCATGTTATTGAATTAGTTTGTAGCGTGAGACGTGAGTTCATGCCAATCTTATTGGCCCAAGGCAGTCCCATGAGGTCACATGGAGCGCCCAAGCATACAAAAGCATGCCTGCTTTACACATCATGAGCTTTCTTGTCCTCAGTAAGCCGCTTTGTTTATGTGTGTGTGAAGAAAAGAGCTCTGTTCTTGCATGATTTTCTCTCGAGGGATAGAATCGAGTGTCTGAATGGAGTGCGTTTGGCTCTCAAATGAGTTGGATGCACTCATAGTGATGAGTTTATAGTTAGAGGGGTTAGGGTTTGGAGTGTCTTTAGTAGAAGTAGTCTCGAGTGGAGGGGCTGGATATGAGCACCGATACGCCAGGCTGCCCTGGGTTGAGGAGTTGCTTGTGAGCTATCTCTCCCCTGGCACTGCATCCTCTTTGAAGGCTCCTGTCTTGCCAATTGGAGTAGAGCGAGTGTGTTCGGCTTGAGGGAGCTGAATACACTCACTGTTATGGACGTGGAGAGAGAGTTCTGCTCTCGCTTGGCTCTAATTTAGGGATGAGAGTCAAGTATGGAAGCTTGTTTCCGCCACTAAATAATCAAAAAATAAAATTAATGATTGTGACTTTTTATCTCACAATTCTGACTTTTTTTTTCTCAGAATTGCGAGTTTATATCTCGCAATTCTGACTTTATTTCTCAGAATTGCGAGATAAAGTTAGAATTGCGAGATATAAAGTCAGAACTGATTGCGTGATATAAAGTCAGAAATGCATGATATAAAGTCAGAATTGTGAGATATGAAGTCAGAATTGTTTGATATAAAGTCGCAATTGCGAGATATAAAGTCAGAATTGCGAGATAAAAAGTCAGAATAGCGTGATATAAAGTCGCAATTGCGAGATGGAAAGTCAGAATTGCGAGATAAAAAGTCAGAATTGCGTGATATAAAGTCGCAATTGCGAGTTATAAAGTCAGAATTGTGAGATATAAAGTCAGAAATGCGAGATATAAAGTCGCAATTGCGAGATATAAAGTCAGAATTGTGAGATATGAAGTCAGAATTGTTTGATATAAAGTCGCAATTGCGAGATATATAGTCAGAATTGCGAGATGTAGTCAGAATTGTTTGATATAAAGTCGCAATTGCGAGATATAAAGTCAGAATTGCGAGATATAAAGTCAGAAATGCGAGATTTATTTAACGTCAGTGAAGAAAATGGAAATCCAAGCGTATTCTTTGCAGCTTCAATCCTTTACGTGCTAAGAGATGTGAAGAAAAATCAAACTGATACTTATAAAATGATGATGAAAAGAAACCAATCAAATAAGTTAATTATGGAAACTTTTTTTTATTAAATATATAAAAAACAATTCTGCTTTTTTTGTCCTTTAAAAAAAATCATAATGAAAAGTGATATTACTGTAAACATTTTAGCTTTGAAACAAACTCCCTCTCTTATCCTTTGGTAATGTTTACATATTGATGACTATGTGAGTACAATCTGCGATTATGGTGTATTTCATAATATTACCACTAGCAGAATATTTGCTCGCTGAAATAGTGAAATTATTGCATAATTTGCATTTTTTCCTTCTGATACACAAATACTAATGCCTTGCAGTGCACTCAGTAAAGTACCAAAGCAGTAAAACACTGTTAATAAACTCCAACTAAATAGGTTAAAACGGTTAGTAAACAGTAACATTAGTAACATCTCCCACAGTTAAGACACTATCTAACCATGTCAGTTTAGTGTTTGGTAGTGATATTGGATATTTTTGCAAAACAAAAACAACAAGAACCTAAATATGGCTTGTTTTAGCATTTTTCCTAATTATTTGACCTTTCGACACATTCATTTTTTAATATGGGTTAGTATTATTATTTAATATGCTTTTGTATTCACGTATTTTTGGTGGCTTTTCACGGCAGAAACGATTTTAAATAAATGCTTCAATATGTCAGCACACTACCTAAAAATCAGCAGCTATAAAATAAAATGTTTTTATGTAGCGATACAGTATATTGAGTTGCCCATTAAAAGATACAGACTGATAAGAAAAGTGTCCCTTTAAAATACTGGACAAGGCCTCTTCTGGCATATACTGAGAAACACAAGACAACATACATGTTTGATAGTAAGGAAAACAGTTGCCTCTTAAGTGGCTTTGCGGATGTTTGACATGGCCACATCAGCCCAGCTGCTTACGGACCGCTGGATGCGCTGTGTCTGTTTTCGGATGGATGTCCTGTTCAGTCCTCTGGAAATGTTGCTCTTGGTCGTGCTGTAGCTCTTGCTCATGACCCCTTGGTAGTGCTCCAAGGCCTGGACCCTGCAATCACATCATCATCGATGGTTAGAGTTAAGTGTGGGATGAAGTAAGGTGCTTTTGGAGATCATGAAATCAAATAAGGCAATTCTCTCTCCTTTTTTTTTACACAATGTTGCAATGCTTATTATATAAGTTAAACTAAATGAAAATGTGTTGCTTTAGCAACTATAGCTGAAATGAAAAAAAAATTAAAACATTTTATTTCAGAATTGGGCTGTTTGTGTACAATAAGTGCATACTATGCTGATGACAAAATGTACATGCACCCTAGATTATGCATACAAAAACGAGTATACTTTGGGCTTTAGCCTTCAAGCTTAGTGCTAACTGGTTACAAAAAACACTTTTGATTAGCGAGGACAATTTCATCAGGCATTGAGGAAGGGGGACAGGATATAGATATACACCATGACTAAAGAAAACACATATTAACAGTTATTTACATGAGTGAAAGGCATGTTAGTTAGAGTTTAGTGTTCAATGTATTTAAATCCTAATGTTATATATTATTTTTGGTGCTGTCCAATTGATTAACCATGATAAATCACATTAACCCTAAAACCGTATTCTGGACAAATGTGGGCAAAATAGTTTTGATTTATTTTTAAAAAACACTTTTTTAGACTTGGCTATTTTTCCTAAGTTTTTCTCCTGAACGCAATTTTTTTGACTCAATTTTACAATCTTAAGTGGGTGGAAAAAAAACTTTTTAATCTTGTATTTGGGTCAAAAATGGACACCCATAGAAATGAATGGGAAAAACTGTAATTTACAGCATTCTAAAATAAGCCAAAATAAGACACCAGGTGACAACAAAGTCACTTCATCTTTAGGTTTTAGCTCTAAGAACTTATTGGAATGATATTTTAATGTAGTTAGAAAATTAAAAAATAAAACTACATAGTAATTCATTTATATAGAAATAATTTACATAGAAAATATGGTACATTTTGAAGTAAATAAATTCAAAAATACCCCCAAAATTTAAAAAAACACCATAAATGGATAGACAAAAGTTTATCGAAAACAGTGATATAACATTTATAATAAATAAAAATTAGGATCACACCTGAGTCCTCTGTGCTCACAATTACAATTTGTGCTATAAAGTGAATACAGTTAGAGGGTTAAACATAAGAAATGTAAACACACACACACACACTATACTAACAAAATGTTATGTTAGGTGTGATTAATCAAAATGAACTGAGTTGACAGCTGTAATTATTTTCATTTATAAGCAAAAATGCAGATTTTGGTCAGTCAGCATGCAGTTTTTCAGTGTATGGAAAAGTGCAGCGTTGACATTTTAGCAATAACTCATTAAGTGTTACACAGGAAAACTTGTGAATCACAACATCAATCATCTAAGATACAATTTGTTTGCTTTCAAAATGTCCTAAGCTGAAGAATCTGTCTGAATTGGCATGATGAATCACAACATAGAAGTAATATAATGGTAAAAAAAAAAAATGGAAGGAAATGGGCAAATCAAGCAGCAGCCATTGTAAAGTGTGTGTAAGCTGCCTTTTAGTGATATTAGAAAGTAAAGCTCCTTAAATCATGTTTGGCGTAGGTTAATAACTAATCATGCAATACACACAGGCTTTAGTGTGCCACTGACTGCACGAATCAGATTTCTTAGATTGCACAAACACACTAACATAATGGAATAAACAATACAATTATGTTTTCAAGCAGAACTTCAGAAAGATACTTAAAAACATTTACCTTAGCTTTAATCCAAAAGACACTCCCTGAACCTGTCGCTTGCAGAGGAGAAATAATAAATGGACTTAATTCAGAAAGATATCACAAATGCAAAGCCTTGAACTTGTTGACGGGAATATAGCAGATTTAAATCAGCCCTAAAAGCTCATCATCATCACCCTTTTAGCTGGAGTGATTAAGAGTGACTGACCGCCCAACCAAGGAATGAGGCGTTTGAGACATTTGAAAATCTTGGCGGGAGGAAAGTTATGTGTGGAATTCAAAAAGGGGAGGGAACGGGGTCCCTCGGATAAGGAAGATATTAAGACTAGCACTGCATGATAAAAACTCTAACAACCCTAATGTCTTAAAAAATAACCGTTAGATTAAAACAGTTAAATCACACAGTTGTTCCAGCAATGACAACAATTCCCAAAAGCAAACCCCTCTAAGTGCAGTATCGTAAAGGGTTTTTAAGGAGGTTTCGGTACAGAGCAGCTGCTGTCTAGTGAAACGTTGGGGTCTGGGGGGGGGGGGGGGGGGGGGGGGGGGTGCACCCTCCCAAACTACAAACAGGAAATGGCAAGATGTCATGAGCGGGAACTGGGAACACATTGTGCCTGAGTGAGCACATCTCAAGGACTGACAGAAATACAACTGATAAAAGGTGAAGGGGGTGAAGATCTTTTACAGAATGAACATTTTATTGGGTTTTTTTTTTTATACTCACCTATCATCTTTCCAAATCGCATCATCAAAGGCTTGAGAGAGACGTTTTAGCCTTCCTAGGCCTTTGGACAAACAATCCAGATCCTCATCAAACTGCCTGTCATGGGGACGGAGAGAACCATTATGTGATATCATGCGTTTCATTCATATCTGCAAAACTGTTCTTGTCATCCCTAATGTTTGGTGGCGTTAAGGTCATCAACATGTTACATGTTCTCCCAAACTTTGACAAAATTAACCGTCAGACATTATTTTAAAATCTACAGGCGTGGGCTATGTTTGGAAATGAATACAAGCATACTACTTATTGTTTTTATGTTATGGATTTATAACGATATTATTATGTTGAATCAAACTACTAAAAGATTAAACACTGAAAACGAAAATCAATCACATTGAATGCTACAAGATTCATCAAAACATTATATTGTACAACATGAAAATGGATATTTATTTTGAAATATTACATTTAACAATGTTATTTAATTATGAGTTTTACAACTTATAGTGAGCATTAGATGATGGCGAATATCCAGTTCAGGGTGAAGGGCAACATTTCTCATTTTCACTTATCTAAAACTGAAATAAGACATTACATTTACATTTATCGGATGCTTTTATCCTAAGCATTGCTTTTCAAGGTACACGTTTACATTGCTATCAGTTCTTGCTTTCCCTGGGAATCAAAACATATTTAAAAAAGAAAAATTACAAAACAACAAAAATGATTAAAACTGAAATTAAAGTAAAAACTATTTTTTAAATCTTTACAACACTAGTGTCCCAATGACACTAAAATAGCACTGAATCCAGCATCCAACATCTTTGAAATAGTCACTGTTATTTAAAATTTTTGTTCAATTTTGTGTAAAATGTCAAGATATTTGACCATCTAATCTAATTATAATGAATATTAAAACAAGAAATTGTGAAATATTAAAAAGCAAAGAATTGTGGGATCTAGTTTTTTACACCGTGCTCAGTTGTTACACAACATATTTTGGTAAATGTAGTTAGTCATCAGGGAATGCCATGCATGCAGAAAATTGTAATACTCTGCTCAGTGCTCAGTAGGCTGTATGATGTAACATCTAAAGTCACTTTCTTCAAAAAAATTTTTATATATATATATAAATCAGATGATGCAAGTACCAAATCACAGTTCACATCAGTGACATAATGGCCCATTTACAAAAAAAAAAAAAAGGTTAATTCTTTAAATATTGCCCACGCACCATCCCAATGAAGAAAAATCCTGTCGTCAAATGATTTCGTGGGGACACTAGACAATTTAAAATCGGCAAAAATGCAATAATGTGCGTGCAGCTGTGCAGTCTCACCTCCTGCTGTTCAGGGTGTTGGGTGATGCATAAGGGCTTCTGAGTGCAGCCATTCGCACCAGCTGCCTCCTGGTGCCCCTGGTCTTCACCGTCCTAACAGCACGGGCACTGGCGTCCGGGGTACAGGCCCCTCGAGGAGTCCGCTTGCTGACTGACCTTGGAGTTTGCCTGGGGGTGATGGTAGTACGGGCGGAAGATCGCTTTGGGGTTTGTGATGCCCCGGTGCAATCACACTCCTCTCCACCTGACATCCTACCAGGCGTCATGACTAGACACTCCTGACGTGACTGTCTGCTCCTTTGAAACTTCTGATTAGAAGATGAAAATGTAGGATTTTTTGGGAGGGTAAATAAACATTTGTTTTACACGAATACTATAGCATGAAAGAGAGGCTGTGAGGGATAGACTTAATGTGTTCTCAATGGCATGCACTGAAAAACAACCTATATCACTTGTAATTTTTTGAGTTTTTTTGTCTACAGAAATTTCTTGGGAAGATATTTTTGCAGTGTTTCAGCAGAAACACATTAAATTACAGTATAACCCACCGAAAACATATATGGCTGTGTCCGAAATTGCATAGGCTACTCTCTTATTTTTAATAAACAATTACTTAAAGTCTGCTTAAAAGTACACTCTGTATAATATGAATGTGTGTAGTAAGAATTAAATCTGGACAAAATGCATTCTCCATGTTGTCATCGTCATGTGACCTATCAGCATCAGTTATGTAGCTTCATATTATTCTTTGTTTTACACACTCTGAACTGTACCACAGTGCCTTGTACTTTATGCACTGTGCTTGTCTGCAATTGAACTAAAAAATAAAATTACAAAATGAATCTTGCTTTAATGTCATTCACATGTCCCGTGGCCTCATGGGATAGTAAAATGCACACTTCAGAATCTCAACATAAGTGGTGACGGGTACTTTTTGCCTACTCTTGTGAATTAAGACATAGTTATTTTGTCAAAGAAATATTAAGCACACCTGACAGACGTTTTCAAAGGAGTTTTTTGCACTGCGGGTCATTTTGCGGACAACACTGGTCTTTTGGTTCATCTGTAGCGACTCCCAGGTGGGGTTCTCCGAGATGTTGACGTTGGACTGCACTGGTTTTAGGGGCAGCCGCTTGCGCAGAGACATCCTCAGTGAGTTGAGCGAGCTGGTGGAGCGCATCTTCTTAAACTGCTGCGGCGCTTCGGGCGAGCTGTCGGGCTCTGACTCATCGAGGACCGCGTGCGACCTCCAGACCCCGCTCACAATAGTGGACGTCATCATGAAATCTTAGAGAGATGTAAAAAAATGACTATTTGTAAACAAATATGACTTTAAAAATACTTCACGGTAAATGTGTAGGCCTATATGTGTTGTCTTGTTAAATAGTACATTGACTTTATAAGTAAACAAATGAAATGATGCACCATTTTGCAATATTTTTTACAGCAACAATGCATTCTCAGGGAGGTTGAAAACAACGGGTTGTTACCGTAACATTTTCCTTTTTTATGCTAAAATTAGCATAATAATAAGTCCAACGTGTAGAACAAAAAACATGTAACGTACAAATGTCTTTATTCACTAGTGCTATCACTTTTCCAGGTTTTCCACGACGGTGGGAGGAACTCTGTCTGTGAAGAGCTGCCTCTCGGTTTCGAATGAAAAATAAACTGATCACAAGCTTAATGCTTGTAAAAGAAAATAATATACAGCAGTGAGTGAAGATTATTCTCCAAGATGTTAGTAACTTAACGCTAACACAGAGTAGATGAGCACAAAGCATTGATAATTTAAAAAGTTAGCGACCCAACGCAGCATCGAACAAAAATAATAAATGCTTTACACAACAATTATATCTAAAAGACGGATTGCATTGACTGTGGCGTTAAAATTAAATCTTACCGTACTGTTTCCCAAATGGTAGTCTTCTGAAGTCAAACTATCCTTTGCTTTGTTTCTTGTGTCTGGTTGTTTGAATTTGGCGGACCACTCCCTGTGGATGTCAGACTCCGCCCACCATGTCCCGTTCCTCCACTCTGATTGGCCAAACGTGCAGTTGCGTCGCGATCTGAATGTGACGTAACCCGCGGTTTTTTGTTTTGGAGCGCTTGTGTTGTAGGCTACTATTGTTATGATAAACTGTCTATATTCATAGAGACAACGAGATCACTTTTTAAAGTGTTAAATACATAAATACTATAGCTCACCATGAATGAACCACCTCGAATGAAAGCAAAAAGTCTCAAATGCATAAATATCCCAAAATATTTAACAGCTGTGATCAGTTAGTATTGTGTCATAGACATATACACTAGACCTCACCTTGGCTACGGCAGTTCATTGAAACGAATGCGTCAATAGAGCCGCCATCTTGAAACAGGGGAGCCCCTCCACTTTAATGCATCAGCGTCAATGTAGTGGACACAGGTCTAACGGAAATAAAATCACCAAATGCGATTTTTCTTGTTTGTTCCAATGGTCAGACATGTAATTATCATTGATTCCAGAAAGATTTTTTTAAAAAACATTCTTCCTAGTTCAGATTTCATCCGTGAACATCATCGATCTAGTACGAGTTCACGGGTGGTAAGTCACGGGTTTGACGGCCGTTCCAGTGCACTTTCAAGGGAATAAGATTGGAAAAACACGAGTTAGGTTACAGGTTGCCTGGAACGCGGCATAAACTACTTCCTAACATGAGATCAGAACACTCTTGTCCCATACACCGCACGACCCAGAGTGTTATCAAAAGGTGGACTGGTTTAAGAAATCAACCGGAAGTTTGAAGAGTAGACACAGGCAAAGTCCCTATTGCTTTACACATTTCTCTCCATGACGGTGAGAGACACATTTTTACAGCAGTAAATGAACTAAGAACATCTGATCTAACTTGAACATTAACACACATATCTTTAACATCACAAAAACTTTAAGTTCTTACTGCAATAACACATAAATCAACGCTCAATAAAAAATTACCCACAATGCACCTAGCTGCTAGCGCTGACATATACACTAGACCTCACCTTGGCTACGGCAGTTCATTGGAACGAATGCGTCAATAGAGCCGCCATCTTGAAACAGGGGTAGACACAGGTCTAACGGAAATAAAATCACCATAAATCATCATGAATGCGATTTTTCTTGTTTTTTTGGTTTGTTCCAACGGTCAGACATGTATTTATCATTGATTCCAGAAAGAAAAAAAATGTTTTTTTAAAAACATTCTTCCTAGTTCAGATTTCATCCGTGAACATCATACACTGCACAAAAGTCCGCCACCATCAATGAATTCGAAGTAAAGGCAGAGATAGCAGCGTTACCTAGTTACTTCCTAGGACAAAATAGACCCCTGTTCCAAGATGGCGGCGGTTTTGACGCATGCTTAGAACCCCAAGCTGAAGTCTAGTGTATATGTCTATGGTATTGTGTAATATTCTAAAGCTCATGCTTATAGTCAACTAAAAAAATCTAAGTAACTAAATGTCCAACCAATCTGAAATATAATTATATTTTTATTTGTCTTAGAATGACAACCAAGTAAACAGTGAAAGTATCCAAATCTTATAATAAAGTGGAAAATATATTTAACCTTTAACGAAATCATAAAGGTTAATGACTTTTGCACTATTTACACAAGTCAAATCTCGTCCTTGAGAATGTAAAATATATTGCAATTCATTTTAATGACTTTATTTTACTGTATCTCCAACAAACACAGCCATCAATGTTCTAGGAGTGGCTTTGCTGACTCAGAGACAAAGTACTTGCTCAACAACATTAAAATGGGGAGAAACACACATGGAAATAATCTAAAAAGTATAAAGAGTTGTTTGACAGACATATTTTCACCTTATAATTTAACAATAACAAAACATCTTTTTGAGTTAGTAATTCATATTTAAGAGGGATGCTATCCTGGTTCCATCCCATTTGCCACCAGTACAGTAATGGCTGCTTGAATTCCAGTCTGTTCTCCTCAATGCTCAATGTCTCGGTGGTTTGAATGCCTGAGATGCAATTCCATGTGGAGATGTTCAATTTCGTTTGCAGCACTATGGGACACAAAGGTTTCTGTTGTTTCAGATAGTTTTCGATTTAAAGTTCTGAGTTATGTAAACTAGTTCATATTAAACGTCACTAGTGTCTTTATTTGATTAGTTATGACGATAACAAAACAAAGCGGACATACCTTAATAATTTTTTCCATCCTAGAGAGGAGTGCTAATAAAATTGTGCATAAAACCACCACCACTCCAGCAATCGTGGGCCCTACAGGGAACTTTAGGACTCTATCTAAGGGAAGGGAAGGGGAAGATTCATTAAACTGAATATAAATGTAAAGAAAAATTGAGGATAAAAAAGGGACCACAAACCTTCAACCGTAACCGTAAAAGTCCTTCTCGAAATTCCATAGACGGATGAGGTTACCTCACAGATGTACGTTCCTTGATGAACATCCCGCTCAGCTTTTCGGATGGACAACTCAGCGGTAATGCCATTATTGGTCGCTATGTATCTACCTGTGGTCAGATCCAAAACTTCACCATCCCTTTTCCAAACCAGAGTGACAGGAGGGTTGGCACGTACATCACAGGACAGAACAACATCATCTTTTTCCTCAACAAACACTTCTTTAGTGTCATTAAGGTCTGGAGGGTCTGTAATATAATGGCATTCAAAGCTTAGAATGAAACAATATCTGACCATATCTGCTTATGTTGTTTTACATGCAAACAGAAAAAAAAATTAATCAGTTTGACTGAAATCTAATTCATTTAAAGAACTATTCCAGATTCAAACTTGGGCTCAATTACTCATTAAATTCATTTTGCCTCACCTTTTCTAAAAACAAAAACAAATGAGGATACAGTAAAGCACTTATGAGATTGAAATAGGCCCAATTTCTGGTCAGTGGTCATATGAATCTTTTCTATATCCCTTTTGAAGTCCGCACCAAGAAAAAAGTGATGGAAAAAAGGTTTTGTTTGCATTTCTTATCTTCATATGTCGCTAGTACTCATTCAATGTATTTTTTTTTCAACACATCCCATGATTTTTAAAATATCGGCGTCTACCAAATGGTTGAGATGTCACTTAATGGTAATAAATGCTACCGGAATTCATACATATACTTTGCTATACTTTTCATAATTTATGATCAAAACCTTTTCTAGTCTTGACAAAACACATGGTCAGAAAGGTCTGAGTCTCAAGGTTCCATATTTTGTAACAGAAATGATATCTGGACAGACATTTATTTTATTTTTTTTTCAAGCAAAATGCATACTTAAATTCAATTGAATTTATGTAATTTTTGGTATTACGGCTAAACAAAATCTCATGAGAACTTCATTTTTTGCGACATCAGCTTCAAATTTACTTATTTGGAACTAAATTTGGAACTTATAGCTTTGATTTTACAGTAATTTCATAGAAAAAAATATTTTGTAAAATATATATTTTATATAAAAGACAAAATATTTAGTACAGTATATTTGATTTAATGTAAATTTAAAACTTCTTTTAATTTTGGAGTGCTTTTACTTCAGCAATAATCTGCTGAGTGTTTTACTAAGACTAAACTTAGCATACTTGAATTACATCCAAGTTTTAATAGTGCATTGTACTGTCCATTCTCAAAAAAAGGGGGTGACAGTTAAACATTATGTGCCAAATCAACCGTTTGGTTGAGCATGTTTTTGAAAAATTATTAAAAATATAAAGTTTTTTCATAGCACCAAGTAACATCATTTTGTAAAGATAGGGTTCTTACAGTGTAATATGGAAAAAAAATGCTTAGCTTGCAAAATTTCACCAAAAACAGTTCTCATGGCTGGGGTGATTTATTTGTTAGAAGAAGTGTTGTGACAAGTGCTGTTGATTAACACTGTGAAATCTAGTAATATACCTCAACCAGATGATAAAGATGGCTCAATCAGTTTGAGTTAAGTTAGGTACTCCTCTCAATAAAATATAGTGACTCAAAATGTGCTCAACAAGTCAGTTATATTATTATTATTATTATAGAAATATATTCCTGTTTACTCCAGTAGCCTATTATGAACATTAAACTTACAATGGACGTCGAACTTGATGGAGCCGTTCACACTTGCGTCCCCCTTCAGCTGACAGGTAAAGACGACTCCGTTGTCCTCTTTCGTGACAGACTGTACACAAAGATTACTCAGGGACAGGCGGTTCTCTTGTGCCAGATTCACCCTGGCTCCATTGCGGAACCACTGCAGTTCGGAGTTGGATTGGTCTGTACTTGCATCGGTCTTACAAGTTAGGGTGACGGTTTCCTCAACTTCTGTCTTTAGCAAGCTCCCGATGGCCAATGGACATGACTCTATGGTGACCGCTGGCCAGAGAGAATTAAATATTAGCAATTTGTTCAGGCATAATCCATTCGAATTATTTGAGTACTATATGTTAGAACATGCAGCATTTGGATCTGTTTGAAAGCACCAGGTGATAGATTAGGCTACCTTTTAAAGGACTGACACAGCACAGCAGGAGCAGAATGATAACCAATACTTTCATCTTTGTAAGTGTGCCAGCTGCCCTTAATGATAAAAAAAGACATGAACAAATATGATTTGTGGAATGTTATGGGTAAACATTCTTCAAATGAATTTGTAGTTTGCTAGAGACGAAAGTTTGGATCCCATTGGCTTTCATTGTATGGAAAAACAAAAGACATTTCTCAGAATATCACTAAAGGAAAAAGGTCATGATGTGAGAGTATGTAAATGATGACAATTGCGATGTATTTATGTAAATGCAATTCCAGGCAGTTTCAAAGTCATTTAAACAATTGAATGTGTGAAATTCTCAGAAAAATAATTGCATTCTCAGAAATTCAGATCCCTTTTTCAAGGGCGCTGAGTCTGACTCACCAAAGCTTTGTGCGACGGTTCTCTGGAAAATGCAAAATCCAAAGGTTGCGGGAGGTCTGGAGAGGCCTGTGTCTTTACACCTGTGGTTTATATTCTGTCCCTTTACAGCACTTAACAGGAATTGAAATCACCTTCCCCTCACGGTCACAGACCTTTAAGTGTTGTGCAAAAATAGACTTATAAGTGTAATTTCAATCTCTCAAGGTGGAATGGGAAGAATTGAAAGAGAGAAATCTCATAAAGATATAGTCTTACAGTCATAAAGACGTTTGCGATAAGAGAAAACTGTATGTTCTATAAATGTCAATGCCAAACGCATTAAATATAAAAAGACACGGCCCAACCCAAAATGAATCATGGATTCCTTTTAGTGTTTATATGTGATATCAGTTCAGTTCATTGACGCAGGGCAATGACACTATATGTACAGCATGCAGGAAAAATCAGTTATACAAATTTGATGCAAATACTATTATATAAATACAGGATACATATGTTTTTCTGCAATCGTGCACTAGGGGACATATACATATCAACTAAAACGTACTCGATTACTAACGTAACCTCGGTTCTCTCTAGAAAAGGGAACGAGTATTGCATAATATCTTACGCTAGGGGAAAACCGCTTTTCCACGAGATATTGAAGCCAAAAAATTATCCTTAATTTTAAATGAAAGGGTTAGCTCACCCCAAAAAATGAAAATTAAGTCATTAATTACTCACCCCCATGCTGTACCAACCCCGTAAGATCTTTGTAAGACCTATATATATACCATTTCCCTCCATTGGCCCTTATCAATGTATATGTATAAAGGCATAACGTTTATCAGCCAAATAGTTGAATATGAACAAATGCTTATAATTAAATTATGTAACAGTTTTGTTTTCTATATTGTGCATTTAGCTTTGTCTTCGTCCCAGTTTTGAAACGAAAGATATACTGTATTATGCTGTTTACAATACATAAGGATGGGCTCTGAATTATGATCCACCAGGGGGCCCAGTTTGACCACAGTGAGGTAAAGATGTTGATTATCATAATCAAACTGTAACTAAAACTAACAGATATCACAGGTTCAGTGTGAATTTCAACCATGGAAATCAAGCCTTTTGTCTTCGGTGTTTTTGATTAGCTCAGTAGGCACCAAAATGTCTTTCTGATGGATGTATCACAATTAAAAACAAAAGATTTTCAAGTGCACTTGATTATACACAGTGTTTTGGTACAATGATTTATGCAGTATTTAATACAATTATATATAAAAATATGTAATTTATAATACAAATGAATTTATACTCATAAAGTACTTTTTTTATACTCATTAGCAGCTCATTTGTATTTAAAGGGCCAGGCAAAAAACAGTGCGTTTTTGCAAACCCTCAAAAAGTGCCAACTTTAACATACAATATAAAAATATCACACACTCTGGGGACATCAGAGATTTATTTTACATCTTGTGAAAATGACATTTTACCATCCCAAAAAAATACATCTTACCATTTTTCAAAAATCTACACTGCACTTATGAATGCCTAAATAATGCTATAAGATTAATTTTCTAAATATAACATTTTGAATGCAGAAATAAAGTTTTGGGAAAAATCTTATTATATTATTATAAAACTAAAGCCTCAAATTGGCGGTGGCAAGCCTAAAAGGGGCTATGTGTAGGTTTTTACTTAAAACGATTAAGATAGAGTCTTTATTTCTACATTTATGAGCCGACCATAATGTATTAGAAAGAATGACACCTTGACTGTCCACCACGGTTGCCTCTTTCAGCCTGAGTCGGGTCCGAATTGGCGTGAAAATTCACAAAATGTGATGTCATGCGCATTCTCGTCTACTTGGGCTTGGCGGACGGAAAGAAGCGACCAGCCTCCAGCACAAACCAGATACCCACAGAAACTCCTCGTAAGTAAAAAAAAAAGCCTTATCTAGAGCATGCGAGCGTGCGCAACGAGACTGGCTGCAGTTTCTCTAACGGCCACTGGTGTCAGTAACGGTTAGATATTTCAGAACTTCCGCAATGCCATTCAACCTTTATGAATGGGTCATTGAATCATTGACTCAACCGAACCGTGTTGCTGTGAGATTCAACTTTTCTGCTTTGTTGGGAACTATTTTTGTTTCTAAAATTGTCAATACATTTTTTTCAACTTATCATTTATTGAACTGTTGTATAAAATTAATACCACATTTTACAATTGTACTGATATTCGAGAAAACGGCACTCTTGCTAATTTGATGTTGCTTAACTATAAAACACAAAGTACATGAACTCTTACAAGGGCAATTCACATATTGAATTTTGGGGTCATTTTTATTCATTTTGGTAGCATTTCCAACCTCGCTCAATGCTATTTTACATCAACACCAGATTAGCTTGCTTGTTGTTAAACTTTATGGAGAGCTTTTGCCAAAGTTATAGACTGCCTGTATTGGGATGTCTTAAGAGTGTTTTAATTTCCCTGCAGTGACAAACAGTGACAAAGTTTAGGGCACACATTATCATTACCTGTCTGTCACCAGTGAAAGTGGATGCTGCTCGCCTGCAACATAAAAATAATAACTTACAGTAATCATTCTACCAAGTTATTGCCATCATGAACCTTTGTCTTTTCGTCATAAAATTGTACTTATTGTTGAACAGATGCAATATAACGGATGTATGTATACATTCGTTAATTGCATGCATGTGTGAGAGAAGACAAACTCTTTTCAATAAAAAAGTTTTATTGCATGATAGTGTATTCCTTCTATTCCTCTCCAATTCCTCCTTTCAGTCTTCAGCATTTCTTACTGCATCTGATAAGACATGGGTGTCACTCTTGCAAAATAAAGGCTAAAGGTTGTTCCAGATGTTCTACCCATGGATAAGTGCACAAACACACTGTACATTGCAAGAATTATGCTGACAAATACTTTCTTAACATTTTTTTACAAGACCCTAAACATTCCAGAGCCCCTAAAGGAACATGGTGGTGAGGAAAAAATAAGATGGGTGGAAAAGGTACATTTAATTTTTTTTTCCTTTAGGGGATCTGTAAAATGTAGCTCGAACAATATTTTATCCAATTTTTGTGCTTATTAAAAAAAAGACTTGTATTTCTTTTTATTTGCTGAACCACAAATGTAGTTGCAATAGTATTTGAACACACACACACACAGTTTATTGATTGATCAGCACTGGTTGTGTAAGATCTGTGATGTTGACTGAGGTAAAACGTAAATGTTTAACCGAGCAGACACATTAAAGACCAAAGGTTGTGTGTGATCTGCCGCTGGAGATCCATGGCAAGCAACCAAAGAGTAATGTGCCAATTAGAGATATTTAGCTAACGTATAATGATTTAGATAAGTATGATGATTATAGCTGGGTTTCAGTCACGTGATTACGATGACGCGCGGAATTCAGATGGAGGGCAAGAGCGCAATGGACGAGATGGAGGAAAGTACGTACTGCACTATTTTACACTCTATCATAAGAGAAAGATATAAACAAAAAAAAATCAAACATGTTAAAAGTGATCCTTACGTTATGAAGAGGAGCAATTTTTCAACTGAGATAAAGATTTTCCTGCCATCGAGGCGGTAGATATCAGCAACTACCTCGTCTTGCACACATATTTCGACTTAACAAAGTTCGGAAACATTACACATTGCACATTGCATATTATGTGATTTTCTTTTTTTTGTAGAGTTGCAAGAAATGAAGCCGTAGTTGTGTAAGCAATTTGAAAAATTGTACTAAAACGTACAATTTAGAAAGAAAGCGCTCCACATGTGTTCCTCAAAAGCAAGCAATCTGTTATTTACAGAGGCATTCCTGATAAGATTACCGCTGAGTTTAAGAAGTACGAAGGGCTAACCCGCCCCTTACAGCCCCCATCAGAGCTGCTGTACTCCATACAGGGAATTATAAAGAGCTTGCTTGTGACCTGCCTCTCTGCGACTGAAGGCAGCAGGTTGCTTAATCAGTGCCCCAGCACAATTTCATTTGATTGTTTCTGCCTCCATGGACTGATAACAACATTTTATGACAAATCGCTGCTGGAGAGACGCGGTCTCATTCCAATACTGCTCCTATTATTCTCTCCGTCTCGCTCTTTCCTCACCCTCTTCACTTATTTTTTTTGCACTCAGCGGCTGAATGGATAAAGATCGGATGCCTGAGGCTTGTGGCCCGTTGGCAAGCAATGAACAAATCACCGAGGCAACAGCACCCAGTTCGAAACTGTTCAGCTGCAACTGTGTGCGTCAATGGGTTCCCCTGGCCTACAGAGAGGAACTCTACCAAGTCCTGCTCCTGACCGGGCCCCTGGTGAGTCCTCTCTCTGCTCCAATGCTCTCTCAGTGCTTCAGCTCACTTTAAACTGGTTCTGAGATGCATGTTTAGTTTTGATCCATGCCTGTAACTTAAGCTAGTCTTGACTTGGAGATAGTAATTGTATGATTGATGACGATGTGAACGATGGCTCCTGTTTCATGGTCGTGGACAGTGTTTATCTGACTGTCACGTGGAATTCCTGTGGTATGAACTCTGTTTATATTGGGAATTTATCTTGGTTAGGGACTGTTCTTTTTTTTAAATTAAGGGCCTAGTAGACCTACACCAAACGTTCATTAAAAAAGGGTCCTGTACAGGACTGTACAATACGACATATATCTATGAAAAGATTGGTCAGTGCGATGCAATTTTGTTAAACTCAGTTACTTGTGTTTGTTTTCAGACATAGTCATTTTATTCTTGCGCTTCGAAATCACGATTTTTGACATCACGATGCGAAATCACGATTTTTGATTGTGGATGATTTGGAACTATGTGGAACTATCTGCTATTGAAGAAATATTGTATAAATATGGTATAAATATGGCTACAACGCACATTCCATCAGCTGCAGTTCTGGCGTTTACTTGGTTTACACTCACACACTCTTAGAAGAAATGGTTCTATTTAGAAACAAAAAAGGTTCCATTCCCTGCTTCATATATGGAACTCCAAAATGGTTCAATATGGAACCTTTTTTTGGTAAAAGGTTCTATTGGCCAAGTTTGGAACCCCGGGGTTCTATATAGAACCCAGAGGAACCCTTTTTTAAGAGTGTATAGAACCTTTTAGGGGTTCCAAATACGTAACGCTGATAGAACAATTTTAAGGTTCTATATAGAACCTTTTCTTCTAAGAGTGCAGCGTCCACATGAGTGCAATTCGCTCGGTGGTGTGCACGGCAGATCCAAAGATGCACGACTATGAGCAGAAAATGGCCAAAAAATATACGTATATATAAATATAATTAATTGTAATTAATGTTTCAACGACCAATTGACTGGATTTAATATATAAGAATTAAATATAGTAGAAAATGGTTCATCATAACACAGAGGCGCTGGCGTGTGAACTGGACTCTCGTCTAATAAATGAATTGAAACTTAGCGTATAGCCTAAGGCAGGCTACTTGCCTCACAGACCTGATACATAAATAGAAAGCTTAAAATGTCTACTTTTTAACAGAACAATTCAAAACGAAAGAAAACAGACTCTGCTAATGTTTAATAATGTATACTGGCACGTTCACTACTGCAAAGATCGCTAGTCAGCATCGTCGGTTTTCGTGAATACCAACGTTGGGTGACATTCCCCCTTGGCTAAAAAAAGTTGGATGATCCTCCCCTCAACAAAGAATAAAAAGACATGACCTACTCTTATTTTCCTCCGGTCGTTCATCTCTAAACTGTAAATGCGTCTATCGGGCATGAAGATTATAAACATAAACATCATGATTTTCTATAAAGTTGTTTTGCCAGACGTGATATGGATTCAAACAGCAACAGTATTCGGGCTGCAGACTGAATTGATTTCTGTGTTTATTTGTATGTTGTTGATGACTGAATTTTCATTTTCTTCAGCTCGTCTCCAGGATCTTAAACTTTCTCCTGCCATTCGTCATAACAATATTCTGTGGTCACCTGGGAAATGCTGAATTGGCTGGATATGCCCTGGCTTCTGCGGTAATGCATACACTATCTATTGCTGTCAGGAAAAAAAAAAGTCTGCACAAAAAATTACCTTATAGGGTTACAACAGCTTCAATGGGACAGTACCTTCAAAGATACACTTTTGTACTTTTCTAAGGGTTGCATGTACCTTATTGTACCTACTAAATCCACCCTTTAGAGGTAAATAAGGTACAAGTTAGAGGTAAAGATAAAAGTTAAAGGTAAGATCATTCCGTCCAGTTATTACATCTCTGATATTAAAATATATAACTATCATTAATGAAATCCTTCTGAAAAATCTAAAGCCTCGGTATCTTGTCACGACTGTGTTTTGTAAACTAAGACTATTTCCTATTTCAAGAAGTGCTCTGGAAGATCCGATCGGAAATCCATTGCCCGTATCTCCAAGAAGGAAGCAGTGAGAGATAAGGAGAGTGTGTTCAGTGATTGCACTGCTAAAGCATCATTTGTCTCCCCCAGACTGTTAATGTGACCACAACAGCCACTGGATGCGGTCTGGCCCTTGCATGTGACACACTCGTCTCTCAGGTAGTCTTAACTCATAATGACCTTAACCTGTTTAAAGTAATTATGTATGTTGTCTTGCCAACTATCTCAATAAAAGTAATGAGTCCATCCTCTGTGTTATGTACTAATGATCTGTTGTCCATGTCCAGACATTTGGTAGTAAGAACCTAAAGCGTGTGGGGGAAATTCTCCAGAGAAGCATACTCATCCTCTTACTCTTCTGCCTGCCATGCTGGGCCATACTCATCAACGCTGAGTCAATACTCCTCACTCTGAAGCAAGAGCCGGAGGTGGCCAGGTCAGACTAATCCAGTCAGATTATTACATCAGAACTTTTAGTAGGGACAGGTAAAGGGTTAACATGCAACTTAGAGTCCAAAAACATTAAAATTAGGTTGCATCTAAGTATATTCTTTTAAACTATATTATTTCCATAATATCGCAGTATACTAAGAGAAATCTGATTCTCTCTCTCTCAAAAAATAAATAAATAAATAAATTAAAAAAAGGAATTAGGACATAAATAGTACAGCATAAATAATTGGGTATCATACTGTTCAAAGATGCTCAAAGTTGCATTATTCATCCCTGTTTCAGGATTGCACAGCTGTATGTTATGGCTTTCCTCCCTGCCGTTCCTGTAAGTATAACAACATGTTTTTACAAAAACATTCAGTGGTTGTGCTTTAATCTCTGTGCTGGCCTTGTTTTTCTTGAGTATAAGTTCAAATGTTTCCTGGCGCTTTCTCCAAATCATGCTGCTCACTCTTCACGACACTTTTTGGTCTATGACCAGTGTTTTCTGTCAAATTGTATATTATTTTCAGTTCAACATGTAATATTTAACCCTCAGGTGCTCTTCGTTTCGGAGTCACACTTGTTATCTTACCGGTCAAAAGTGACCGGACAACTAAAAATTAAATTTCCCCCATCCCAGTAAAACCAATGCAATTTATTTTTGTTCTATAATATTTATTCTTTGTAATTTAGTATTTTGAGACAATTTGATTGAATTTATTAATATTTATGCAATATTTATGGTCTATTTTTGCTATATATATATATATATATATATATATATATATATTCTTTTTTTAATAAAATTATTAATGCAGTATTTTAGTTTAATATAGAGTCTAGGCCTTCAGAAAAATATATATATATATTTTTTGAAGAAAATTAGCACCATCTGGTTACAGTATAGAGAAAACGCGTAGAATCATGGTGTAACCACTAGATGGCATGTACAGCTCTCTATGGAGAAGCACGTGAATTCCCCAGATGTTTATTTATTTATTTATTTTTTTTGGTGGATTTGAATATATAGTTGAAACAATCTCAAAAACGATTTTTTCAGTCAGAAATGACCGAAGAGCACCTGAGGGTTAAAGGGTGTAACCACATTTATGCAGTCAGTTGTCACAAGCTTTACTTCAGTTGACATCTTCCTTTTATTTCCAAGGCCATGTTTCTGCACCATCTGCAGGTGTCTTATCTGCAAAACCAGGTACAACATCTCAGTAATCTCAAGATGTCGCATTGGACAGCTTGTATATGAGCAAAAGAGATGAAAACTGAAGAGATAATGTCATTGTCATGTTTCAGGGCATCATCCTGCCCCAGATGTACACCGCAGTGGCTGCCAACATTTTAAACGTAGCAACAAACTACGTCCTTCTTCACTCAATGAAGCTGGGAGTGAAGTATGTATGATTATTAGGCTAGTAATTCTAATAAACTATAATAAATACTCTGAAGAGGCAGGAAATAAATGATCTTCAGGATAAGCAGGTGTGTGTGTGTTTCTGCAGGGGCTCTGCTGTAGCTAACAGTTTCTCACAGATCTCCATCTGCCTCCTGCTGTTCGCGTACATACGCTGGAAAAAGCTGCATGTGAAGACATGGGATGGTGAGGAATATATGGAAAGCTGTACACACACACTTTTATGCCATTATGGGGGTCATTGACTTCTAAATGATTACATTAAGTCATCTATAATTATCACTCCCTGAGGGGCGTTTATATCCGACGTTGATTTGTAGTGACAAATTGATTCTTGACCGTGAGCGAGAGAGATGACTCGTAGTGCAGTCAGCAGAGTTCCGATGTATGCAAATGAACCTCAATGTATGCAAATGAGCCTCAACGTATGCAAATGAGCCTCAATGTATGCGGCGACTGCCAATGGAAGTGCCAACTGAACACTCTCAGAAAAAAAGGTACAAAAGCTGTCACTGGGGCGGTACCTTTTCAAAAGTTACACTTTTGTACCTAAAGGGTGCATATTGGTACTTTCATGGTACATATTTGTACCATTAAGGTACCAAAATGCACCCTTTAGGTACAAAAGTGTACCTTTTGAAAAGGTACCGCCCCAGTGACAGCTTTTGTACCTTTTTTTCTGAGAGTGAATATACAATACAACGCTGCGCAAAAGTGCACACACCCCTCTTTCAGAATCTGTGAAAATGTGAATAATTTCAACAAAATAAGAGGGATCATACAAAATGCATATTATTTTACTTAGTACTGTCCTGAATAGGATATTGTACATAAAAATCAAAAGTTTACATATCAAGTCAAGTCAACTTTGTATTATGTATGTAATATTACGTATGTAATTTGTGGCCATTTGTAACTTGAACATTTACAATTTCCAGTTATTTTAGCAGTACAAAAACAGTTGGTTATGATGCTTGAGATTGTAATCTGGTATTTATTATTTTAATGTAATATCGCAATCATAAACACACTGGTTTGTAGCACAAATAGTTATTCATCATTTACCTAATCGGAAGCCTCACACAAATTCACAGTTAATGTCCTGCTTCTGCGTTACAATATAAAGTAGAGAGGTTTTGTCGAGTTTTGACAAGTTCTTCCACATACATGAATACACTAACACAATTATTTTGCATGGCAAGTCAATCAATTACAAGAGATGTACGGTGTTCTGTATGTGAATGTGTTTGTCTCTGTCGCCCCCTACAGGCTGGTCTAGAGCATCACTGCAGGAGTGGGGCTCTTACATGAAACTGGCCATTCCCAGCACTCTCATGCTCTGTTTTGAGTGGTGGGTCTATGAGATCGGAGGTTTCCTTGCAGGTGTGTACGAGTGAGGAAGATTGAGTTTACGTTATCTTGTGTTTTTGATTAAATTAGTTTAGTAGTTGCCAATTTGATATACATACAGAAAATATTTCTATTGGTCTTCAACCTGAACTGCCATAAATTCCCTAACTACTTGTTTCAGTGCAATGCAGCAGTCAGAGAAAAATACTCTCATTCCACACATAATTAAATAACATCCACCCCCTTTCTCATCCCTGATTGTCAGGAATGCTCGGAGAGGTGGATCTTGGTGCTCAACATGTGTTGCTGGAGGTGGGGGCCATTACTTACATGGTAAGACAGCTTTGTGTTGCTTTGAGCTCACGGTACTTAGAGAATTTTTGACATTACTGACAAAAGGGAAATTTATTTATGGTTTAATAAACCCATTTCATGTTTAGTTTCCATTAGGTGTGCATGCAGCCGCTTGTGTGCGTGTGGGAAACGCGCTGGGAGCTGGAGACACTGACAGGGCCCTGATCACCAGTAAAGTGACTCTTGTGATCTCGGGTTAGTAGACTATGGAAATACCCACATAGTGGTTAAAATAAAGCTTAACTCTTTGCCCACCATTGAAGGAAATTTCCGTAATTTATGAGACAACACTTCCCGGCCATTGACGGAAATTTCCGGATTTCCGTGTTTTCACTGTTAATCACGGTTGAAAACATTTGTTAGAGATTGAGTAATCACACACTCAAAAAAGGTACAAAAAGCTGTCACTGGGGTTGTACCTTTTCAAAAGGTAAACTTTTATCCATTTTAGGTGCTAATATGTAAATTTAAGGTGCTATTATGTACATTTTAGGTGCTAATATGTAAATTTTAGGTGCTATTATGTACATTTTAGGTGGTATTATGTACAATTAGGTGCTATGTACATTTTAGGTGCTATTATGTACATTTTAGGTGGTATTATGTACAATTAGGTGCTAATATGTACATTTTAGGTGCTATTATGTACATTTTAGGTGCTGATATGTACATGTAGGTGCTATTATGTACATTTTAGGTGCTAATATGTACATTTTAGGTGGTATTATGTACAATTAGGTGCTAATATGTAAATTTTAGGTGCTATTAGGTAAATTTTAGGTGCTAATATGTACATTTTAGGTGCTATTATGTACATTTTAGGTGCTAATAATGTAAATTTTAGGTGCTGTAATGTACATTTTAGGTGCTAAAATGTTCATGTAGGTGCTAATATGTACATTTTAGGTGATGTTATTGACATTTTAGGTGCTAATACCTACATTTTAGGTGCTAATATGTACCAATAAGATACCAATATGCACCCTTTAGGTACAAAAGTGAATCTTTTGAAAAGATACAGCCTCAGTGACAGCATACCTTTTTTCTGAGAGTGATATGCAATCAGTTATAACTTATATTACTTTAATAAAGTATGGTAATTTAAATAATTACATTACTTATTGCATTATAAATAGGGTAACTTGTAATCTGTAACCTATTACATTTCCAAAGTCACCTTCCCAACACTGGGTGTCGTACAGATGTCGATGAAAAATGGAGGGAGATTACGAGGACACATAAACTTTAAAAAATAAAGCATGCACAGATAAATAAAAAAATACTGCAATATCATAAAAAAAATATTTGTTGCGCATGATTTCATGGTGAACGTACAGAAGAAAATATCATTTAAACCTTTGCATTGCAGGAGTTTTGGCTGTTTTACAGGGAATCGTGATGGGCTGCTCAAAGTCAGTCGTGGGCTACATCTTTACCTCTGATGAGTAAGTTTTTTTCCATTATAGCATACTGTATACACACGTTTTGGATTACGTTAAAACAGATTATGTGATTTTATGTAGTATTATGATCTAATTTTCTGCATAAGAAATATAAAAACACTGCTATTAGAGCGATTAGAGTGAAGCTTTTCTTCTATTTTGCAGTTCTCACTTCTTGATTTAATCTAACAGGAGCATAGTGAAGATCGTCTCGGAAAATCTCACGCTGTACGTCTTCCTGCAGTTTTTTGATGCTCTTGTGGTAGGTTTGAAACGTTTTTAACATTTGTATTTGTTTAAAGGAAGGCAACACAAATTAATCATTGTTGGTGGCTTCATGCGATCTCTTATAATGCCTATAATGATAGTTGTCTTTCATCATTATATGACTCTAGGGGCCCTATTTTAACGATCTGAAACGCAAGTGTCAAAGCGCAAAGCGCAAGTAACTTTGTGGGCGGATCCCGGCGCTGTTGTTATTTTCCCGGCGGGATAAATGCCTGGCGCAAATCTAAAAGAGGTTGGTCTGGAGTAGCTTCATTATTCATAGGTGTGGTTTGGGCGTAATGGAAATAAACCAATAAGAGCGTCATATCACATTCCCTTTAAGAGCGTGATGAACGAGGTGCGCTTGTTCCATGGCGCAATACTATCTTTACCAGACGCGCTTCACAATCGGTTCACAGCCGAGGAGATCGAAGTTCTCGTCAGGGCCGTAAAAGAAAGAGAAGGGACATTGGGGACGGGACAAACCCACCCAAATTAGCTTCGGTTAAACGTGCATATTATAATAACTTGGGTATGTGTAGGTTTTATGCCTATTTTTCCCATCATCGTGGACACAACAATGATTTCCCTCATGTTTATATTTTTTCTTATAATAATGTATCATTTACAAAAAGTAAAATGTATCTGTGTGATGAGAGAATCATCTACAGTGTATGTGCGTTGTTCACTCTCTGTATTATGGCCAAGCAGGCGCGCTTAAAATAGCATCTGAATGTACGCGCAACGCGCCACTGACTTTAGACCAGGTTTTTTCTGGTCATTGGCGCAATTGTTTTCTGGAACTGCAAAATAGCACTAGGAATTGTTTGCACCGACACACGCCTCCTTTTTGCGCCAATCCGCCCATGGAGCGCAAGTTCATTTCCTAGTTTACCGACGTGCGTCTGTGGAGGAAAAAAACCCGCTTTGCGCACGTGCAAAATAGGAATGATAAATGCGTCAGTGTATAAAGTCATTTGCGCCGGGTGCAAGATAGAGCTCTAGGTGTGATTATACTGTGATAATGTCGCAATTAGACTATGGGAATGAAACCTGGTTCTGTGAAATGACGCATTTACTGATTACTGTGAAGTGTCTGGTTCTTATCTGTAAGACAGACTGATTGTGTTGTGTTTTAGTGTGTGAGTTCAGGGATTCTTCTGGGTGCTGGGAAGCAGAAGATAGCAGCACTGTCCAACTTGATCTGTTACTACTGCATTGGCTTACCAGTGGGAATATCACTGATGTTTCTGGCCGAGCTCAGGATACTTGGTACACCTTTTCGCATGTCCTGATTTTGCCAAGTTAGATGCGTTACTTGGCCAACATGTTTTGTTGATCCAGGAACAACATTTAGTCCTAAGCATATATCATACCCCTAAACCTAACCGTGATCCCTAAATCAGAGGGACATTATAGGTGAATAACAAGGATTTTGAAGCATGATTACATAAACTGTAAACTTGTCCCTCATATCTGATTGGTTGATTGGAATGTTGTTCCAGGATCAACAAAGATGTTGCAAATGAATGCAAAACTAATGCCAAGCCAATAAAGATATTTAATTTAATTTATATACTGTATGTGACAACAGCAATTTTGATAATAATACAACATTATGATTAATTTCAGCATTCCCTTGATTTATATCACTGTTCAAATGTTCTTAAGCAGCAAATCAGCATTTCTAAAGGATCATGTGGTACTAAAGACTGGAGTAATGATGCTATAAATCCTCTACATAACCGCCGGAGTCACGAGTCCTCCATCTCTGTAGTTTTTTAACACTTTTCACTCGCGTTTGTAGTTCTAACCGAATCTTCTTCCAACGCGCGATGGGTTGTGGGCAATATCAGCGGATTTCGGCAATTCGGATTCTGACCGGTTTTCTGTCGATTTTTGCTTCCTTGTCGAAAAATGCTACCGTAGCGCGAATTGATGACAGAATGCCGATTAAAGTCGTATGAAATACAATTATAATACAATTCTAAGTTATGAGAAGCTACTGTATACTGTAGACGACTATTTTTACTTGTAAAACGGCATGAAAAGTAAAAATTATCATAAAATATTCATCTTTGACTTGTCAAAGTACACCTTTCCTCATAGTAACTGAAAATTTCAGTTATTCTTTTTCAGCTGGCTGACCGTACAAATATTCATATGGTAGTAAGCATTTTTAGGGAAATTATATATTATAACAGGAAAATGTACCTTTTGAAAAAAGAAAAGAAAAAAAAAAATCTGAGTCTGCACATGCGCATGACCGTTAAGTAGCAAATCTCGATGGGTAGCATGAATTGTCAGAACACCTGAAAATAGACCAATTGGGTCTCTTTGGACACTCATTTCAACATAAAACAATTTGGGACGTACTAATTCTATTTTCAAATACCATTTAGGACAGATAGTATGCGAAATTAGGATGCAGTCTGTCGCTAGCCTAGCTTAGCACAAAGACTGGAATGGCTCCAGCTAGCATACTACTCCCAATATAAGTAACAAAATAACACCAACATTTTCATATTTACATGTTGTGGTTAGTAGTCACAGTGCAAATAACAAGGTCACATGAGACACATAGTTCCCAGTATGTATACGGTTAGAAGATGGCTCATGTGACCTTGTAATTTGTACACAGTGACTGTAAAAATCACAACATGTAAACAGGAAAATGTCACTTATTGGGAGCAGTATGCTAGCTGGAGCCGTTTACATCCAGTCCTTTTGCTACGCTAGGCTAGCGGTGGGTGCGTCAGACAGTTACGGCACACACAGAGATAAAAAGGGTATGTTTGTGGACTTATCTAACTCTGGGGGAGACAGCGAATAAGCTAAAGTCCCAAAAAGTCAGCGTTTAAGCGCATCTAAACTTGTGATTTTTAAATGAACATTTTGACATAAATTCCTCACCCTCATGTTGTTAAAAACCCATACGACTTTTGTTAATCTTCTAAAAAGAAATGAAGATATTGCTGACAGATTTGTGTTTTACTTTTGTGTGAATTAACCCTTTAATGTAGATCTAGATCTCTGCTCATATAGTACGTTTGCTCTTCAATCCAGCCATGTAATAAAATTCAAGTTGCATTTGTTTATCTGTCACCTGTTCTAAGCCTGAAACACATCTCATTTTCATTCATTCAGGTCTGTGGCTTGGTCTCTTGATTTGTGTCATTATTCAAACCTGTTTCTTCACCACTCTCATCTTCAAGCTCGACTGGAAGAGAGCAACAGAGCAGGTGGGACATGGCAAATCAAACTCACATGGTCAAGCCAAGCTGCCATCCTGGAAGGCTGTTAAAAGAGTGATAATGTCGACTAATATCTTCCTTAGGCCCTGAAACGTGCAGGCAAACATGCAAAAGTTGTGTGTGTCCAAAAGGCGCCGTCGATAGGACAGACAGTCATCGATACGCTAGTTTCTGAAGGGGACGACAGCGCGCAGCAAACACCTGACTTTGGAGCTTCAGCGAGTATACCTGAACCTTGGGATGACATAACTGGAAACAAAGTAATGGCTACATTGATGACGTCTGTCCTGAAATATAAAACTATTCTCAAAATATAATAACTTTTATATCATTTTTTTTGCTACTTTAGGCCCAGCTAACAAGTATTAGCTCTGAAGCGGATGGCTATGTACAAGTTAGTACTCAAGAGCAGGGTAAACCAGTGATGGGGAGTGAATCTGGAGAAGCTCGAGCTAAAGTATTACTCTCTACGAACCAGCTTGTGCTTAGACGGGGACTCACACTGTTGACCACCGTCCTGATCCTGATAGCTGGAATCGCTGTGCATGTAGCTTGTCCTCTTCCAGAAAGTTTTATTCGACATCAGAGCAACCTAACGATGGATTCAAAGATTGTTTCCACCCTTAACCCATTCCTCAACACCACAGCAAGCTCACTCTAACCTGATCCATCTTACCAAGGCCTCAATTAAAACAGGAAAAAAGGTTGTGATCGCGACTGGGTCAATCTATCCAATATATTCAAGGAGGACATAAGCGAATCAGCCAAATACAGACAAAATGATATTTGTCTGTATTATTTAAGAGAAAACAAAAAACTACATCTCTGCCAGATCGTCGGCGTACAGAAGGGCTTTTCTCTGAACGTACAATATGGACACATTTTGTGTGACAACCGTCTAGGCCAAAATACAGCTGCATAAGGCTACTGAAAAGAGCATTACTTATTGTGCACTATATACTATTTCATTTCTTAGTGAACAAATTTTACATTTTGATAATTTTTTTTATATATCTGTTTATATGATGCAGATTATAAGGTTGTAGTTTTCCTTGTCAATGTATTTATCATATCAAAGTAAAGCAAAAAGTAAAAACTAATGAAAACGTTGTTTGCAAATTAATTTTAGGCAAGCATTTCAAATGACAGCAATTTTTGATAAAAAAAAGAAAAAGAAAAAGAAAGAAAATGATAATGCAAACTACTGTCAAATGCACATTCACCCGTGCATGTCACATCATATCCATAGCCAACTCCGGCTGCGTTGGTGTGTATTAATTTGTCCATTCGCTATGAGATGATGTTCTTGAACCACATTCATTCAAGAGGAGCGATATATGTAAAGAAATAATTGACGACGGACCGTTGAATTATTAGAGAAATACGGTAATGCACACCCGAGCTGGAAATGCCACGAAGCGAAGCGGAAAGAGTGCATTCATTTTCAGTAATACGACGGTCCAAAATCAGTTATTCTGCAAATACTACGGTCACCACATCTCAAAACATTGTTTAGATGATGTCCTTCAGTAGGTGTCGGTATGCACCAATAAACAGGGTTCGAAATGAGGGGGGTCCGGACCCTCCATATAGGAACTACGAATTTATTTTTGGATTTTGGGGGGTCTCCGACAATGAGGCTATATTTTAAAAATTATTTAAAAATATTGTAAGAAATTAGGTCCATTACATGTGATGCCAATAGAACCAGTGTGTGTAACGTTACCAATTCGATTCGCATCACATACACTCACCTTATGTCATTCTCTGCCATACGACGATGAACTACGGTTTCGCTGACTCCAAAAAGCCTTGCAATGGCACCAACAGGCAAACCCGCATGTAAAAGTTCTTCCACGGCGTCCACGCGCAGCATAGGCGTCATTGTTTGTTTGTCGCGTTGCATCATGGGAAACATGTGGCAGGAAACACCATAGAAACACCGCTAGATACCTGTAATTTGATTGTATTGCACGTTTGGAGTCATAATTGCAATAAATAAATTTAAAATTGTAAGAAACTCGCAATTGTGTCAATTTTATTTTTTAATTCCGTGGCAGAAACGAACTTTCATAAACAACCGCAATAGTGACAATAACAAAAAAAAAAAAAAAAAATCAAGTAACCGTTACAGCTTGTCGCTTATTTTATTCTTGAAATTCAATAAAACTTTCACAATGCCAGTGTGATACAATTAACAAAACTAATATCAGAGAGAACTCAAAAGGCTGCTTTGAATTAAAAAATAAATAGAAAAATAAATAAAACAATCATCTACCTATCAAATATTATTAAAGCTGCAGTCCATAGCTTTTTTTTTTTTTTTTGGTTAAAAATGATATAAAATACATATTTGAATATTTGAGAAAATGCCTAACCAGCCAGTGTTCAAAACTATCTGCTTGCTTACTTGTTCCGATCACATTTTGCAGTGAAAATTATTATGTAAATCATACTTCGGAAAAGAATAATCTGTGATTTTGAATGCCAGTATTGACAGCTGCACACTCTCTTCAGTGTGTTCGTCCGCGCTGAGCAGTGTTGAACTACAACTGCAATTGCAGATTTCGAACAGAGATGGCGACAAAGAGGAAAAAATGCGGACTGCAGCTTTAACTTTGGCACTGGTGAATTTTATTTTTTAAATTTTGCATTGAAGACAAAGCTCTGTATTTATTACGCTCATCTGAGAAATCCAGTGAGCACCTCATTTAACACAATCCCTCCAGCTAGTATAAGCAGCATGAAGAAAACCGCTAGTCCTCGACGAACAACCAGCTGTTTGGTGGTCAAAACCACCCCAACTGTGACCTTTGTGCCAGCGTCTGTTATTCCTCCTTCTCCATTACCGAGTCCTTCCAGGTCTGTGCTTGCATCGGTCTGGCCTTCTTCAGTGTGCTGGGAATCTTCTGGCACTTCTGTACAATAATTCGTCAACATAAGGGGAAATTCATGATAAAAGGGTCATCTTTGTGTTCATCATTAAGTTCATCATATTCCACAGACTGAAAGTACCTTCTGTGCAGCCCTTATTTTCCATTGCATAAGATTCATCTTTGGTCTCAGGGGCTTGAACACCAGCTCTGATCAAGGCCTGAAAATAAGCAGATAAAGACTGAAATAATCATCTGTACATAATAGACTATGGATGAGGAAAAATGGCCCACCTCTTGAGTCACCTTTTTCCAGTCCAGTTTGCAAATGAGGATGACAAAGAACGAAGACTGTAGGAAGACACACACAAAAAACCCAATCCACAGACCTAACAACAGAGAAAAAAGACGTGAGGTGATTGATGGACTTGTTCAGTGGGACACTTGTTGAGTTTTAACCCGCTGGAGAGTTAGAGGGTTAAAACTCAAGTGTATCAGAGTAGCATCAGGGGGTTAATAAAGTGGTTTGGTTATTTCAGCACCACATGTTTGCAAGTCACCTACCAACGATGCCCATGCTGAGGGCAAACATCAGTGACACTCCTATTGGTAATCCCACAAAATAATATCCCAAGATGTTACAAACAGCACCAAGCAGCTGCTTCCCTGCACCTCTGACAATGCCGCCTGTAATGGCCTTCAGACAGAAAAACAAACATTAGTTTGACTATTATCAAGAGGACATTATCAGACATTCACAATATCTAAAGTGACCTGAAAGACTGAAAGGATCATAGAAATCAAAATATCACCACACACCACACCCTTTTCAGTTTATTTTAACTGTTCAAGACTTTTTTGTTAAAAAGGAATAAAACATTTTTGTTTTGTTTTTCATCAAATTATTAAATTATCAATTAAATTATTAATATAAAAAATAATAAATTACATTAATAATTAATAAATTATTGATATAAAAAATAAATTCAATTAATATTAAATAAATTATTACTATTAAAAAAAACTTTTACGAAATATCATTATATTTATGCTTAAAACAAAGAAAAAAAACAATATACCAGTGGAGTTGGAGGTATTAAAAATCTAGAGAATTGATCTGGAACCAAGTTTATGCAATTTTGTTTCTCAAAGTAAATATATATTTACAGACGATCATATATTTGTACAGGAGAATTAGTATTTTTTTTTTTTTTTTTTTGCACACGATAGTTAAAAATAAAAACTCTTACCGCAATGGCATCAAATAGATAAAAGAACCCATACATGATCATGACCTCAGATACTCTGAACACAATTTCCCTGACAGAGAGAGAGAGAGAGTTCAGTACACAGATCAGTTAATGATTTTAAAGTTTCAACCTTCATGTTAACATGAACCAATGCAATTAATATATATTTAATTATTTCATTTTTATTCTATACTAAAACTGCCATACTGTACGTTGCAGTTTGTCCGAACCTGGATGCCAGCCTAAACCCCGCACACAACATTGTTTGGTCGGGAAGTTCGGTCTGCATTCGATCCATTGAGGAGTAATTATGATCGGTTCGGAATTAGTCCGGCCAATCAAATTGCCAGGACGGGCTTTATGGACAGATGATCTGCAGTTACGTAATCATCACGTTATCAAAGAGCGCTTGGATTGAACTGGTTTCCCTAAAAGATATTCTGACTAAAATATGAGTATGAGAGTATGAGAAGTGAATCTTTTTAAATTTCAAATACCCAATCTAAAATGCCATATTGCTTTTAAGCAAAGTAGATCTACTTTGTAGGTACTTACTCTTCCGTGGTAAATATGTATCCAATAACATCTTTGGCACTTCCAAAAATGGTTGCAACCACACAAGAAAAAAGTACTAGGAAAAAACACATACACACACACACACACCAGGGAAACCAAATAACACTTAACTTTACAATGATGATCAAAAACATAGTCATAAGTGAGATTTTTTATAATTAATAATGCATGCAAATATTCTTAGAAGCTATTAGGCATCTTATAGCAATGCAGTTGATGAATGGATCACATACGTCCACAGGCTAAAGCCATTTTAGCGGACAGCTTGGCTTGTTCAGTGTTTCCAGCTCCAAGAGCATTTCCCACCCTCACACTGGCTGCCACTGCAAATCCCAGCGGAACCTGAATGGCAAAGAGAAAACAATGACTTGTGCTCAAGCTAATTGGTCTACTTTAACCAAAGGATATAGTTCATCACAGATTTTGTTGTTCCTGGAGCCATTTTACTTGTGACATTGCTATTTGATTTTACTAACCGCAATGATTTCTGTTGGGTTATTTGGTCACACTTAGCCTACTATGAAAACTTAACATGCATTTTAGTTATTTCCAAGACTACATTTAACCCTCTGGGGTTCTTCACTTCAAAAATGACCCGAAGAGTTTAAATAAAAAAAAAAATGTTAAAAATCGTAGCTTCATCGGAATGGTCCGAAACTTGGTGACTTTATTGGTACTTGGTATATGAACACCCAAAAAAATTGGGGACAGGATTTGAAAAGTCTAAGTGGTCGTAAAAAAAAAATAGTCACACTCAGGACCTTTGGGTCAAAAATGACCCGCATAGGAAATGAATGGGAAATTGGCAAAAAATGTGAAAATACTGAGTTTTTTTGTGCGTACAATCTACAAATCAGCAAAAGCACAGAACAGTGAAGGGGTGAATCTATAAAACATCAAAAGTGCAAAACAGACACATCCACACACACACACAAACACACCTTTATACACAAACACACCAAAAAATTCAGACTATACATGTGTTTTGCATTTTTAAAAAGCTCAGTTTTTTTAAAAAGCTCAGCAATTTCAAAAATTGCTTTTATGAGGCCTAGGCTTGACTCCAAAATGAAATACAGCTTTAAAAAATATAAAAAAAAAATATATATATATATTTTTTAAATATTTTTTTTCTATTATATTCAATGGGGGAAAATTTGGTCATAATTATTGCATTAATACTAATTATAATTTTTTTTTTATTTTTGAAATTTTCTCACAACACCAAAATAGAAAAGAAAAAATATTATAAAAAACAAGTAAAAAAAATTATGATTTTCTTTTTTAAATATGAATCCCGCCCTTCGGGTCAATTTTGACCAAATTTTCGGGTCAAATTTCGGGCCAAATTTTCCCCCATTGAATATAATAGAAAAAAAAATATTTTAAAAAAATATATTTTTTTAAATTTTTTTTAAAGCTGTATTTCATTTTGGAGTCAAGCCTAGGCCTCATAAAAGCAATTTTTGAAATTAGATGGATGCCATCTCGTGGACAAACTGAGCTTTTTAAAAATGCAAAACACATGTATAATCTGAATTTTTTGGTGTGTTTGTGTATAAAAGTGTGTTTGTGTGTGTGTGTGTGTCAATTTTGACCCGAAGATCCTGAGTGTGACTGTTAAACGAAGAACCCCAGAGGGTTAATAATCTCAATTATGGGATGGATTAAGGCTTTCACATAGAAACAAGTGCACCACACTGCATTCCTATGCAAGTTCTTCATATACAAATATGCAAGATCTAATAATTGAGTATTAGTTGTATATATTTTAGAGTTGTTTAAGAAAATGTATTTGGAAATAAAAGGCTGATGTGTTCGGTTACAATGTGTGATTTGGTTTTCACCACCCATGCAGACGATAACAAAATGCTATTTGCTAATGGAAAATGAGACTGAGAAGTTCTGAATGTAGAATAACAGAAATGTAACACAGTTCTGTCAACAGGTTTCAATGTCAGTTTATCTTTTGCTAATATCTTGACCCGTTGACCTGCAAACTGCTGGGTCTGAGAAGATCCTTAAACCCGAACAAATGTACAGTTTTGTTTTTGTTTCAAGACCGAATGGCCTTTGTAAACCTACCATGTATGCAATAGTGGCCAGCTCATACACAACAGACTGAGCTCCCAGTTCGGCCTCACTGATGAGCCCTACAATGACAAAATACAATACATGAAGATCTTGAATTCATGCCACAAGGCTAATTGAATTAGGCTACATAAAAACACAGGATGTTTGCAAACCTGCCAGGAATCCACCAATCTCATATGTCCACCACTCCACACATAGCATGAGCATGCTGGGAAGAGCCAAGCGAATGAAGGCGCCCCATTCCTGCAGACAGTCACGAGACCAGCCTAATGCGAGACAGAGATGGAGATCAGCAAAAAAAGATACGACAGTTTCAACATCTATGGCAGTGCGTTATAAAATGAACCATGACTCATCGAAACATTTCAGTGAACTCTCCTCTACACCGTCTTAAAGAGTAACAGTGTAAACTACAGTCTGGTCACATATTAATTAAGAAAACAGCATGCTTTGCACCAGGACATAAAACTGGCACATTTTGCTCATGTGAGTGATGTAATCATTTTTTAAATAATTATCCAACACTAAAACATTTTTCAAATCAAGAAAAGTTGTGCAAAAAGATTCACTTATAGAAACATTTAAATATTAAAGCAGCATCCATACCCAATTTAAAATTATGTAATAATCATCTAAAAATAGCTTTTAGTGAAAAGACATTTCTTGAATGTTGCACAAATCTCTTTGTCTCAGAATATAAACAGTAAACTCTCTTGAAAACCAAGGGTGCTGACATAGATAGACACTCACCATCCCAGGTGGGTTTATGCAGGCCCTTCCAGCGGATGTAGACATAGAGAAACACAGCCAATGAATACTGGGAAATGGTGTTTGCAGCAGCAGATCCACTGTTAGTAAGAAAGAAGGACTCCGTGGAGTCATTTGGACCTTGAATTATTTTCAAGCTTTGGGATCTTTCAAACAAATAACAAAAAACTAAACGTGTGTCCCAATTTGCATACTTGTGCACTTTATGCCATTTTGTAGTATAAATAGTGCAAGTTTTCCTTACATTGTGTCTATCAGACTCCAAAGCTGGATGACAAAATTGCATTTTTAACTTCACATACTAGACGGTAGAGTACACTGTGCATAGTAAGTGCAAAGCGTATAGTACTGTATGTAATTCAGGACACAACATAAGATCCTATGAAACGTGATAAACAGAATCTAGACAGCTTCTTACGGCACACCGAGATCAAGCGGATAAAGGAAGATGTAGTTTATCAAAGCGTTGAGGATGTTCCCTGCTATTCCCGTGAGGACCTGAGGCCAAATAATACCCTAAACAAATATATGATCAAAAACAGACCCTTGTATATGCGATTTTTGAACAATAATAATAATGGAGACACAATGCTTGGGTTTACCTGATTTTGAAGATACCTTCCCTGCAGCTGATACATAAAGGCAGCCTGAAAATGTATATTTTTGGAAGTTATTACACAGAATAGTTCTTTTTACTGTATAGTGAATACATTTCATGTTTAATATGTCACTCACAGGCAAAGCAGGCATGAATATTTTTACATAAAGTTGTGACAGACTGTTGAGAGAGAGAGAGGGAGAGAGGGGTGGGGGCAAACAATCACACACAGTTATAAGAACTCCACAGACACTGGCTTTAGGTCCATGTGACTGCCACATGTCCAAATGATATGACATAATATTATTTCACAATACTTATATAATTTAGCCTACTTGTATGTTCACAATATGTTGACTTTAACAGACTTTATCAGCACATCACTCTAAGTTTTGCTAAACAGAAGCATAACTTAATGTGTGTTGAATGTGTCAGACCTGGCCACAGCGGGACTCTGCCGGACAGCCAGCAGGATCGGCTCTGTGTTGATGAGAAGCGCCCAGCAGGGGAAACAGGCCAACAGGAGGATGAGAATCCCTCTCTGCAGTATCACACCCACCCGCTTCAGATTTTTACCCCCAAACGTCTGCAGGACACAATTCCCTTCAAATGAGATCTGAGCACAAACGCCACTCACATTACTGAACTTTGACGATCATACCTGAGAGATGAGAGTATCGCATGCAGACGCCAATCCAGATCCGATGGAGATGCCAGTCACATTAATAACCTGTGAGCAAAAGGGATGCATTTATAAATGCAATTGGTGTTTTAATGAATGATATACATATAATAAAATCATTTTGTGAACTCACAGCAATAGCCAGAGCCACGCCGGCCAGTTCAGTTTTCCCCAAGTGTCCACAGAACACAGTGCTGATGAAGCTGATCAGAAAGATCATCAGCTGAGATATAAACTGCAAAAAGGGGGAAACGAGACATTTTCTACTTTTTCAGTTTTGTAAATATTGTATCTTTATGAGTCAAACCTGACCACAGAAATTAATTATTTCACATTATTCTGCAAAAAGAAACATATTAAGAGTAGGGCTGTCAAACGATTAATCGCGATTAATCGCATTCCAAAATAAAAGTTTGTGTTTACATAACATATGTGGGTGCACTGTGTATAATTATTTTGTATATACACACACATGCATGTATATTTAAGAAAAAAAATATTATTTAAATATAAACCATTTATATTTATATATAATATAAATTATATATAAATATATATACAGCATATACATGAAAATATTTCTTAAATATATACAAGGATGTGTGTGTGTTTATATATAAAAAATAATTATACACAGTGCACCCACATTTATTATGTAAACACAAACTTTTATTTTGGATGCGATTAATCGCGATTAATCGTTTGACAGCCCTAATTAAGAGACATTCAACTACGTTATGTTGCAACTTCCAATTTCTCAGGAGTCTCAGACAGTTTGTCAATAATTAAAGGCCAAATATCCCCCATTAACCATAAAATATAGTTTCTTTTAAATATTCATATTCATGTGTTCATGTTCTCTACGAAATCAAAGGTGTCCGTTATTCTTTTTCTCTTGTCAATCAACAGTGTGATCATGATTTTTGGTTTATGGCTGCTATATAAGCAAAGTTTAAATCCTTCATAAATCAATTCATAACTTACCACGGGTCCAGCCAGTTTTAGCAGCTCTACAATTTCTTCTTTATAATTCACCGGTAACAAACTCCGAAGTTTCTTTCGACACCCTCCACACACGACCTGTGAACTCGACGCTGACTGAGCATCATCACTTTTCTCCTGTTTTGAGTCTCCGTTTATCTGACTCACTGTGGTAATACCGTCCATTTTCGCTATTCCTTAAGTCTTTAATTCCCACAGTGCCGCTTATATTTAGTTACAGTACTGAACTACATCTGCGTAAATGATTTCACTAAAGGTCCATTGCAGACGGGAGACGTCTGGGTGGATATCTAAGTGAGACATTAGTAAACTATCTGGTAGTAAGTTTAGCCCTGCCTGCTGCTGCTGTACTCCACGAGGTCATTATATAAACAGAAGTGACTTTGTGCTCGGGTCAAGTTTCATTAAAGGAACCCCAGCAATCAAGCAGAAAAGTCAATGGAGACAACATGAGTTGTGGAACTTTACTCATATCTTTTTTAGTGTAGGTAGCCTACTGTAAAGAAGTATAATATCTTGCTCTGTTCTGTGACGCACGTTTGTGACTCTCCTGTTCGAACTCGTTCATCAAAATGAACATCTTTTTTCGAGTCATTTGGTTCATTCAACGAACGAAATGAACAAATTGACTCGGATTCAAAATGAAGATTCGTTCATTTTGATGAACGAGTTCGAACAGGAGAATCACGAACGTGCATTACAGAACAGAGCAAGGTGAGCGTTTGAGCTTATAAAACTTAAACTTTGTAATTTTTTTAACAACTAATAGCAAGCCTGTTTCAAAAGTTACAGCTGCTTTATTAAACAAAGCCAAAAATGTATAAAAGTAGTACTACAAATGTAAAAGCCTTTATTTCAAATCATACTTTGCTAATGTGAGCGGCGTCTTATGCCACCTCGGGGGTAAATGTATTTTATAGACCATTTCAAAAGATGTAAACAACACTGGTCCAGAAACACTTCCTGTTTCAGTTTGTAACTGTTTTCTTTATTTCACATGTAAAGAAAACTTCTTAAAGATGTTTGTTTAACTTTTTGATTCAGTTTTAAATGTTCTGTTGGTTGTATTTTATCCCAGCTTCTATGTAGTGTTAAAAAACTGAAACAGGAAGTGCTTCTGGGCCAGTGTTGTTTACATCTTTTGAAATGGTCTATAAACACTCCCAACTACAGGGTTTCCAAACAAATGGAAAGAACAAGCAGAGCGGTGTACAATCTTTATTTGATGCTACAAAAGATAAAAGAATATACATACATATATATATATATATATATATATATATATATATATATATATATATATATAATACAATCACACAAGTTGAGGGAACCATGCAAAATTACAATTTCATTCACACAAAATAGATAAATAAATCCTGATACTACACGCAGTCACCTGAGAAATCGGATCTTGGACACGACAGTCAATTTCAATATCCTATGGGATAAGTTAACATTTGAAAACGAAAAAAAAGAAAACTAAAGTCAAGCCACCACAAATGACACCATCATGCAATTATACAACCAAAACCACAACCAACACAATAAGCAAACCAAATAAATCAAATAAATCCTCCCAGTTCCTGAACATGCCGGCCAAGCTCCAGAGTGGCCGGCAGAGCGGTTCCACACTCTTGTTGTGGAGAAGGTGTCACAGTGTACTGCCTAGACAATGCGTCTGCATTACCGTTGGCACGGCCAGGGTGATACCAAATATCGAAATCAAACGCAGCTAGCTGGGAAGCCCAGTGTTGCTCCAAAGCACCGAGTTTGGCCGTCTTCAAATAGCTCAAGGGATTATTATCTGTATAAACTAAGCACTTCTGCCCTAAAAGATAATCCCTGAACTTTTCAGTTAGAGCCCATTTTAATGCCAATAACTCTAACTTCATGGAGCTATAATTTTGCATATTACGTTCGGTGGGTCTAAGACCCCTGCTAGCATATGCCACTGGCCTCATCTTACCATCCCTCTCCTGCCCAAGCACTGCCCCTAACCCAGAGTGGCTAGCTTCAATCTCCAACACAAATGGGAGAGAGAAATCTGCGTACGCCAAAACAGGAGCTGACACCAATCGCTGCTTCAAAGTCTGAAACCCCTGCTCACACTCCTCAGTCCAACAGCTTTCAATTGACTTCCCCGAACCCTTCTTCTTCGTCCCTACCAAGCTTGCAACCAGCCGATGTAACGGGGAAGCCAACTGAGCAAAACGCCTATAATAACTTGCGAACCCTAAAAACGACCGCAGTTCAGCCACATTGGTTGGATGCTTCCACTCTGCAACTGCGCTGATCTTAGCAGGATCAGTAGACACCCCCTCTTTAGACACTAGATGTCCCAGGTAACCAACTTCTTGTAGGAAAAAGCAACATTTTTCCAACTTGGCCTCGAGTCCCTCTTTCTGAAGTCGGACAAAGACCATTTCCAATCTCTCCAAGTGCTGTGCAATGGTAGATGAGAAAACAATAATGTCGTCTAAATAAAGCAACAACGTCTGGAACCTTTGGTCACCAAACATGCGCTCCATAAGCCGTTGAAAGGTACTAGGTGCAACCCAAAGGGCATTCGATTAAACTCAAATAACCCAAAGGGTGTGCAAAAGGCGGTCTTACACTTATCTCCCTCTGCCACAGGAACCTGGTTGTAGCCACTGGCAAGGTCCAATGTGGAAAACCACTGGGCTCCACAAAGGGCATCCAGGGACTCCTCAATCCGGGGCAGAGAAAAAGCATCCTTCCGTGTCTTACTATTCAACTGCCTATAATCAACGCAAAGACGTCTCTGACCATCTTTTTTTCTTACGACTACAATCGGAGAGGCGTAGGGACTAGAACTGATCACCTGACTCTGCAGCAATTGGTAAATACGCTGCTTAACTGCCTCATAGTCTGAAGGGGGCAAACGTCGATACCTTTGCCGTATTGGGTCAGTATCGAGCAGAGTATCTAAACTTAAGTTCACATCTGGCAGATCCCCCTAGATGGTCAAGAATAAACAGAACTGTTAAATTTCGAGCCCTTAAATTACTCTTAATCTCCTCTACCCATTCAAAAACCTCCTCGTCATCCCCTCCACTAAACATGGGGCATCGTCTCTCTCTAGGGACAAGAATGATACGCTCTGCCATGGGCCTGGAGGGAACGTGTGTATCCGCGGCAGGGCTAATACTAACCGAGGGCCCAGCTGCAGAAATAGCTTGAGGCTGTAACTGCTCATTCTCTGACTGCAAGGACTGAACCTGTCTTCGCAGCTCTTCCAACTCGCCCTCCATTAGAAAAATGCAAAAAAGAAAAACAAACAAAAAAAAAATGAAAAACGTACTCACGAGTAATGAGCTTCCATTGTTCGCTGCCCGCTGCTGCTTTGCCGCTGTAAAATAAACTCACTCCAAAAACACACACAAAAAATTTCAAACACATACAACAAAGCACCACAAGATTAGGTACACACCTCTGCTTGCAAACAAAACCCTCCCGAACTATGCCAAATGTGGGCAGCGTCTTATGCCACCTCGGGAGTAAATGTATTTTATAAACACTCCCAACTACAGGGTTTCCAAACAAATGGAAAGAACAAGCAGAGCGGTGTACAATCCTTATTATACATATAATACAATCACACAAGTTGAGGGAACCATGCAAAATTACAATTTCATTCACACAAAATAGATAAATAAATCCTGATACTACACGCAGTCACCTGAGAAATCGGATCTTGGACACGACAGTCAATTTCAATATCCCATGGGATAAGTTAACATTTGAAAATGAAAAAAAGAAAACTTAAGTCAAGCCACCTCAAATGACACCATCATGCAATTATATAACCAAAACCACAACCCACACAATAAGCAAACAAAATAAATCAAATAAATCCTCCCAGTTCCCACGGTAATTCTTGATGGTACCAGGAATTGACGTCAAACAAGATCACAAAAACACAATTCACAAGCAACAACAAATAAAATAAAATAAAAAATACAATGAAATCAAATTAGAACAAAAGTATCAGATTCAAGAAAATATAATTAGACCAACCAATATAACAAAAAAAAGTTTATAAAGGAAAAAAAAAATACAATGAAATCAAATTATAACAAGAAGCCTATAAAGCCAGGAATCTTCCTAAATCTTAGGAAATAGTCTCGATAAGTCAAACCACGAACGTCTTGCTGAGTGAGCTGAACTGTATGAACGGCGTTCGGGGATCGACTTATCGAGACTATTTCCTAAGATGGCTTCTGTATGTATACACAAAGTGAACTGTCTTTATAACTTATCTTCTTATTAAATGGTCTGTACACTTACAAAGTTTTCAATGCTTCGTTTTGCATGTATGGAGCCTTGTTATGTTACTGTCTTAGTGTGGGGCTCTTTTGAGCCTTGTTAGTGGTATAAACTAGCGATTTATTTATTAGTGATTTATTAGTCAATGCCCCCAGTGCTAGCATTATACGCTAAACAGTTTTTAGAGATAAAGCTCTTTACATTCGATTATCATGAAAACAAACCTCAGAGAACGATTGACTAGGTACCGATGTTTTATTAGACCAAAGGTTCATTGTTCGCCGGAGTTCTCCTTTAACAAACATGTACACTCATTCATAAATTATATTTGTACACATACAAATTCATAACTTCAAGTGTAGGTTATTGTCTATGATCTTTACATGATTTACATTTGATAAACCTTTTTTAATCAAATAATATAAAATAATTACTAATAGAAGTATTTTATTTAAATCATATATCGTATCATTCGTTTCGCTTGATAAGACCCTTATTCATCGTCTGGAATCGTTTAAAGCCCTTTGAACAGCTTGCACTGAAAGTGTCTTTTGGACCTTGAACCGTTTGGTTACCACTGAAGTCCATTATATGGAGAAAAATGCTGGAATGTTTTCATCAAAAACCTTAATTTCTTTTCGACTGAAGAAAGAATGACTTGGATATCCGGGATGACATGGGGGTGAGTAAATTATCAGCAAAAGTTTTTTGAAAAGTGAACTACTCCTTAAATGCTTGGATGACACGATCGTGCAGTGTGCGCATGTCAAAAAATCAATTCCGATTTGAATCTTGTGAAATATAAACACGCACATCAACCCGACTACTATAAATATCATTCTTGATCGGATTCATCAAACGTATTGATTTCATTCCGATTGTGTCCATGTAAACGTACTGAAGCATCACAGCACAATCTGGATCAGGCCAACTTCTAGTACTAACATGCTCAAATAATAATAAAAAAAATGTATCTGGGTCCTTTTCATTAAGCTGTGAAAGTAATCTTAAATTATTAATATCAAAGGAACACCCAGCTCTAGGGAACTGCCTCCTCTGATCTTCCCTGAACCCCTTACTATCATTTACCGAAGATAAGTGGTGCCCTTCCAGATCTACTTTGGCCTCCTCTACCTCTTGCCAAATCCTCTGCACCTCAGTCTGCTTTTTAATTTGTAACTCATGTTTATGATTGTCATGCTCAAGTTGAATCACTAACAGTTCATTTTGGTCAAACGTTAAGCCTGAGTCCAAATCAATGCACCAACAGAAACTGGAGAATCAATGTCCATGTGTACAGGCAACTCAATTTTCTCTCTCAACTCAGACTTCAGAACTACCCAGAGGAGGAAAAAGTAATAAAATATTCTACTGAAGTATAAGTACTCCTCCAAAAAAGGAGTAGTTCACTTTAAAAAAACTTTTGCGGATAATTTACTCACCCCCATGTCATCCAAGATGTCCATGTCTTTCTTTCTTCAGTCTAAAAAAAATTAAGGTTTTTAAAAGAAAACATTCCAGGATTTTCTCCATATAATGGACTTCAATGGGAACCAAACGGTTCAAAGTCCAAATGAGAGTTTCAGTGCAGCTTCAAAGGGCTTTAAACGACACCAGACGATGAATAAGGGTCTTATCAAGTGAAATGATCGCTCGTTTAAAAAAGTTTTATAAGCACAAATGGCCGCCTTGCTCTGTTCTGTGATGAGCGTTCCTGACTCTCCTGTTCAAACTCGTTCATCAAAATGATCGGATGCCTGAGGCTTGTGGCCCGTTGGCAAGCAATGAACAAATCCCAGAGGCAACAGCACCCAGTTCGAAACTGTTCAGCTGCAACTGTGTGCGTCAATGGGTTCCCCTGGCCTACAGAGAGGAACTCTACCAAGTCCTGCTCCTGACCGGGCCCCTGGTGAGTCCTCTCTCTGCTCCAATGCTCTCTCAGTGCTTCAGCTCACTTTAAACTTTAAAGACAGTTGCCGTTGCCTTACCCGTCACTGCTGAGTATTCCCCTACCATCCTAGGAAAAAAATATTGCTCCCCAGATGTAGAGATCTACATTTTCCTTCGTTTCGCTCGGACATTTAACGGCGTGTACATGCACGCGGAATCACTCGGACAACTATTTTGGACATAATTTGCACACATTTGTCCTGAAATTATTATTTTCAGGGGAAGCTTACATTACCAATAAATACGTTATAATAAAATAAATAAAATGCAGCCTTTTTTTGCCAACTTCTATCTCACAGTTCAGACTTTTCCTCCAAATCTTTGAGTCATAATTGCGATAAATAAATTTAAAATTGTAAGAGACTCGCAAATGTGTCAATTTTATTTTTAATTCCGTGGCAGAAACGCACTTTCACAAACGACCGCAATACTGACAATAACAAAAAAAATAAAAAATACATGTCAAGTAACCATTACAGCTTGTCGCTTATTTTATTCTTGAAATTCAATAAAACTTTCACAATGCCAGTGTGATACAATTAACAAAACTAATATCAGAGAGAACTCAAAAGGCTGCTTTGAATTAAAAAATAAATAGAAAAATAAATAAAACAATCATCTACCTATCAAATATTATTAAAGCTGCAGTCCATAGCTTTCATGGGGGGGGGGGGGGGGGGGGTTAAAAATTATTTAAAATACATATTTGAGAAAATACCTAACCAGCCAGTGTTCAAAACTATCTGCTTGCTTACTTGTTCAGATCACATTTTGCAGTGAAAATTATTATGTAAATCATACTTCGAAAAAGAATAATCTGTGATTTTGAATGCCAGTATTGACAGCTGCACACTCTCTTCAGTGTGTTCGTCCGCGCTGTGCAGTGTTGAACTACAACTGCAATTGCAGATTTCGAACAGAGATGGCGACAAAGAGGAAAAAATGCGGACTGCAGCTTTAACTTTGGCACTGGTGAATTTTATTTTTTAAATTTTGCATTGAAGACAAAGCTCTGTATTTATTACGCTCATCTGAGAAATCCAGTGAGCACCTCATTTAACACAATCCCTCCAGCTAGTATAAGCAGCATGAAGAAAACCGCTAGTCCTCGACGAACAACCAGCTGTTTGGTGGTCAAAACCACCCCAACTGTGACCTTTGTGCCAGCGTCTGTTATTCCTCCTTCTCCATTACCGAGTCCTTCCAGGTCTGTGCTTGCATCGGTCTGGCCTTCTTCAGTGTGCTGGGAATCTTCTGGCACTTCTGTACAATAATTCGTCAACATAAGGGGAAATTCATGATAAAAGGGTCATCTTTTTGTTCATCATTAAGTTCATCATATTCCACAGACTGAAAGTACCTTCTGTGCAGCCCTTATTTTCCATTGCATAAGATTCATCTTTGGTCTCAGGGGCTTGAACACCAGCTCTGATCAAGGCCTGAAAATAAGCAGATAAAGACTGAAATAATCATCTGTACATAATAGACTATGGATGAGGAAAAACGGCCCACCTCTTGAGTCACCTTTTTCCAGTCCAGTTTGCAAATGAGAATGACGAAGAACAAAGACTGTAGGAAGACACACACAAAAAACCCAATCCACAGACCTAACAACAGAGAGAAAAGACGTGAGGTGATTGATGGACTTGTTCAGTGGGACACTAGTTGAGTTTTAACCCGCTGGAGAGTTAGAGGGTTAAAACTCAAGTGTATCAGAGTAGCATCAGGGGGTTAATAAAGTGGTTTGATTATTTCAGCAAGTCACCTACCAACGATGCCCATGCTGAGGGCAAACATCAGTGACACTCCTATTGGTAATCCCACAAAATAAAATCCCACAATGTTACAAAGAGCACCAAGCAGCTGCTTCCCTGCGCCTCTGACAATGCCACTTGTAATGCCCTTCAGACAGAAAAACAAACATTAGTTTGACTATTATCAAGAGGACATTATCAGACATTCACAATATCTAAAGTGACCTGAAAGACTGAAAGGATCATAGAAATCAAAATATCACCACACACCACACCCTTTTCAGTTTATTTTAACTGTTCAAGACTTTTTTGTTAAAAAGGAATAAAACATTTTTGTTTTGTTTTTCATCAAATTATTAAATAATTAATTAATTATTAATATTTTAAAAATAATAAATTACATTAATATTTAATAAATTATTAATATAAAAAAATAAATTCAATTAATATTAAATAAATTATTAATATAATTTTTTTTTTTTTTTACAAAATATCATTATATATATGCTTAAAACAAAGAAAAAAAACAATATACCAGTGGAGTTATTAAGAATCTAGAGAATTGATCTGGAACCAAGTTTATCCAGTTTTGCTTCTCAAAGTAAATATATATTTACAGACGATCAGATATTTGTACTGGAGAATTAGTTGTTGTTGTTTTTTTGTTTTTTTTTGCATATGATAGTTAAAAAAAACCTCTTACCGAAACAGCATCAAATAGATAAAAGAACCCATACATGATCATGACCTCAGATACTCTGAACACAATTTCCCTGAGAGAGAGAGAGTTCAGTACACAGATCAGTTAATGATTTTAAAGTTTCAACCTTCATGTTAACATTAACCAATGCAATTATGATGCAATTAATATATATTTAGCTATTTCATTTTATACTAAAACTGCCATACTGTACATTGCAGTTTCTCCAAACCTGGATGCCAGCCTAAACCCCGCACACAATATTTTTTGGTCGGGAAGTTCGGTCTGGACTCGATCCATTGAGGAGTAATTATGATCGGTTCGGAATTAGTCCGGCCAATCAAATTGCCAGGACGGGCTTTATGGACAGATGATCTGCAGTTACGTAATCATCACGATATCAAAGAGCGTTGGATTGAACTGGTTTCCCTAAAAGATATTCTGACTAAAATATGAGTATGAGAGTATGAGAAGTGAATCTTCTTAAATTTCAAATACCCAATCTAAAATGTCATATTGCTTTTAAGCAAAGTAGATCTACTTTGTAGGTACTTACTCTTCCGTGGTAAATATGTATCCAATAACATCTTTGGCACTTCCAAAAATGGTTGCAACCACACAAGAAATAAGTACTAGGAAAAAAAACACACACACACCGGGGAAACCAAATAACACTTAACCTTACAATGATGATAAAACATAGTCATAAGTGAGATTTTTATAATTAATAATGCATGCAAATATTCTTAGAAGCTATTAGGCATCTTATAGCAATGCTGTTGATGAATGGATCACATACGTCCACAGGCTAAAGCCATTTTAGCGGACAGCTTGGCTTGTTCGGTGTTTCCAGCTCCAAGAGCATTTCCCACCCTCACACTGGCTGCCACTGTAAATCCCAGTGGAAGCTGAATGGCAAAGAGAAAACAATGACTTGTGCTCAAGCTAATTGGTCTACTTTAACCAAAGGACATAGTTCATCACAGATTTTGTTGTTCCTGGAGCCATTTTACTTGTGACATTGCTATTTGATTTTACTAACCGCAATGATTTTTGTTGGGTTATTTGGTCACACTTAGCCTACTATGAAAACTTAACATGCATTTTAGTTATTTCCAAGACTACATTTAACCCTCTGGGGTTCTTCACTTCAAAAATGACCCGAAGAGTTTAAATAAAAAAATGTTAAAAATCGTAGCTTCATCGGAATGGTCCGAAACTTGGTGACTTTATTGGTACTTGGTATATGAACACCCAAAAAAAATTAGGGACAGGATTTGAAAAGTCTAAGTGGTCGTGAAAAAAAAATAGTCACACTCAAAAATGACCCGCATAGGAAATGAATGGGAAATTGGCAAAAATGTGAAAATACTGAGTTTTTTTGTGCGTACAATCTACAAATCAGCAAAAGCACAGAACAGTGAAGGGGTGAATCTATAAAACATCAAGAGTGCAAAACAGACACATCCACACACACACACACACACACACAAACACAACTTTATACACAAACACACCAAAAAATTCAGATTATACATGTGTTTTGCATTTTTAAAAAGCTCAGTTTGTCCACAAGATGGCATCCATCTAATTTCAAAAATTGCTTTTATGAGGCCTAGGCTTGACTCCAAAATGAAATACAGCTTTAAAAAAAGTAATTTTTTTTTAATTCTTTTTCTATTATATTCAATGGGGGAAAATTTGGTCATAATTATTGCATTAATAACAATTATAATTTTTTTTTTTATTTTTGAAATTTTCTCAAAACACCAAAAAAGAAAAGAAAAAGTATTATAAAAAACAAGTAAAAAAAATTATGATTTTCTTTTTTAAATATTAATCCCGCCCTTCGGGTCAATTTTGACCCGAAGATCCTGAGTGTGACTGTTAAACGAAGAACCCCAGAGGGTTAATAATCTCAATTATGGGATGGATTAAGGCTTTCACATAGAAACAAGTGCACCACACTGCATTCCTATGCAAGTTCTTCATATACAAATATGCAAGATCTAATACTTTGAGTATTAGTTGTATATATATTATAGAGTTGTTTAAGAAAATGTATTTGGAAATAAAAGGCTGATGTGTTCGGTTACAATGTGTGATTTGGTTTTCACCACCCATGCAGACGATAACAAAATACTATTTGCTAATGGAAAATGAGACTGAGAAGTTCTGAATGTAGAATAACAGAAATGTAACACAGTTCTGTCAACAGGTTTCAATGTCAGTTTATCTTTTGCTAATATCTTGACCCGTTGACCTGCAAACTGCTGGGTCTGAGAAGATCCTTAAGCCCGAACAAATGTACAGTTTTGTTTTTGTTTCAAGACCGAATGGCCTTTGTAAACCTACCATGTATGCAATAGTGGTCAGCTCATACACAACAGACTGGGCTCCCAGTTCGGCCTCACTGATGAGCCCTACAATGACAAAATACAATACAGGAAGATCTTGAATTCATGCCACAAGGCTAATTGAATTAGGCTACATAAAAATACAGGATGTTTGCAAACCTGCCAGGAATCCACCAATCTCATATGTCCACCACTCCACACATAGCATGAGCATGCTGGGAAGAGCCAAGCGAATGAAGGCGCCCCATTCCTGCAGACAGTCACGAGACCAGCCTAATGCGAGACAGAGATGGAGATCAGCAAAAAAAGATACGACAGTTTCAACATCTATGGCAGTGCGTTATAAAATGAACCATGACTCATCGAAACATTTCAGTGAACTCTCCTCTACACTGTCTTAAAGAGTAACAGTGTAAATTACTGTCTGTTTTAAGGTTTAAATGTAATTTTGTTATTGCACAAATCTCTGTCTCAGAATATAAACAGTAAACTCTCTTGAAAACCAAGGGTGCTGACATAGATAGACACTCACCATCCCAGGTGGGTTTATGCAGGCCCTTCCAGCGGATTAAGACATGGAGAAACACAGCCAATGAATACTGGGAAATGGTGTTTGCAGCAGCAGATCCACTGTTAGTAAGAAAGAAGGACTCCGTGGAGTCATTTGGACCTTGAATTATTTTCAAGCTTTGGGATCTTTCAAACAAATAACAAAAAACTAAAGGTGTGTCCCAATTTGCATACTTGTGCACTTTATGCCATTTTGTAGTATAAATAGTGCAAGTTTTCCTTACATTGTGTCTATCAGACTCCAAAGCTGGATGACAAAATTGCACTTTTAACTTCACATACTCGACGGTAGAGTACATTGTGCGTAGTAAGTGCAAAGCGTATAGTACTGTATGTAATTCAGGACACAACATAAGATCCTATGAAACGTGATAAACAGAATTTAGACAGCTTCTTACGGCACACCGAGATCAAGCGGATAAAGGAAGATGTAGTTTATCAAAGCGTTGAGGATGTTCCCTGCTACTCCCGTGAGGACCTGAGGCCAAATAATACCCTAAACAAATATATGATCAAAAACAGACCCTTGTATATGCGATTTTTGAACAATAATAATAATGGAGACACAATGCTTGGGTTTACCTGATTTTGAAGATACCTTGCCTGCAGCTGAAACATAAAGGCAGCCTGAAAATGTATATATTTGGAAGTTATTACACAGAATAGTTCTTTTTACTGTATAGTGAATACATTTCATGTTTAATATGTCACTCACAGGCAAAGCAGGCATGAATATTTTTACATAGAGTTGTGACAGACTGTTGAGAGAGAGAGAGAGGGACTGCCACATGTCTAAATGATATAACATAATATTATTTCACAATACTTATATAATTTAGCCTACTTGTATGTTCACAATATGTTGACTTTAACAGACTTTATCAGCACATCACTCTAAGTTTTGCTAAACAGAAGCATAATGTGTGTTGAATGTGTCAGACCTGGCCACAGCGGGACTCTGCCGGACAGCCAGCAGGATCGGCTCTGTGTTGATGAGAAGCGCCCAGCAGGGGAAACAGGCCAACAGGAGGATGAGAATCCCTCTCTGCAGTATCACACCCACCCGCTTCAGATTTTTACCCCCAAACGTCTGCAGGACACAATTCACTTCAAATGAGATCTGAGCACAAACGCCACTCACTGAACTTTGACGATCATACCTGAGAGATGAGAGTATCGCATGCAGACGACAATCCAGATCCGATGGAGATGCCAGTCACATTAATAACCTGTGAGCAAAAGGGATGCATTTATAAAGGCGAATGGTGTTTTAATGAATGATATACATATAATAAAGTAATTTTGTGAACTCACAGCAATAGCCAGAGCCACGCTGGCCAGTTCAGTTTTCCCCAAGTGTCCACAGAACACAGTGCTGATGAAGCTGATCAGAAAGAACATCAGCTGAGATATAAACTGCAAAAAAGGGGAAACGAGACATTTTCTACTTTTTCAGTTTTGTAAATATTGTATCTTTATGAGTCTAACCTGACAAAAGTAATTAATTATTTCACATTATTCTGCAAAACTAAACATATTAAGAGACATTCAACTACGTTATGTTGAAACTTGCAAGGTCAAATATCCCCCATCAACCATAAAATACAGTTTCTTTTAAATATTCATATTCATGTGTTCATGTTCTCTACGAAATCAAAGGTGTCCGTTATTCTTTTTCTCTTGTCAATCAACAGTGATCATGATTTTTGGTTATGGCTGCTATATAAGCAAAGTTTAAATCCTTCATAAATCAATTCATAACTTACCACGGGTCCAGCCAGTTTTATCAGCTCTACAATTTCTTCTTTATAATTCACCGGTAAACTCCGAAGTTTCTTTCGACACCCTCCACACACGACCTGTGAACTCGACGCTGACTGAGCATCATCACTTTTCTCGTGTTTTGAGTCTCCGTTTATCTGACTCACTGTGGTAATACTGTCCATTTTCGCTATTCCTGAAGTCTTTAATTCCCACAGTGCCGCTTATATTTAGTTACAGTACTGAACTACATCTGCGTAGGCTAAATGATTTCACTAAAGGTCCATTGCAGACGGGAGACGTCTGGGTGGATATCTAAGTGAGACATTAGTAAACTATCTGGTAGTAAGTTTAGCCCTGCCTGCTGCTGCGGTACTCCACGAGGTCATTATATAAACAGAAGTGACTTTGTGCTCGGGTCAAGTTTCATTAAAGGAGCCCCAGCAATCAAGCAGAAAAGTCAATGGAGACAACATGAGCTGTGGAACTTTACACATATCTTTTTTAATGTACTGTAAAGAAGTATAGTATCTTGCTCTGTTCTGTGACGCACGTTTGTGACTCTCCTGTTCGAACTCGTTCATCAAAATGAACAAATCTTTTTTCGAGTCATTTGGTTCAGTCAACGAACGAAACGAACAAGTCCCCTGCGTCCCAATTCGCTTACTTATACTACGCCCTAAAAGTATGTACTCTTTTTGTGAAGAAAAAGTACATACTTTACCGCCACAGCCTACCTGAGTATTGTTGCTGACCATGTCCATCCCTTTATGACCACAATGTACCCAACTTCTGATGGCTACTTTCAGCAGGATAATGCGCCATGTCATAAAGCTGGAATCATCTCAGACTGGTTTCTTGAACATGACAATGAGTTCGCTGTACTCAAATGGCCTCCACAGTCACCAGATCTCAATCCAATAGAGCATCTTTGGGATGTGGTGGAACGGGAGATTCGCATCATGGATGTGCAGCCGACAAATCTGCGGCAACTGTGTGATGCCATCATGTCAATATGGACCAAACTCCCTGAGGAATGCTTCCAGCACCTTGTTGAATCTATGCCATGAAGAAAAGAGGCAGTTCTGAAGGCAAAAGGGGGTCCAACCCGTTACTAGCATGGGGTACCTAATAAAGTGGCCAGTGAGTGTATATATATACAATCACACAAGTTAAGGGAACAATGCAAAATTACAATTTCATTCACACAAAATAGATAAATAAGTCCTGATACTACACGCATGCACCTGAGAAATCACACCATCATGCAATTATACAACCAAAACCACAACCCACACAATAAGCAAACAAAATAAATCAAATAAATCCTCCCAGTTCCTGAACATGCTGGCCAAGCTCCAGAGTGGCCGGCAGAGCGGTTCCACACTCTTGCTGTGGATAAGATGTCACAGTGTACTGCCTAGACAATGCGTCTGCATTACCGTTGACACGGCCAGGGCGATACAGAATATCGAAATCAAACGCGGCTAGCTGAGAAGCCCAGCGTTCTCTAGGTGCAACCCAAAGGTACTAGGTGCAACCCAAAGGGCATTCGATTAAACTCAAATAACCCAAAGGGTGTGCAAAAGGCGGTCTTACACTTATCTCCCTCTGCCACAGGAACCTGGTTGTAGCCACTGGAAAGGTCCAATGTGGAAAACCACTGGGCTCCACACAGGGCATCCGAGGGCTCCTCAATCCAGGGCAGAGGAAAAGCATCCTTCCGTGTCTTACTATTCAACTGCCTATAATCAATGCAAAGATGTATCTGACCATCTTTTTTTCTTAAGACTACAATCGGAGAGGCGTAGGGACTAGAACTCTCTCTGATCACCTGACTCTGCAGCAATTGGTAAATACGCTGCTTAACTGCCACATAGTCTGAAGGGGGCAAACGTCGATACCTTTGCCATATTGGGTCAGTATCGAGCAGAGGAATGTCATGGGTAATGAGCTTAGTACAACCCAAGTCACCCTCATAAGCTGAAAAGACAGATCTATATGCATGAAAAGGAGACTTAACCTGAGCCTGATCATCCTGAGGCAGCTGAGACAAATCCATATTCTGGATTGCCTCCTCCATTTTATCTACTTGACTGACTGCAATGCAATAGTGGTTTGGTGAACGAATTGTCCCTCTGATGGTACAACATCACACCCCTCTGAATGTGAAACCGTCTCGACTTTACACAATTTTCCCACCACAACATGAGGCTGCAATAAGGCGTCCTGTTCCCCTATATTAACTATAGGTACAAAGGCCAACCCTCTGACAATTGGTACAAGTGATACCGAGGCCAAAAGGCCAGCAGGGAGCGAATTCTCCTTCCCCAAAGGCTCAAACAGCAACACAGGTGGAGGACCTACAGGTAAGGAAAACGTAACAAGCAAAAAAAATCGCAATGAATTGGCAGGAATTCGCACAGTTTCTCTGCCCCTAACCCTAGCCAGTCGTTCAGTAATCTCCTCAGCATCAGTTTTCTTACAATGCTGCAGGGCAGAAAGCCATGCGTCTCTTTCACTGTTGGAAGGTCAAAAAGCGTATGTCCATATTGACTAAACAACTCCCTATAGCACTCCTGAATAACGTTCATACCCAACAACCCCGGTAACCCACCCGGTAAGGAGGAATGGGACAGGTCTTTCACCACAAGGACCCCCTTATTCTGGATTTTCTTCCTGAGAACAACAAAATCTAATTCCAAATAACCAAGATAAGCCATTTGCAGCCCCCAACTGTAGCCACCCACAACCAAGCAACTTCTCTTTACCCCAAGGCTCATAATGTTGGAGAAAAAACCTCTCTGATATAGTGGTCAACATAGACCCAGTGTCTAGTAGACAGGGAACCTCTACCCCACCCATAGTAACAGTGACAGAAGGACAGCTACCTAATAATTTTAAAAGGGCCTGATTCCCACCTGATTCAGAGGGTCGGGAGCCGACTACTACCCCTCCTGAAGTGTGGCTCATCAATTCAGAGGGTTGACGTTTTCCGCCGGCCTACTAGGATGCAGAGAGCTACCTGGCTGTGACAAAGATACCTGCGACAAAGAAAATCCAAAACACAATTTCGGGCAATATGGCCTGGTTGGTTACAACGCCTGCAAATTACAGGGTTAAATCACCTAGATTGGTTAAAAGCATGCTGTGACTGTAGTTGCTGTAGACCTTGGGTGAGCAGATTTAGCTGCTCTTGTTGGGCCCTCAACATCTCCTTCAATTCAGACAACTCAGACTGATTCTCTCGACCACGGGAGGGTAAACTATACCCTTGGACTCTATACTGAGTAGCCAGAGATGAAACAGAGTGACGTCTTTCCCGTGTTTCATGGCGAAAACCCTCATCAACCCACCTAATTGCCTCTTTCCTTACATCCAAAATTGTAGACAGTGGATGGAGCCGGACATGGCGTTTAAGCTCACGGCATAAGCTATTATCGATCACGTGTTCTACAAACGGATCCCTAAGTAAAGTAGAGGAGTTAGGCATGCCGTCCGGAGCGCATTGTACTACCTTCTCCATCAAAGCAAAAAGGGCACGTGAGAAGTCTTGCAAGGACTCCCCCTCTTCCTGTTTACGGGAGAAAAACTGCTTCTGAAGAAAAATATACGAGCGTGCACACCCACACCCATATAACTCCTTTAATACAGAAAACACCTTTTCAGGATCCTGCCTCTCTTCCCTTGATCTAAACATAAGTTCACTTCTGGCAGATACCACTAGATGGTCAAGAATACACAGAGCTGTTAAATTTCGAGCCCTTAAATTACTCTTAATCTCCTCTACCCATTCAAAAACCTCCTCGTCATCCCTTCCACTAAACATGGGGCATCGTCTCTCTCTAGGGACAAGAATGATATGCTCTGCCATGGGCCTGGAGGGAACGTGTGTATCCGCGGCAGGGCTAATACTAACAGAGGGCCCAGCTGCAGAACTAGCTTGACGCTGTAACTGCTCATTCTCTGACTGCAAGGACTGAACCTGTCTTCGCAGCTCTTCCAACTCGCCCTCCATTACAAAAATGCAAAAAGAAAAAAAAACAAAAAAACTGAAAAACGTATTCACGAGTAATGAGCTTCCGTTGTTCGCTGCCCGCTGCTGCTTTGCCGCTGTAAAATAAACTCACTCCAAAAACACACACACACACAAAAATTCAAATACATACAACAAAGCACCACAAGATTAGGTACACACCTCTGCTTGCAAACAAAACCCTGCCGAACTACGCCAAATGACACCATCATGCAATTATACAACCAAAACCACAACAATAAACCACACAATAAGCAAACAAAATAAATCCTCCCAGTTCCCACGGTAATTCTTGACGGTACCAGGAATTGACGTCAAACAAAATCACAATTCACATGCAACAACAAATAAAATAAAAAAAAACACAATGAAATCAAATTAGAACAAAAGTATCAGATTCAAGAAAATTTAATTAAACCAACCATTTTACACAACAAGTTTCAAAAAAGACCATACAACGAAATCAACCAATACAACAAAATTAATCCATACTCAGATAATCTCAACACACACACACACTTGCGCCAAGTTCACTCAAACATGCGCTCGCATCTACACACGCTCACATAAAACCATGGGCACGTGTGCGTCTATCACAGTACTCTGTAGGACTTGAGCGTAAAATTTCTTCAGCCTCAACAGCGCAACACCACTGGTCGCCTTAACCAGCCACTACACAGCAGCAAAACAACAGCGGCCAGATATCTGGAGCACAATCGACTGGCCCTCGGTACGATCGGTAAGAACGGTAAGCAACCACCAGTGCGGCCTTGTTTACACTTCAAATGTTTGTGAAGTTGGACATTCGCAGGCCCACGGCAAGAGTCAGAAGAAGAGAATTTCCCACTTATGCAGTCTACTATCTCGCTCAATGCTTGACGCATATTAAGTAGCTTCTGTTTGCGACACGATGACGCCGCCTGCATACCATGCCGGAGAGAGAAAAACGGAAATCACTTCTTCTTCTTCTTCTTCTTCTTTTTTATTGGCGGTTGGCAAACAACTTTTAGGTGTGCATTACCGCCACCTTCTGATATGGAGTGTGGATCAAAATAGCCTTTCCTCACCTTTCCGCACAGAAAAGGCTGGAATGTTTTCATCAAAAACCTTAATTTCTTTTCGACTGAAGAAAGAAAGACATGGATATCTTGGATGACATGGGGGTGAGTAAATTATCAGCAAAAGTTTTTTGAAAAGTGAACTACTCCTTAAATGCTTGGATGACACGATCGTGCAGTGTGCGCATGTCAAAAAATCAATTCCAATTTGAATCTTGTGAAATATAAACACGGCACGAACATCAAGTCGACTACTATAAATATCATTCTTGATCGGATTCATCAATCGTATTGATTTCATTCCGATTGTGTCCATGTAAACGTACTGAAGCATCACAGCACAATCTGGATCAGGCCAACTTCTAGCACTAGCAACACGCTCAAATAATACAAAAAAACGTATCTGGGTCCTTTTCATTAAGCTGTGACAGTCATCTTAAATTATTAATATCAAAGGAACACCCAGCTCTAGAGAACTGCCTACTCTGATCTTCCCTGAACCCCTTACTATCATTTACCGAAGATAAGTGGTGCCCTTCCAGATCTAATTTGGCCTCCTCTACCTCTTGCCAAATCCTCTGCACCTCAGTCTGCTTTTTAATTTGTAACTCATGTTTATGATTGTCATGCTCAAGTTGAATCACTAACAGTTCATTTTGGTCAAACGTTAAGCCTGAGTCCAAATCAATGCACCAACAGAAACTGGAGAATCAATGTCCATGTGTACAGGCAACTCAATTTTCTCTCTCAACTCAGACTTCAGAACTACCCAGAGGAGGAAAAAGTAATAAAATATTCTACTGAAGTATAAGTACTCCTCCAAAAAAGGAATAGTTCACTTTAAAAAAAACTTTTGCGGATAATTTACTCACCCCCATGTCATCCAAGATGTCCATGTCTTTCTTTCTTCAGTCTAAAAGAAATTAAGGTTTTTGATGAAAACATTCCAGATTTTCTCCATATAATGGACTTTAATGGGAACCAAACGATTCAAGGTCCAAATGAGAGTTTCAGTGCAGCTTCAAAGGGCTTTAAACGACACCAGACGATGAATAAGGGTCTTATCAAGCGAAATGATCGCTTGTTTAAAAAAGTTTTATAAGCACAAATGGCCGCCTTGCTCTGTTCTGTGATGAGCGTTCCTGACTCTCCTGTTCAAACTCGTTCATCAAAATGAACGAATCTTTTTTCAAGTCATGACTCAAAGGGTACTTGATAAGACCCTTATTCATCGTCTGGTGTCGTTTAAAGCCCTTTGAAGCTGCACTGAAACTCTCATTTGGACCTTGAACCGTTTGGTTCCCATTGAATATGGAGAAAAATGCTGGGATGTTTTCATTAAAAACCTTAATTTAGTTTTGACTGAAGAAAGAAAGACATGGACATCTAATACTCACTCAGAACTCACTCTTTGTAAATAGCCTATTTTTAATATATTAACAATGTAGAGACTATTTATTATGAACTATAAAGTAATGTAATGTTAGTAAAACTACAATTCTTAATTGTTATTCATGTTAGTTCACAGTGCATTTACCAGTAAACAAATGCACTTTTGATTTTAAAAACCTATTGGTAAGTGGTGAAACTAAACATTAAATAATAATATTATTAAACGCTGTAGAATTATTCTTCATTGTTATTTCATCTTAACTAATGTTAACTAAGTGTTACCGGTAATAAGTTTTCATTTGTTAACAGTTACCGTATTAACTATTATGAACTAACAATGAGCAACACAGTTTTTGTTAATCTTTCTTAATGAAGAAATCGCTAAGAAAGATTAACAAAAAAAAGATTAACAGCGATTTGTATAAGTACAAATCGCTGTTTGTTCATGTTAGTTCACAGTGCATTATGTTGAGATTATCATGAACTAAAATTAATAAATGCTGTTGAGGTATTATTCATCGATTCTTAGTTTATGTTAAAGTAAAACTTTATAGGAAACTTATCACATGTATTCTCTTTTGTTTTTTTTGTTAAGATACAGTAATGCAATGAAGTAATGCAAATTTTTATTTTGGATTTGGGTTTCTGTTTTTGTCCAAAATGCTTACATAAACATAATACAAATATTAAGATAAAGCATGTGGCAGGTGGAGCTAGCAACTGTAAGACATGACATACTGCTCGACGACAATCTATTTCACTCTGCCCTTACCTTCTTTTGAAGCTATTTTACCTTTCTCTCCAGTCGCATATAAACAGACACAACATTAGGAATTTTGGATAAAGCCCGTTTGAAAATGATTTTTTACAAAAAAGTTCCAGTGAAAGAGTAACTGGCAGCAGGGGCGTGTTAATGGCCTCATTTGGAGGTGGTGTTGCCATGGGATGGAGCCTGTGGCTGCTGTTGCTGCTGCTGCTCCGCGAGCGCTTGCTGTAAGCGCGTACGCTTCCGGGAGTAATGCTGCCAATGTAGGATCTGCTGTTCGTCTATGAACTTGGCACACTGCGCGTTCACCAGCTCCTTTCTGAAGTGCTCATACTGCAACAGCTCTAACATGTGCAGACAATGAGGATATCTAAGGGGAAAAGATTAAGATTTATGAGTCTAAAATGTCAAATCACAATCACCATGAGAGGAAAATTATTTTACTGAGAATCATTGGAGATATAGATGAGATCTGTTGGGGAAAGTTACATTTAAATATAATGTGTTACAATATTGCATTACTCCTTAAAAAAGTAACTAATTACATGTAAAGTAATGTTAAATTTATTTGCATTACTTTTTCCTCCATCTGACTGATGCTCAGTCTCTTGCAGCCAATATAACATACAACTTCATTGTCTTTGGAAGAAAAAATATATTATAAATATATATATATATATATATATATAATATATATACTGTATATATATAATATATATATGCTGTATATATATATATATATTATATATATATATATATATATATATATATATATATATATATATATATATTAGGGCTGTCAAAACGATTAATCGCATCAAAAATAAAAGTTTGTGTTTACATAATATATGTGGGTGCACTGTGTATAATTATTTTGTATATATATAAAAACACACATGCATGTACTGTATATTTAAGAAAAAAATATGATTTATATATAAAATATTTATATAATATATAAATTATATATAAATCTATAAACAGAATATACATGAAAATATTTCTTAAATATATACAAGCATGTGTGTGTGTGTGTTTATATATCTAAAATAATTATACTGCCCCCACATATATTATGTAAACACAAACTTTTATTTTGGATGCGATTAATCGTTTTGACAGCCCTATATATATATATATATATATATATATATATATATATATATATATATATATATATATGTGTGTGTGTGCTTTTTTGTCTGTTCCCATACATGCATGAGTGTCTACATCATGGAAAAAACTAATTACTTTAATCATGTGTGTATATGTGCATATATAGTAAAAAAAATTACAGCATAAGACTTACTTCAGGAATTTAGCATATTCTGGTTCTTTCCAGTAAAGTAGATACTTCAAGTAATTGACAAAAGGCTTCTCTCTCAGGTAACCTCGTTGAGCCAAAACTGCAGGATAAAAAGCAAGATGTTATATGACATATAAATGCACAAAGCATGTGAGGAAAAACATTTAAGACCAATCTACGAAATTGAACCATAGAAACAAATTTAGCTTAGATTCAGTGATCCAAACTGCTATAGATAAACCATTAACTAAAATATCTGAATCACTGTAACAAAGTATTTAAAATTTAGGCTTGTAACAAAGTCAATCAATGTCTGTTCAGTTCTTACAGTTCAGATAGTTTGGGTTCGCTAGGCACTGAACAAACTCCAACTCCAGCTGGAAACGGGTTCTTGCCTGCTCCTCTGCGAAAGTATGATTTTAAAAGGTTATTATTATTTATATAAGGTTATTTTGTTTTTATAAAAAATGCTTGAACGAAATGCAACATATTTCCGTATGAATTCATCCCACGTATGAATTTATTTACGCATAATGTAAATGGCATATGATACACAAGACTAACGTTAATATTGTCACACTCAAATCAAACTTTTACAGTCGTGCGAAAGAATATAGTGAAATAACACGTTCATAGTCAACATCAACAAAAATACAAACCTGTTTCCATAATCCCAGCCATGACAGACGACGGGAGAAAAAACTATGTTGAAATATCTTGAAAATATCTATATTAAACGGATCTTTAGGGGAGATTTCTAAACCAAAATATGCCGTTTTTGTTTTGGAGACCTACGGAGACGCCATGTTTGCCAGAAAACCAGTGTAGGTGTCGTAAAATTTTCCGTCGTTGTGTAACAGTACGGTGTCATGACAACGGCCCTGCCAGTTGATCAATTTGCATACCGGAGAAGGACATTTAATGGCTATTATTGTCGATGAATTTAAACATAAAAGCTACATTACAGACATATACATAAACTTAAACTGCTAACTCTTAGTTAACCATTAATATATTCTGTCAAACAAATTTGCGAAGAAGCTATTAGTCACAGTTGTGTGACTAATGACAGAGAAGTCATTATCACACAACTGTCTACTAACTCATTAGTAGACAGTTAGCACTACACACATTGTTTATCCTGCAGCTCGCTTTTTTGGGGGGCTCCTGTGTTTGGAGATGTGAAATGGCGTAAAACTTAGCGAACAGTTAATAAATTAGTTTTAATAACAAAGTAAAATAAGTCTCTTGTAAAATAACAATCCAGTAAAAAAAAGAAGAAGAAGAAAAATATAGCCAACTGGAATGCTTTAAATGAGATATTTATAACTTTTGTTATTTCTGTAAAGGTGAAAAGGAAACTATTAAAAAAAACATTGCATACACAAGTTTCTTTTTTTTTTCCTCATTAACGGACTTGAAATGTTCCCCTACTTTTAATTTTCCTCTTGACAATAGATGTCAGTAAATATAATTTGAGCACATCTTAAATGGCAATGCTTTATATAATTTTAATACTTCATCTGGTCATCACTCATCATCTATTATGACTTTATCAAAGATTTAATGTGATTACATTTAATGCAGTTCATTTTGACCTATAAAATATTTATTTTATGGGAAGCTTATTTCATTACTCACAGTAATATAAGATATAATAGCAAATATATTTCAATTTCTACTGTTTCAACATATAGGCCAAACAATCTGGATGAAACATCATAATCTTCTATGCTTAACTTGTTACAAATTACCTTTAAAACATTTTTCAAAAGTGACATATACCCCATCTTCACCTACTACAACCAATGTTTAATAACGTAGATGTGTTCCTTTATAAATATCCCTAAACATAATGTAAATTTGATTTAAAAACACAAATGTATACTGATTTAAAACATTGGCTATATGCAGGTAAAGAAGTGTGTTTAAAAGTATTAGTAGGAAATATGAAAAAAACAATATTTTAATTTACATTATTAAATTTACATTGCAATAGTGAGTTTTAATGAATCTTGAACTGTACATTATCAAACTGTTCTGTCGAAACTGCCCTGCATGTGTGTACACAGTTGTCCACTGTTTAGATATTGTGTTTAAAAATCCACATTTTAACCTTTTGGCTTCACATATTCTTTTAAAGCTGCTTTTCAAGCAACGTTATTATATAATTTCATTATGAATTTATAAAAATTTACATTAAAAAAACAACTGAACTGCACAGTCACAGCACAAGTGATGACACACTATCATCTCCAGTGAAACCAGCCACTGGCTCTGACCCTGCCTGGCCTCCCCCAGTTGGAAACATGGTGCGGTGCAGTTCGAGCGGACAGAAGGAGGGGTTCAGTCTCTCACACATCTGTAGTGTTTGCCCAGCTGGGAAAGGTGTCTAAACTGAAGATAGCTCTACCCCAGCTGTTTATGGCTAAGGTAATGGAGAGGATGCCGATGATATTCATGACAATCCCTGTCCTGGCCTGCGGATAAAAGCAAATATTTGAATAACCGACATTAATAGTTCTACATTCACATCAGTAATGTTTTTTCCAATTTTATCTCTTTTTTATTTTATTTGCTTCAGATATCGCTGTGCCTTTTTACAGTTGTGTGACGGTTCATATTTAAAAACATGTTTTATTAACGGCTAACACTCACCATGTCAGACACTTTCAGGTATCCATATGAGAATACTATGGCGTTTGGAGGGGTGGCCACTGGCAGCATGAAGGCAAAAGATGCACTGAGGGTGCAGGGGATCATGACATACAGAGGGTTGATATGTATAGACTGGGACTGAAAAAAAAACAATGAATAAGACCAGCTTATTTTACTGAGACATTGGATTTAATACTATGTATTTAGTCCATTTGAAATATATTCCAATAATAATTAAATATAGGCATATATATAGTAATAATGAGAAAATACATAGTTAAATTATGTATTCAGTCCGACACAACAACATCGGCTCAACCAGTAGCATTATTGCAGCAGGCCTTATTTTTAAGACCAGTTTTGAAGTTTTTCTGTGCATGTTATATCTGAGTTCTAGCATCCTGTGTTTAGTAGTGATGAGAAACAAAACATTTCAAAACTTTGAATCAATTGGACCAATTTTCACAAAACGATTTTCTGTTTAAACACTCGAAACGCTACACATTGGTGACCCCTGCTGGTCAGAACTGTGTAAATGCAACAAAAAACAACTGAAACAGGCATACAAAAAAGAAAAAACCTTTTTACAAACCAGATGCAAATGTTTTATTAAAAGTATAATCTATTAAATGCAATTAAAAAAATCATATAATGACATTAAATATGAAATGTCTTTATAATGTGTTATTTCATTAAAGTCCCCCTGTAGTCAATCATGTTATCCTTTAAAACTTATCTTTGATCACCAAAATGACATATTTTGCATATAAGGATGTATGAATAAGCAAATTAGCCCCAACAACCACTCAATCACACCAGCTCCGAATTTTTTTCTTTCTTTTTTTTTCCCACTAGCTCAGAAATCCATTTGTTGACGATCATACGTTTTTTTTTTTTTTTTTTTTTTTGACGATCATACGTTGACGACGTGATTGGTTAAGGTGTGACGTCAGAAACACCAGTGATTTCAACCGCGTTTTTAACAAAACTCTCTTTGGTTCACTGCAGATTTAAGGACTCCGCAATGGTCTTGACTTATGCATTTACGCATGGTTTGTCTAAACACCACGAAGACATAAAAAATAAATAAATAAAAAACACTTGATTTTCACCACAGAGGGACTTTAAATTGTAGGGATTGTTCTATGGTGAGCTTGGTTAATCTAGCCAAAAAGAGACCAACTAAAACTCTTCCTTTTTATTATACAAATGTGTAATTGAAAATTTATTAAACTTAAAAAACAACAACACATAGACAGAAATATCACCCCCTAGTGGCGAACAATTGAAACGTGTCTATCACATCATCCATTTTTAGTTCCTATTTCTTTGGTTTCTGTATACTGACCTATGATACTGACTCTGTGAATTATATTGTTTATTTAAAAAAAGTTGCAAAAATTTCCATGTCTACACTTTCTTCCTGCCTGAATGTTACCGCATACAACATTTAATTTACAATAAAATAAAATCATTTCTTTATTGCCAAGTTTGCTCAAACAAATGAAGAATTTCTTCCGGGAACAGAAGCTTTCAATACGGCCTGTATAATCGGCCAATAGCAGACAAGCGGAGTGTTACGAAAATATATTCGATAAGTCGTTATTGTTGATCGTCGTTATTGTCTCAAACAACCTTCTACTTTCTACAGTGATCTGGCTCTGTTCTCAAAGCAGGTAACAGAGGAGAATGAACAATGCTGGCACACAGAGGAGCGTCTGCGGATCTGCCTTCAGCAACGAGTGAGTTAGCGAGGAGTTGAAAGCCCTCGATCTTCCCCAATGCCAGTTCTTTCCCATTCTTCTTTTCTCTTTCTTTTTCTCAACAATGACACATCTCCATGGTTCTCCCATATGAGCCACTTCAGCTCACAAATCCCTCCATTCACAGGCTCTTTTGCATAGGCTAATTCATGAGAAGAGGACAGGAAGTGCCAACTGCACAGCAAGAGACAACGAAGGTGAAACCCAGGGAGAGATTTATGGAGGAAGAAGCTGTGCTTATTAAAAGAAAACGTCACAATTAAGCAACTTGTTCATTTGTCTCTGGTATAATATAATGACAGATTAAGAAAGAAATCTTTAATTCCCTTTAAAACCCAATGTGAATGCAACATGTGAGTTTGAAAAAATGTTGTTATATCTCACTATTGCAAAATCAACATAAAACAAACGTTAATAATATTTCAATCAGTGATTCAGATCTCTACATTGGACACTACACCAGCTAAATAAATACAGTTAAGTTGCTATTAATGACATTTATTTAGCACAGCCATTCAAAATTTGTGGTTCGTATAATTATTATATTTTTTATACAGTAAAATGTTTTTTTTTCCATTTTTAAGCCATAACTCTACTCAAAAGAACATTTATTTGAAATAAAGTTTTGTAAAAGTCTTTACAGGAATGGTTAAATCAAATTAATGTCCTTTCCAAATAAGTATTAATTACTTAAAATATTCCTGACCACCCAAAAAAAAAAAAAAAAAAAGAAAAAAATGCTTTAAGGCCCACTGAAGTGCCTTGAATCACACAGTATTTTTCAATGTGTTGATGAAAGGTGTACGAGGAGCATGCATTTATTTATTTGCGAGCTTCACAGTTTAAGAATATTAGATGCGTACGTACCATAGATGCGAGTATAGGCAGAAATAACGTTGCTGTGGCCACATTGCTGGTGCATTCAGTGAAGGTAGCGATCATCAGACACACGACAATGGCAATCGCCCAGGGAGGAATACTCTGAAGAGGCGACAGCTGATCTCCAAGCCATTTTGACAGTCCTGAGACCTGAGCATTGACCCAGATAAAAGGAAACAAAAACAGAAGGCATGATGAGCGAGTGAAGCTGACATTTTATATGGTGTTTAATTAAGAACTGCAGGTTATCTTCAGTCTTTCTCATAAATTATTCATTTAAAATGTTAATTTGTATAGTAGTTAAAGACGCTTAATATGCATTGAGAACAAATTTAATAAATACTTTTATTGTTTAATAGAACAATACTTACCATACTATAAATACAACATACTAGCTAGATCAAACTTTTGGAAGAACATTGTCACATCGCCCAACCCTAAAACTTGCTCTGTGGTAAAGCACTAGGGCTATACAAATATATCTGACTTGAATATACTCTAAATCAAGTACACAAAAACAGATTTGTTGTACCTCACAGCCTTTAGCCAGGGCAAAGCCTCCGCCCAGCAGCAGGATGATGCTCCAGGGCATCTTTTTCTGTGCCACAGTCCAAGTCAGCAAAGCTGGAGTCGGCCCACTGTCTTGCTGGGGCACTGACATAGACCACAGTCATATTTATTCATGTTATTTATTTATTAACTGTTTTTATTGACATTTTTATAATAATAATAACTTAAAAAACCAATATCAACAAATTCTCAACAGGACTCTACTTAATGTCATACTTACACTGTAAAAAAATACTTTCAAGATTTGTTATCACAACATTTTTTTTCTTTTGTCAAATCAACTCAAATAATTTATTTAGTTCAGATAACTTATTATTTTGAGTTTCTGATGATTAAATCAATCTCCTTCATTGTATTAACTCACTTTTTCCAGTTCAATCAACTTAAAATTTGAAGGCAACCAGGTTACTTAAATTTTTAAGTTAAACCAACAATATTTTTTTGCAGTGTACATGAGTACAGTCCTTAAGTATAATATTGAGGGATCTGTACTTTACTCCAGTGTCATTTTTGGGGAGTACGCATGACTTTACTCAAGTACATTTGAGAGGCAAATATTGTACTCTTTACTCTACTACATTTCTATCCCGTTACTACTTCTAAAAAAAAAAAAAAAAAAGAAAGAAAAATCTCGGGAACCCTCAATTTGTTGTTTCCCTGATTGGATTGTGCATGCGCCACTGATTGGGACAGCCAACTCCATTTAAATTTTCTGTATTTTCTGAAATTTTCTTAAATGTTAAATAAAGCAACATGGTAAAAAGATAAAAATGACTTAAATTACTAAATAATTTTGGGTCTCTGTACTTTTACTCAAGTAATAAAGCTTTATACACTCACCTAAAGGATTATTAGGAACACCATACTAATACTGTGTTTGGCCCCCTTTCGCCTCCAGAACTACCTTAATTCTATGTGGCATCGATTCAACAATGTGCTGAAAGCATTCTTTAGAAATGTTGGCCAATATTGATAGGAAAACCTGTTGATCAGTTGATTGAGATTTGTGGGATGCATATCCAGCGCGGTGGAGTGTTTTTAAGATTTCCAATCTGAAGGCTGGTTTCACTTTTTTGCATTTTTAAGCCCCCAAAACAAGGCACATCCGATAAAATATTTTTACGTTTTCACCCACGAGCATTCTTGTGTAAACAGGGCCTGAGCAGATTGTGAAATACTCAAACCGGCACAAACAACCATGCCACGCTCAAAACAGCTTAAATCACCTTTCTTTCCCATTCTGACATTCAGTTTGGGGTTCAGGAGATTGTCTTGACCAGGATCACACCCCTAAACGCATTGAAGCCACTGCCATGTGATTATAGATAATGACAAATTGAACGTTGTTCCTAATAATCCTTTAGGGTGAATGTATATGTCAAACTGACCTGTGTCAAAGCTCTGTTCTCTCCTGAAGCACAAACGCGGAGGTTTAGAGGGAAAAACAAAAAGCAGGGCAGCTACAAACACCGCCACTGTGGCATCCGTCACAAACCTGCACATGAGGTTGAACAAGGGGTTAGAGGTCACAACACAACAGGTTATTTAAAAGTGTTTGTGTGCAGATTCTATTACATTCTGTTATTTTTTGGTTCAGACCTTTCACCCAGAGAGAATCTCAGTTCACAGTTTTAAATCCTTAAAACCGTAGCATGTGACTGACATCAGGAAATGTACACAAATGTTGTTTGCAATGTGGGGCAACTCCATTCACATTTTTTGCTGGACATTTGACCTACAAATAAAGGTACACGCCACAGCTGATAACAGGAGAACACGCTGTGTGTGTTAACCAATGGTTCAAATTGACAGATGAAATTTAAATTTCTTCGTTTAATTTTAAGAATGACATGAGGTCATTCTTGAATGTTTTTTCAACATTGAGTATATTTTGGCATGTTTTTGTTCAGTTTGGAGGATTCGCAGCCCTCAATCGGGTCATGGGGTCTATATGACCCCAATCGACTTTTACTTAATAAAAAAAAGGTTCCCTTCATCTCAGTGGAATAAGATTTTGTGACTTTTCATACATAATCTATGTATACACACCTGATACACACACAAAAAAACTGGGCTTGATTCGGTTGTTCTGAAGGTATGTAAAAAAAAATGTTTACACTTCTGGTCTTCAAGGGTCAATATGACCCCACATAGAAATGAATGGGAAATGTGAATATATATATATATATATATATATATATATATATATATATATATATATTAGGGCTGTCAAAACGATTAATCGCGATTAATCGCATCCAAAATAAAAGTTTGTGTTTACATAATATATGTGGGGGCACTGTGTATAATTATTTTGTATATATATAAAAACACACATGCATGTATATTTAAGAAAAAAAATATTATTTATATATAAAATATTTATATATAATATAAATTATATATATAAATCCATATACAGAATATACATGAAAATATTTCTTAAATATATACAAGTATGTGTGTATTTATATATCTAAAATAATTATACACAGTGCCCCCACATATATTATGTAAACACAAACTTTTATTTTGAATGTGATTAATCGCGATTAATCGTTTTGACAGCCCTAATATATATATATATACACTTCCTTCATGTCAAAAAAAAAAAAAAAAAAAAAAATCCGGCATAAATCTGAAAAATTTTACACAGAAATGAAGGCCTAGTACTAGACCATAAATGCAATGTGTCATAAAAAAAAAATTTAATATGCAAGCTAATGGTGTAGTTGAGGAATTGTGTGGTATATGGATAAAAAAGTACTTTATATCTCCAAAAACACAACATTAATGAATAGATGAGAAGTAAACAAAAAAAATGATATATTATTTGTATGATTAAAAATGTATATTTTTTGTACAATTACTCAATCAATTGTTGGGGTCATATAGACCCCGAAGCCCAGAAGTGTAAACAGGAAACGAAGACCATTTAAAGGTTAAAACAAAGTTTGTTTACCCTCAAACGGTATCAGAGGACATTTAATTTCATAGTGCACGAAATATGTAATTGTGTTTCATTACATTTAAGGATAAGCAGGATTTGATAGAAAATCAAGCCACATTAAAGTGATGTTACTACGCAAAGGTATAATTATTTTACAATTTTCTATAGAAAATGAGAATGTCGTCCTTGTAAATGTCGCCTCATTAGGAACCTGTTAATTGGTTGACAGTACGTTTTTACCTTAGCTTGTGATGAGCTTTGATTCTACATCTGGCTTTCTCATTAACATCTCATTACAATGTTGGTGGTTGTCAGTATATTATAAAAGGTACAAAACAGAATTTACTACTTTAGTGGGTTGGTATTTAAAATTACAAATACACACGCACACATAACCTAAAATTGCTTAAACACATACTAAAAAACCTTTCCTCAACAAGTTTTTGAGCTATCATTCATATTTGCACTTAGGATGAGCAATAGTATCATTTATGCTTGCCTTAGCAAACGCCACTAAATTGGTTTCTGTGTCTTATCAATGAAATTGGTTTTATCCTTACTCTTTTTCGGCATTGAAAAAGTTGGTTGCCCAGCCAGCCACAAAGCCTGGCTCTCGAGTGAACCAAAGCACCACCAGGAGGATGAAGAGGGCAAGGACACTCAGCTCCCCAAAGGTCATGGGCCCAAGACTGCGGTGCTCCTCTTTGATTACATTATAGGCAGCAATCTCCTTCTCAGTCTTCACCGTTCCACAGCCCCATGTCTTTCTGAAGCTTCATTTACACATTAAATGTTAGCACAACCTACTGTATATGATAAGACAGCATAAGCATGATCCAGAGTTTAATTCTTTAGGAAATGACACTCACTTTAAACCCAGAAATACAATCTGTAGCCACAGCCAGGCCAGTATGAGCATGATGATCATGTTGGGGAAGGCAAATCCAAACCATGAGGCGAAGTTTATGATGTCAGGGTTGTCTGGGAATAGTCTGTAGGTCAAACAAATCTTGATTGAAAAGGCTTATTAAAACAATAAGTAAGAGGTAGGGATGTACTGTAATATGGGATGTTTCTCTTATGCCTAAAGGAAAAAGCTCTAATGTGAGGTACCTACTGATTCATCTGTCCCATCAGAACGAGGTTTGGTCCAGTGCCCGTGAGCGTGGCTGTCCCACCAATGCTGGCTGCGTAGCACACACACAGCGTCAGGCCTTTACACATCTTTAGTTTTTCTTCCGCGTCTCGAGAATGCTCTTCTGGGTCGGATTCGATTGATAAGCTGTGCCCATTCAGAACCACTGAAACACAATAAAACAGAAGTTTTGCTACGATTTGAAACCTTTACATCTCGCCTGTACAAAACTTTACAATGTTAAATATATCTGGCAGCCCTAAAATATTAAAAATAAAAACATTTAACCCCGGTTCCCTGAGAAAGCATTTGTGAATTAAAGGGATACTCCACTTTTTTTTGGAAATAGGCTCATTTTACCACTCCCCCAGAGTTAAACTGTTGGGTTTTACCGTTTTCAAATCCATACAGCCGATTTTCTGATATTTAGAAGAATATCAGTAACCGGACAGTTTCTGGTCTCATTGACTTCCATAGTATATATATATTTTTTTCCTACTAAGGAAGTCAGTGTGACCAGAAACTGTCTGGTTACTGATTTTCTTCTAAATATCAGAAAATCGGCTGAATGGATTCAAAAAACGGTAAAACTCAACTGTTCAACCCTGAGGGAGTTGTAAAATGAGCCTATTTCCCAAAAAAGTGGAGTACGGCCACACTTATTGGTCGACGGCAGTCTGATGATGTCACATGGAGCCTAAGATGTTCCCTTTCGAGGGAACTCAATACTAAGTCAGTCAAACATTCCAGCATTTTTCTCCATATGATGGACTTCAATGGGAACCAAACGGTTCAAGGTCCAAAAGACAGTTTCAGTGCAAACTGCAAACTGTTCAAAGGGCTTTAAACGATTCCAGACGATGAATAAGGGTCTTATCAAGCGAAACGATCACTAATTAAAAAAAGTAAAGTTTTATAAGCTTAAATGTTCGCCTTGCTCTGTTCTGCGATGCGCGTTTGTGACTCTCCTGTTCGAACTCGTTCATCAAAAATGAACAACGTATTGGTGTTGGCTACATACATGTCGTACCCAAGTTTATTAGATCCATGTCACACAGTCCCGGCAAACATTTGGACGATTAATGATCGCTGAAAAGATGGTTGAAAAATAGTTCCAAATTGAAAGTTGGAAAACGGAAAATAAAATAATATACATATAACAAATATAATAGTACGCTACTAAAATAACACTAATTAGAACCCCACATCAGATAAAAAGTGCATACAATCTTCACTATTTATGTCTGAATTGGGTAGTCATATTTGTTCAAGATATATTAAGGTTATATCTCACCCTGGGTTTCATTTGTTTTCTCAGTATTTTTCTCTGCGTTGTCTGGAATGGAGGTCTGCTCTTGTTCGGCTGTGTTGTTGAGCTGCTCGAGCACAGCTTGAACGATGGGCACCATCATGGCTGTCGTGGCCGTGTTACTGATCCACATGGAGAGGAAGGCTGTTACTCCCATGAAGCCCAGCATCAGCCTGCAGAAAGGCAGAAGTGGCATTACTGAGACTGCTGTTTTAAATGAATATATTCCCAGAAAGTAGCTTACAGAGCTGGTCGTACGCCCACGATGAGCAACACTCGGAGTGCGATCCTCTTGTGTAGGTTCCAGTGTTCAACAGCTACAGCCACCATCAGCCCACCTAGAAACAGCATGTTGGTGTCCTTTAGGTACTGCATACATACCTATCATACAGATATATAAAGTTTTGAGTCACATACATAATGAAACAGCAAAAAAGACCTCTTAACTCCTTTCTTAATTAACGAGTTAATTTTTCATGAGAAAAAAAGTTTTTGCTCTTTTTTTCTGAATTAATGAGTTAATTTTTCATGAGAAAAAAGTTTTTGCTCTGTTTTTCTGAATTAATGAGTTAATTTTTCATGAGAAAAAAAGTTTTTGCTCTGTTTTTCTGAATTAACCCGTTAATTCAGAAAAACAGAGCAAAAAAAAAAAATAATTCCATGAAAAATTAACTTGTTAATTCAGAAAAACAGAGCAATAACCTTTTTTTCTCATAAAAATTAACTCATTAATTCAGAAAAACAGAGCAAAATTTTTTTTCTCATGAAAATTAACTCAATAATTCAGAAAAACAGAGCAATTTTTTTTTCTCATGGAAAATTAACTCATTAATTCAGAAAAACAGAGCAAAAACTTTTTTCTCATGAAAAATTAACTCATTAATTCAGAAAAACAGAGCAAAAACTTTTTTCTCATGAAAAATTAACTCCTTAATTCAGAAAGACAGAGCAAAAACTTTTTTTTCTCATGAAAAATTAAGTCATTAATTCAGAAAAACAGAGCAAAAACTTTTTTTCTCAAGAAAAATTAACTCATTAATTCAGAAAAACAGAGCAAAATTTTTTCCTCATGAAAAATTAACTCATTAATTCAGAAAAACAGAGCAAAAAATTTTTCCCATGAAAAATTACCTCGTAATTCTGAGATAATTAACTTGTTAACTCAGAAAAACAGAGTATTTTTTTTTCAAGTGAATGCAATACGCCTCCGTAGATTCCCTCTATTTCAAGATATTTTTCTGCAGCTCTCACTATGATTTCAATTCTCTGTGTCCGACTTTCTGTTTGTGCTGAGCAATTTACCACTTCAACTATAAATGCAGACACTTTATCAATCTCCAGCAGATCATTCTCAGTTTCTTCAATTCCTTTATTCATTCTCTGAGGTCCAACTTTCTCAATTTCTGTTGTTTTTGTTTCCTGTTCAACTTTTTTTCAGGGCCTCCGCATATGTTAACCCATCTTCCACTCTGACATTTTATACTTTCAATACTTTTTTTCTCGCTTGGCATCCTCCGTACCCTGCGCTGTGATCTCCCCCAGAGTTACAACATTTGGGATTTACTCCTTGTTCACATTTACCGTAACCATGCTCTCCTCCACATCTTGCACATCTTTGCTTTCCTCTACACACTACTGCAACGTGTCCAAATCTTTGGCATTTAAAACATCTTAATAGGGGAGGTAACCATATACCTCATGTACCCTAAGTATACCCTTTCAGGCAATTTCTCCTCATCAAAATGTACCATCACAGATTACAGACTATCCTTCCTTTCTTTGTCTTTGACATACTGAAGTCTTCTTACTTCCTTCACTTCTGCTCCTGATATATTCCTTTTGATATTTTCTGTTGTCATGTCAGTCGGTATTCCTGTTATTACCCCCCTTACCCATTTATTCTCTTCTGGAATTGAACTTACTTCATTCCTAGTGCATTTTTCTGTTGCTTGATAACTTTACAAAATAATAACAATTTACAACCCCACAACATGTTTGCATTGTCAATCTCCCCTATCTCGTCATTAATAGCTTTAGTTAATTTCAGCGGATTTATTGCAGATTCTAATTTTATCATTACCTTGTACTCCTCCTTTCTTCTTACCTGATATCTTCCCTTTTCACTAACAGAATCCGAAATCTTACCCCGGTTTTTCTTTCTCTTTCGTTAACACTACTTCTTCCAGATCACTTCCAGAATCATCCAAGCTTCCTACCATGTGCCCTCCACTCTCAATCCAGCTGTTGCCAACAGGGGGCCGCCTGCCAGAACTGACGCTGACGCTCAATTTATGCTAATATGGTTAATAGGACCTGAGACTTACATCTTTGGACTCCATGATTCTGAAGAGCGGAAAGAGCACAGCAGGCAGGAGAGCAGTGATAGCCAGTGGAAGCACCTCTGTACACCAGTACACTGCCATCAGCGCTACTACATAGGCACATCCAGCCTGCTGCAGATGAAAAACAGAACAGGAGTATGAATATATGAATCATTCAAAAGTCAGTCCGCTTTATTTAAGTAACACCGAAGACTGGATAAATGGCTGCTAAAAAATTCAGCTTTGGCATCACAGGAATAAATAACATTTAAAAACATTCTAAAATGCCTGTTTTGCAATATTACTATTGTACTGTGTTTCAGATAAAATAAACGCAGTGAGCAAGCATACAGTTGTGCACTGTAAAAAATGGCAAATCACAGGATTAGAGAGAATTATTTTACAATAAATTACTGTTGTCAGAAATTTCATTTTCCTATGAATTATTGTTAATCAACAGCAAAACAAACAAAAAACATTTTTTGTTAGTATATTTGCAATTTACTATTGAAAAAGGGAATATGTTTCAAATACAATAAAGTATACTTTTTTCACTAGGGCTGGAATATACTGTAATTTCATGCAAAAAAAAAAATGTCTGGAGGGGATACCCCAAAAGTTTGAATAAACCATGAAAATATGAGGGAAATATAGAAGAACACAACAATAAACTTGGTTAAGGTACTTGACTAACAAAATTATTTGCCGATGAAAGGCAAACTACAGCTATGTTTTTTTGCGTTTGTTCATAATTTCTTTGTATGAAAGCCTGGCCTAAAATTATGTCCTCACAATCTGGCATGTTTCACTCCATTACAAATGAAACGATTGACTCCAAGTGCAACTACAAAATAAGTTTATCTTTAAAAAATGTGTATTAATATTTGAATTAAGGGTGAATATGCCACTTTACATTTAGGCTGGACATCACTTTTATCCTGTATATCTAACAGTTTATATTCACATTTGAAGGGGGTCCCACGTAATAGGATCATTGTATTTGGGTGTCCTTAATATGAAAAACAAACACACCTGGAATAAGGAACTTATCCAAACACTGTTAAGCTTTTCATCAAGGTAATCCAGAATTGTAATGTGTAACTGTTGGCATTGCTTTTATGGACGTAGCGTACTTGCAGGCACAACAAGTACGCTACATCCATAAAAGCTTTGACTTAAGAAGGGCCTGAGGTGCAAAGTTCCTTTCATTACTCAGTCACTCAGAAACACTCTATCGCAAAAAGATCTGATAATAATCAGACACGTGTCAAAATAATGCTATAAAGACCTTATCATGCTACACATGATCTAATATGAAACATTGCTACTGAGATGAGACTATAAATTGTGACATCGGCTGTTGTGATTATAGGCTATTGACCTGCACCTGCATGCTGCTGCTGAATGAGAACTTTTTTGTGTAATGTTGCTGTTTAAAGTTAGCATGTAATATTGCATCCATTAACAACATCTGCAAAGTTGCAATGCTCAAAGTTCAATGCAAATGGAGATATTTTCTTTTAAAGCAACACCAAGGAACTTTTCCTCTGCGGTCGCCCTACAGGTTGGAAGGGGAATTGTCCATTACCGCTGTCGTATAATTTAGCCTACCAGAGCCTACTCCCTTAGCTAATATGTTGCTAATTCTTGCTTTTTGAGCAACTACAGTTCTAAATTACAAATTCATGCCTGCAAATGTTAGACCTTCATATTTAATAAGGTTGTTCTCATTTTGTCTCCTCCGCCAAAACCTTTGTCTTCTTAGTTTTTGTTACTGCTTCGGCCATAACAAAAACATAAGCTCGAAAGCCGTAAAACAAACGCTGGTTGGCCACTTAGGCCTACGTGCGAATTTGAGGAAGTGATGGGGTAAGTGACGTATGCCGTGATGCTGTCGAATTTTGTAGTTCTATTTGTGCTCCGGTTACTACCCGAAACAAGAAGTTACATAGTGCGAGTAAAAACGACAGGCTCTGGCCGGCGTGTCATACCTATTGTAAGTCGATGTCCCATTACAAGGGTCTTGGAAATATATTATGAAGGTTTAAAACTGCATAGTGTTACTTTAAAGAAATTGTTTTTTAAGGACTACAACAAACGGCTGGCAGGGACTACACGAGCTTCCTCCGGGGAAAAGGCGGGCATACACTGTGCAATGTCTGTGATTTCAGCAAGGTTACCTACGCACACTGAACGAGTATATTGCATGCGATATACAGTATAGCCAAAGCTCAGGATTTACGTGCTCACACAACAGGCTTAGGCTATTAAAATTAATATGTCATGCAATAATTTCATAGCGCATCATAACCAACGTGCTGTGAGGATAAAATATTATGTAGAAGTGTTAGGCTACTCCTCATTAAAAATTGTCTAAAACATTTAGGTCGACTACAATGACTTATAGGCATGTAATTCAAACCATCTATAATATGTCCTAACATTGCAATAATTAGTCATCAATGAAAATTAAAAACAGCGTAATTTCAAAAACATTGTTTCAAATTTATCCCGAAAAAGAGTCGCGAGTCAGACTTCGGCTAAATCGGACGAAAATCGCACCGTACAGGCAATGCCCGCCTTTAGTGACATCACAAAACCCTAAAATTTACATAAACTTTTTTTACATAAAGATTTATAGATTATCATTACCGAATATGCTAATCAATGACTAGAAGAAACTACACATAAATTCATCAACTTCATCAACTAACCGTTCAGAAATGCCTTGTCACTTAGCTATTTGAAGCCATTTGAGGACATTTCACCCTCTCCGTTTTCAAAAATAACATTGTGCACACCTTTCAGTTTTCAGAAAAGTGTTTAATTTTCCCGGCAAAAGCGTGTCAAACCTGTGGTGGAAGTGTAACGAGAGGCAAGCACACGTTAGCCAATCGAACGAATCGATTCGCAAGGTCGCACTTTTTATGCAGGTGCAAGTTCTGTCATACTATACTAACATATGAGTTAATTTGACCTTGACCAACTAAAGTGTATTTATATCAAGCTGGATCAACATATAAAACAAAAAAGTAGCTATCAAACGTATTAAGTAATTTTACCTTGCTGGAGAAATCAGGTGATATCTACTGACAGTAATGTTTCAGTAAAACCTTGTTTTTTTCAGGTTGGTTGAATTCAGTAATAATAATTTTAAATCACGTATTTCATTTCAACAAAACCAGTTATGGTAGCTGTTATCACGTAAAGTTCATTTTAGACCATTTTTTTTCAGGGTAGGATATTTAAATTGAGACGTTCTTATAATGTTTTGTTAGTACGAAAAAAAAAACTTTTGACAGGAAAGGGTTAAGACAAATATAGGGCATTGTGTGTTTGTGGTGAAGGAATGTGTCGCCCCCAGTGTTATGCATGGTCTCGTACCCCGGCTTTGGTCGCAAAGGCACAGAGAAATCCGACTGAAAGAACCTCGAAAGATGCGTAAACTCGGGGTCTTTCTCGACTCTCTTTCGCTGTCAAATCAAATCGGCCAATCACGACACAGCATTTATATTTATGGATCTTCAGCTTTTCAGTTAATCACATTTTTTTGCCAATTTAAAACATTTAACATGCATCATTCAATTAGCCTCACCTTTGTTCCAATGACAAGTGGCAAAGGAAGGAGAAGGAATGGGGTGCAAAAGAGAATCAGTCCATTTTTCATCCTCCATATAAGGTTCAGAATATGTGAAGCCATCATGAGGCCTGTGGGTTCAGGATAACTTTACAGAGAAAAGTCCAAACGGGAGGCAAAACTTCTGTGTACTGATCTGTGGACAGTGCATGGGATCGCGCTCTCTCTCTCTTTCTCTCTGTCTTTCTCATTCACACACACGCGCAAACACACACACATAAATGCGCGTGCGAGGTTTGTAGCGGTTCTCAATTCTTAAATATTAACCTATGAATTTCATCACTAAAGTTTTCGTCAACCTACTTGTCACAGTCAGTCAATCGAATGCAGGTCTGGTTTATTCAATATGACATACGATTTCGAGAGGAATCTTATGAATCGTATAATGTCAGTCATCCTAATTACACATTAAAAAAATATAACTATTTTCTGTCTTCTCAACAGACCAACGTAAGACCCTCAGGGACCTAATACAGTTGATATCTGCTCACAGGAACACAGTGTTTAAGTGCTTCATCTTCTATCTTTAACATCTCCGTTACTGTTCACAAATCTCAAAATTGATATTTCTCACAAAGGTCTTTGAAAGTAAGCGAACACAGCCTGAATGAACTAGGAAAGTGGGATTGGATGGGGGAGCGCAAGGAGAAGCTCTTATCTGAGTATAGAGTTGAATGACAGGGAGATAAACAGAGGGTACACTGGTGCCTTTGCTGAAACTCTACACAGCACCAGCAGGGAGTCAGACTCACAGACCTGCTGAGATACTGACAATAGTTCTCTGTGAGAGGGAAAGGATGAGGTTTCCTCAAATCAGTGAGTTATGGGAAATCCTGATGAACCCAAGTTTTGTGTTTCAGGTGAACTTCTTGCTGCTGCTAGACTGTAAAAACAAAAATACATAAAAAGAGTGAAACATCGATAACAAGACTGATCAACAGTCGTAAAGGGATTGCTTATTTATGATACAGCCAAATTATGTAATCAAAGAAAGTTAAAAGTGGTGGATCAAACTCGACTTTGGACAGTTTTGATTTATTCCCCAATGGTCACAAATGCAAGGACATGTTCATGTTTTATAGATTTACAGCATAGAATTGTAAAATATTTAACAGACAAAACAAAGACAATACAAAGTACACAGTAACGTCAAAGGGACACTAATCCAAATCCGAGTCTCTTTTGGGATAGTGACAGCTTGGTGGAACAGTATTGTTCTGGTCTATAACTGGAACTTGTATAGTGTAGAATGTTTTTTTTATACTCCTATTTAGTTCTAATTGGACTCAAATTAATTAATTCAGAATATAGAATTGTATCTAAAACTGGAATTTGAAGTATTGGAATTAAATTGAACTAACGATACGTTTTAAATAAGAAAAAGACACAGCTGACAATAATAAAGAATATGTTCTATAGAAAGTTCTTATATGTTTTTATAAGAACGTTTATAATGTTCCCATGAAAAAAATCGTTAAAATTCTCTAAATGTTGAAAATTATAAATGTTTAATATATATATATATCCTGAGATGACAAAATGTAATGTATACATGCAAAAAATGAATTGGAAAAAAAATTCAAATAATTTAAATAAAATAAACAAGCAATTTCGGAATGAAAATTGTTCTTGTTTGTGTACCTCAAGAGACAGAGTCAGTCTGTCTAGACTCTAGACAAAGCATCTTCTCAAACCTGTCATGGGGACCCCCACCATTGCACATTTCGATGTCTCCCTCACCAGACAGAGCCAATTCAAGTCTTGCAGTCTGTATAATGAGCTGATGAGTTGTATTAGGTGTGTTAGATGAGGAAGAAATTCGAAATGTGCAGTGGTTATGTACAGTGGATATATAGACATGAGTTCCCACGGTCTTCAGATATCTATTTGTTTAGCTGTGGCGCCCTCTAGACTCCTATGTAGAGCATAACATTTTCAATGTCCTCATTTTACCATTCTAAAGCATCTAGCTAAAATATTGGGCATTAATTGGACATAAGTTACACTACTGTTGTATGGTGGGTTCTAGAAGTGACCAGTTAATGAAAATTTAAGCATCAATGACGGATCTTTAAGATTCTCTCATTTATTTTTTTTAGTGTAATATTCTAAAATATCTAAAATGGTACAGAAATATATTTGTGATACTTTTAAGTTCTTATTAATTGTGATCATTGATTTAACTACCAAAAGTTGCGAATAATTTAATAACCATTAATGACTTTTTGCAGGTTGGGGCCTTGTTCTAGATTAGTAACAGTGGGCATTGAGTCTAACGGGGCGGGAGTGAGAATTCAAGGTTTTGTGTAGGTGGACAGCTGGAACAGTACAGGGTACACTGGACAAATAAAGTCCATTTGAGGCTTTTGAAACTACTTGCAAACATTGCAAATTCTAGTTGTGATAGAAGGATTTAATAACATCCTGGAAACTTTGCAATAAATGGTTTGTCACTTTAAAGTATTAGATGCATATAATTACACCAAAGAATATCAAAGTTAGCTAGGGATAATCTATTTATATAAGTTTGATCATTAAATAATTGTTGTTTGTTCATTTTTTATGGTCATGGAATTGACATGTATTTTAGTGCAATGCCTTATGTTTGTTCATTCTTTTTATATAATTGAAAATAGGGTTAATTTTGATATTGTTTATGTCCTTGGACACAACCTCATTTAACAAACTACTAAATTATTGTTTGTACTTCCTTTGTAGTTTTTTTTCTTTTTTTTTTCTTTTGGTGAAATAACAGTTTTGGATTTCTATCACAAACTGAATAATCTCAATTTTGGTCGTGATTTGGTGGGATCCTTGACATAGGGTCACATATATTAATATTTACATTTAAAACTAAATGGTGACAGAAGTCAGTGGATGATGAAACATTAACCAGCAGCACAGTGTCTGAGAGCATTCGACTCCAGTCATCTGTTCTGGATCTACATCATTCACTCTCCCTGTATTTATCACCACTTTCCTGTCAAAATCGTAGTAAGTTTATCCTTTTTTATCAAAGTATCTAAGTTATCAATTGCCTACATTTTTCATCGTCATCTGTGGCTTATCTCATGAATAATCTGAAACACATGCGTGCAAGTTAGAAACAAGCAAGGACAAATGTGGAAGTCTGTTTTTGCATATCAAATTTTGCTAAATTATCTCAAATCACTTCATTTAAATATAATAATTTACACATTATATGAATTACATCATAAAGTGTCAACAAAAGGTTTAAAATTTGTATATTTTAAGGTGTAGCACGTGCCATCGTATGCTTTTTATGTGTTGACATGAAAAATTTTATGAAGATATAGTCTAAGACAACTGACACTGAATTAAACATAAACCTAAACTTTTTATTTTTTACTGCTGGCTTTGGCGGCATTTTTCTATTTATTCTTGTGCTGTGCTATGTGTGTTTTTGTTTCTGAGAAACTTGAAGGGTTGTCAAAAAAGAAAAAAAAACGCTTGGCATGCAAACTCAACAATGGTAACAAGGAGCAAAATGTCTAATTTGCATCCACTTTTATTCATGTCGCAGTGCATGCCGAAAACCTAAAAAACTATAAACCTATAGTTACAAGAAATTACTAAATTGCATAATGTTGCTATATCACAATAAACATTACATCCTTTTTTTAAAGTTTAATGTTATATTACAATGTATGGGGTGAGATCTTTACCTTTGTACGTATTTGGCCGTCTCTGGATACTTTATGTAAAGCTAGAATCACATACAATGATGTTCTAATGACATATTGTGCAATGGCATGTTACTAATTATTGTGGAGTAAAAACATCTGTTCTGTGTCTTCCAGGCCAAAAATAAGAACATGAAGCACTGCCTTTTAGTGCTTATATTGCTCTGTTTCTGTAGGTTTGGAATGACGGTAAGATACTAGAGATATTAAAGGGATACTACACTTTTTTTGGAAATAGGCTCATTTTACCACTCCCCCAGAGTTAAACAGTTGGGTCTTACCGTTTTCGAATGTATTCAGACGATTTTTTGATATTTAGAAGAATATCAGTAACCAGACAGTTTCTGGTCTCATTGACTTCCATAGTAGGAAAAAAATATACTATGAAAGTCAATGAGACCAGAAACTGTCTGGTTACTGATATTCTTCTAAATATCAGAAAATCGGCTGAATACATTCGAAAACGGTAAAACTCAACTGTTTAACTCTGGGGAGTGGGAAAATGAGCCTATTTCCAAAAAAAGTGGACTATCCCTTTAAATCTTGCTCAATTCCACTCTAGTTCTTTGAGAAAGCACTCAGTCTTTTTACAATATTTTTTCTCTTCAATCCAGGGTGCTAATGAAACAGACTATGGCAAAGGGAATTGCAATGATGCCTTAAGCCTGGAGGCTCAACGAGTAGTTGGTGGTGCAGTGGCTAAACTAGGATTGGCACTTTTAGAAAAACTACAGCCTGGGTTTGAGCAACCGAATATAATCATATCACCTCTGAGTATTTCTCTTACACTCGCTGAGCTTGCTTTAGGTCAGCATACGCAAACACAAACAAATCATTGCCAACCACGCAAAGGGTGATTTTATAAATGTTATGTTGTTTTTATCCAATTAAAATCATTAGGTGCAAGGAACAAGACAGAAGAGAAGTTGTTGGAAATCCTCCAGGCAAAGGAGCTGCCGAATTTTCACGAAACCTTAAGCTGTCTACAAGAACAACTAACTGCCAAGGCTGTCAAGATGGCTTCTCGTCTCTACCTCATACCAGGTGAAAAACTGGTGGTTTGATAAAGCTAAACCTGACGTTACTGGAAGATTATTTTGAGCTTGAGGTTCAACAAACCATGTGCTGATGTACTATGTAAGTTTTGTTGGGGTTACTTGTGCTTTTTGTAGATTCTCTAGTTGCTTTTGTCTTTGAGAAGGTTTCAGGCTGAACCAGGACTTTGTGGACAGAACTATGAACACGTACAAATCCAAACCTGCACATTTGACCTCCATTGAAGAAGTCAATCGATGGGTGGAGGAAGCCACCAAAGGTCACATAACCAACTTTATATCCAGTCTCCCACCTAATGTTGCTCTAATGTTGATTAACGCCATTCATTTTAAAGGTTGGTCTGCATTTAAGCTGTCATAACTTAGATAAAATATATAACAGAAGGGTCATTATCATAATGTTATTATTTTTTTTTTGAAAATGATTAAAATGTGCACACTCAAAATGCATTCAAGGTGTAAGGAAAATGTGTTCCCTATTGAGGGAACTTAGATGCTGCTTCATTGCATTGATGCTATGGGAATGCCCTAAGTGTGCACCAGTGTCTGAAGCAAGTGTGAAATCACTCCAAACCTATTGGTTTACAGAGGTCAGGTGAGAAAGCGCAGCGAACCATCAAAACCATAAAAGGGCAAGTACGTCACGACTGAGAGTCTGTGCCCCATGGTTCGAGTTCCATGTTTACCGAAGCAGTGCAGCGGCTTTGATCATGAGGCTTGCAGGTTGAATTGGTTAAGCTGAGCTTGAGATGGGTGTTCCCCTTTCCTCTTGATCTGTCTCCCAAGACTTTTATGGTCTTGCACTATACGCACAACCGGCACATCCGGGAATTAGCTGTCAATTTTGTCCCCACCCCCTTTTGGGGGAAAACAAACTAGACTCCCCATAGACTTCAATACAAAATAACGGCAAAAACCAACGTCCGTACACAGCCGACAGGCGCAAATAACTTAAGAAATCACTTATATAAAACATGTCAAGTAATTATATGTCCACCCTGCCTGCCATAGAGCGTGAAAAATACATACACAAACTTAATTTGGCCAATTTAAAAACATGTCCCTCTCCCAGCGTCAAATTGGGGTAACAACCCCACCCAGTGGCCAGAGGTGTCTTACCCGGACATTTACTTGTACCTTGTCCAGTCACCAGATCAGCCAGTGAATGATTTTATTTTGCTTTTTAAAGTAAAAAAACTTAATGTATATCTTATGAATTTATGATGATGGCTGGTAGCCTGGGCTAGTTGATAACGGGCATAAAAAAATGTATCTTTCACGCTCTATGGCAGGCAGGGTGGACATATAATTACTTGACATGGTCTATATAAGTGATTTCTTAAGTTATTTACGCCTGTCGGCTGTGTTCGGACGTTGGTTTTTGCTGTTATTTTGTATTGAAGTCTATGGGGAGTCTAGTTTGTTTCCCCCAAAAGTGGGCGTGAACCTATTCAGAGACATTCAATGACGCAGCGCCGGTTAAGCGTATGCTTTGTCACCTGGCCTCCATCGGCCAATAGGATTTGAGTGATTTCAAACATGCTTCAGACCCCGGATCATGCTGATGCTGTTCCCACAGTGCCAACGCAATGATACAGTGTCTTGTTCCCATCTCAAGAACTGGGTAACATATATAATCCTGAGACACTATAACTTTTTACCTTGAAGGTTACAACACAACATTTTGCAGTCATTAAAATTTGACTTTTTGTAAGTTTTAAAAGAGATAAAACTAAGCAACTAAGCATGTCTTTTCTCTTAGGAGAGTGGCAATCCCGTTTTGATTCCAAGTTCACTGTAAAGGATATCTTTTACATTGACAAAAAAACCTCTGTAAAAGTAGACATGATGATGGGATCCAAATATCCACTCAGCATGTTTGTAGATAGAGAAGACGGCACTCAGGTAATCTCTCTGTTTTGTAATTTTGTATCGTAATTGGAATGGATCACTATTTTGTTTTAAATTTAGCCAAAAGCCTGTAGATAGAGACTTTAGATTTGCTTTTATATTCATACTGCCTTTAGGTTGCAAGGTTTCCTTTTCAAGGAAATATGAGTCTACTGGTGGTAATGCCAATGCCAATGCCTGGAAATCTGTCAAACACGGCTGCCAAGCTCAACATATCGGACCTGTATAAACAGTTTCAAAGTGAGAAGTCCATGCATGTGAAATTACCCAAATTCAAACTTGAGTTCAAGCAGGATCTGCGACAAGCACTCACAAGCATGGGTAAGATAAAAAAGGGCTAAATCTACATGCTCTTGATTGACATTTGGTAAAATCTGCCCTTATAAGGCGATGCCCTGAATTATTAATTCAGTTAATATCTAAAATAATTCAGTTAAACAGATCTGTCACCCACACTCATCTATTTCATTTAGGTCTGGGTTTGCTGTTTACTGGGCCTGATTTATCCAGAATCTCACCAGGTGCATTAGTGGTTTCGGGTGTACAACATGCCTCAAGCATGGAGCTGAGCGAGGAGGGGGCTGAGGCTTCAGCTGCGACCGCTGTTACTCTAGTACGTACAGTTCCTACTTTTGCAGTCAACATGCCGTTCATCTTCGCACTGGTGGATGATGCCTCTTACACGCCTCTCTTCCTGGGCATTGTTACTAACCCTAACCCTGGAGCAACAATGGAACAAAGTGATGACCCAAAAACTGAAACTGAAAGCAGCATGAAGCCAAGCAAAGTCCCCTTGAGAGATGGGACTCTAAATGATGGTCCACATAGGGAAAATATGCTAAGTTACATGTTAAACATGTGGAAGGACACAGTTCCTCAGCAGTTTCTTGGACATCAGGAGATGGAGGAAGGGAACTAATGAGAGGATGGATCTGTCCATATTACAGAACATGTTTTGACAACTGTAATGTGAAATACAGAGTGTTGCTGTTCATGGCCTGCCCTATGATTGATGGATGCCAATTTGAGTTTGAATGAAAATGGCTGTTCAATGGCATCTACCCCTGACTAAGATTTATGTGAAGGATAATGTATCGTACTAGCGTACTAGTGTCGATAATGTAATGTACTACTGCAAAACAACCTCAGACAGGGTGAACAGGAGTCCAACCTGGGTTCATTTTGAAATAATGATTGATTGACTACATTTTTTCTGGTATTGCATGGCTATTTGCCAAATTAAATAAATATATGGACATGAAACATTTTTTGAGTTGAAATTATTTTATAGTGTGTTGACGCCGATGCCGACAAACGGCCATTATCTTGAAATTTGTTTCCACTAGTGCCACAATTGACCAATCAGAATCAAGTATTCTAGTAAACCAGGGGCATGTTCAAGTTCAAAACGGTGGGCAATGTTTCGGGATGGTTTCCGGGTTGAACAACAGGTTTCCTGGAAATGCCGGGCTGTTTTTTTTAAAAATACGTTTCTCTTGTTTGGTGGGTGAGTCAGAACTGCAGTCCAGTCAGTAGCAACATGTATATAAAGCATGCGGTATTAAAGTGAACTCGCACAATGGGTTCAAGGAAAGTAATTTACAATGTGTTCGATGCAGCGGTAGCCTATACGCAACAACTGAGGGTATTAGAAGACATGTTGGTTTTAAGTTTTATTGTAAAAATATAGGATATCATCATAATGATGTAGTGTTTAGCCTATATATTTAGCTTCATAGCATATGCATAAATACATAAACAATGTTAATTAAGTGCTTTTCCTAAAAATGAGAAAAAAAATATTAAAAGAATGAAGAATGAACTACAAATAAAGTCAGTATGTGAGGCTATAAATAGATGTGGGCTTCCATTTTAGTTTCCTCAAATCACTTTACTCGGGATGTTCTCTTGTATTCTGGGCGTCAAGTGCAGTAGCTAACGTCGGGAATATTTGTAGTAGCCTATACATATTTATACCGAGATGCAAACTTGCGTCATCAGAACAGTGTTCAACCCGGTTCAACCCATCTGGATAAAAAACGTTGTGTCAGGGCTGAACGCAGCCTTAGTATAACCCAATCCCCCTCTAATTATGAAACATGTGCACATATAATTACATTGCTATAAAACTAAAATACAAAACTATCTGAGAAAATAAATAAATAAATGTAAGCCTAATATATAGTAATTGGAGTCTGTTTCTCAGAAGAAACCATGGTAGAAACCTATGCGTCCTACAATTATTTTTGTAACAAAACGCTAAAAATAAATGAAACGTGAGTTTTTTTCTTCTAGTAATGGTTCTGTAGCCTATGACCTGTTGACAAAAAATAGCTTAACTGCATAAAATAAAATAAATAAATAAGTTTCGCTCGGGAACTCTTTGAAAGAAAATCGTGCACTGAAACTCACATGTTGTCAACGATCAGTACGAATCCGAACAAATCTTTTGGTGACCGGAAAAGAATCGAGACTCAAATCCATCCTCACCAGTATCTCCTCAGAAGTTTCAGACCACCTTCTAGCGTCAGCAAAGGGCGGGATTGTGGGATTCTTCACTCACTGCTGATGCGTCTGCTCGAGCACAGTTGACGAAGACAGCTGTGTGCTGAAATCTGCACGAGACGACAGTGGAGCAGAAAACAGGTCAGACCATTTTAAAAATCAATATACGTGTTGTAATCTTAGAAACAGTTATTTCATACATTGTAAAATCTATTGTTATTATATATTTATGTTTGTAGCGACAGAGTCTGCTCTTTAACAGGACTGTTCTGGTTGTTTGTTAATGCATCATACTTTTATTATAAACAAAACATCTCGTTTGATTTAGGGGATTGGAATCTTCTATTAAAAAAAGAGTGTAACAAAACTGCTATAGCCTATAATTTCCATATCTCTCCTCCTAAACGTTTTTGTCCCCTGCAAATGATTATTTATTTATTTTTTGCTGCATGCAAAGTTCCACAAATATGACTTTTGCAGATTGTAGGAGTGGAATGTGAAGCTCAGCCCAGTGGATATGGAGTAATGCTCAGCTTTTTTACTGCGTGGCAGATGCAGTGAGGGAGCCATTTAGATGAATGTGAAAATATTAGTGTTAGGTTGTTTTTTTTTCCATTGATGAACAAGAACTCAGCAAGAAAGTTTAATGGCAACCAGATGTGCTGAAGGAACGTGGGGAAGTTTTAGGCCTTGTTGGAAACTGCCGCTGGAACAATTCTTGAACCTGCCCCTAAAGTTAAAAGTTTTATACAAATGATGTGGTGACAACTTATATTTTCCATTTTATAGAAAAATCATTTAGACCAAACACTTTTAGGAATAAAGAAACATTATTTTGAATGGATCTATATAGTATTAAGTAGATGCTATTTGTATTACTATTCGGTCATTCTGTTTAATAACACAAATCAGTTTATCTAATCCCAGTTTTTTATGTATTGCTATACTGGTGGTAAACAAAATTGTTATCAAGAGGTTGCTTTCAAGATTTCTTTCTTTTTTTCTCCAGATGATAAGCAACAAGATCTTCAGGTTTTTCATCTGTCACAAAACATGGAGTTGCCATCAATGATTCACAGCTTCTATCTTTGTATTTATTAGGATGAGGAAGGTAGTCCTGCTGTTTGGTTTATGGAGTCTTCTCTCCCTCTCACATGCTCAGTTGGTAAGTAGTACTTCATGGGATGCTTTCTCTTCTTTTGTCATTTCACTGTCTGTAACAGTCCAATCTGCTACAGACAGACAGAGAGGAGCCTGAAGGTGAGGAAGAGGTGGTTGAACTTTTTACCACACCACGCACCAAGCTGGCTGCCGCAACCTCTGATTTTGGCTACAACCTGTTCCGTCAGCTGGCAGCACGTGACCCCAAGGGCAGCGTCTTCCTGTCTCCCATGAGTATCTCAGCAGCATTCACGCAGCTTTCAATGGGTGAGGCTCTGCTCTACTATGGAAGGTTATGCTTTTCTTGCTGTGGGGCCAATCACCCAATTTTTAAGGCTTGAGTTCAGCCAGCTTTAAAGAGTTCTTAAATTTGGTATTGTCTGTCATAGGGGCATCTGAACGAGCAGAGAAACAGATTTACAGGGCCCTCCGCTATCACACCCTGCAAGACAGTCAGCTCCATGACACGCTGAGAGACCTTCTCTCCTCACTCAGGGCACCTGCCAAGGGCTTCAAGTCAGCAGAACGGATCCTTTTGACTAGAAGTGGGTGTTTGTCAATTTGAAGTTTGTCAGTTCAAGACTATGACAGCATTTTTGTGCCACATAAACAAAAAAATCTAAGATTACGAGAATAAAGTAATATTTTGAGACACAAACAAAACAATATGGGAATAAAACTGTAGCGATACAAGATTAAAGTCATAATATTTATTAAATTAAAGGAGTAGTTCACAACTTTTGCTGATAATTTACTCACCCCCATGTCATCCAAGATGTCCACGTCTTTCTTTCTTCGGTCGAAAAGAAATTAAGGTTTTTGATGAAAACATTCCAGCATTTTCTCCATATAATGGACTTCATTGGGAACCAAACGGTTCAAGGTCCAAATGACCGTTTCAGTGCAGCTTCAAAGGGCTTTAAACGACACCAGACGATGAATAAGGGTCTTTCTGGGAATTTTGAGAAACATATCAGATTAAAGCCATAGAGATAAAAGAATAATATTCATGTAAGTCTTCTCAATATGAAAATAAAGTTGTAACATTTTGAGAATAATGAAAAAAAAAATCATAAAAAGTCAAACCATTGTGTGATTCAAGTCAAAATTACGAGAAAGTTGTACCAATACGATTTATTAGGGACTTTTTTCTCATAATTTTAACTCTAACCCTAAAGTGCTGTTGTACGAGAAAAAGAAGAGCGTTACATGTGTTCTTTCATCCCTGTGCGTTTCAGAACTCCGTCTCAGGCTGGAATACCTCAACAGTGTAGAGAAGCAATACGGGGTCCGGCCTCAAACTCTCGGCGGTGGACCGCGGGACCTCAAGATTGTTAATGATTGGTTTAAACAGGAGACTGGCGGAAAAGTGGAACAAGTTGTTCCTTCCACTCTTTCTCGCAAAATATCTGTGCTGCCTGTCGGAGCAGCCTTCTTCAATGGTAAATGGCCTCTGATTCAAAACACTTTTTTAAATTGAGAGCTAATGGTTAATTGTGACATTGCTGTGACATGTAATTGAAAATTAATCTTCACTAAGTGTTTGAGATCTATGTCTATCTCCCAGTAGTGATTTGAGTGCTTTTTATTGACTCTTTTTGCAGGTAAATGGATAACTAGGTTCAGCAAAGCTAATAAGTTGGAGAACTTCCAAAGAGATGGAGAAGCGCCAACTCTCATTCCCATGATGGAGCAGGAGAATTACCCAGTGAAGATGGGTATTGACCCTGACCTTGGCTGCACGGTATCAGTACCTGTTGTATTATGCATGTACACATGTCAGTGGTTGGAGGGATCAACAAAAGGGCAGGATCTAAATAACAAGATACAGAGAAAACCATGAGCCAAGCGCTTTTGGAGAAGGGCAGTTCCCCCTCCACGCTCAAAGTGTATGTGACGGCCATTGCAGCGTTCGCAGAGTCGACGCACGGCCAGTCAATAGGAATAAACAAGCTGGACATCCGTTTCCTTAGAGCAGCTTGAAGGATTAACCCTCCGCGGCCCCCGTCGGTTCCTATCTGGGATCTTTCATTGGTCTTAGAGGCCCTGAAAACATATCCCTTTGAACCATTAGATTCTGTGGATCTGAAATACCTCTCGCTCAAAACCGTTTTCCTGACAGCACGGTCATCAGTCAATGAAACTGTCTCCAGTTTGAGCCAAATGACTCTAAAGTCATCCTCAAACCTAGGCATGGCTATGTCCTGAAGGTGATTGGCACCTCCTTCAGAGCGCAGGTCATTTCCCTATCGGCTCTGCCAGCATCCGATAGCAAGAGCCATACTAACCTGCACTGTTAGAGCGCTGAAGGTTTACATTTTGCGCTCTGCCACTTTCAGGCGCTCTGAACAGCTTTATGTTTGGTTTGGTGGCGCACCAAGGGTCTCGCCGGCTCGAAACAGAGCCTGTCCAGATGGATAGTGGACACTATTGCTGCTACTTACACGTCAAGAGATCTGCAGTGCCTTTGGGCATCAGAGCTCATTCCACTAGATGCATGGCCTCATCGTGGGCATGGTCCAGGGGAATTTCTATTCATGACATTTGTACGGCAGCAGGCTGGGCCTCTCCATCTACATTTGTGAGGTTTTAGAACCTGGAAGTTCCCGCCTTGCAGCCTAAACTTTTGTCGGTCTAATAGTGTGTATGATCTGCCCACATTCCTCCACTTCATAACCTCCATTCGCCCAATTGCACACATCTTTGGGTTCGCCATTAGGTCAGCCAGCCTCAGCGACCCGAAGTTAAGTCCTCAAATGACTCTGCCAGTCATTATTATATATGATGATACCATCTAGATAAGCACCGGCATATGTGGCACGGGGCCGGATTACTCGGTCCATAGGGTGCCGAAACGTGGCTGGTGCCCTGAACAACCCGAACAAATTGGTGCAATCCAAATGGCGTGGTGAAGGATGGTTTTTCTTTGGACATTGGAGTTAAGGGGATCCGCCAATATCCTTTTGTTAAGTCCAATGTCGAGTAAAAACGAGCCGTGCCTAGCCGATCCAGCAACTCATCAATCCGAGGTATTGGATATGCGTCAAATTTTGACACAGCATTCACCTTGCGGTGGTCGACACAGAAACGCACTGAGCCATCTGGTTTTGCCATTAAAACGGGCTCGCTCATTTGCTGTGTGACTCTTCCATTACCTCCAGCTCCAACATATCTTCCAATTATGCCTGAATGACCTTTTCTCTTTTTTGTGCACTGTCATACCCAGCTCCGTCTCAATATGGTGCTGAATCAAATTGGTTCGGCCAGGTAGGGGCGAAAAAAAGTCTGCCCCTACCTGGTAAGAATATCTGCCTATAATCTTACTAAATCAGTGAGCTGTGATGGCGAGAGATGATCTCCCCCTGGGACCAAGACCAGTACCAATACAATGGGGTTTCCATACAGCTGCACACAAGCATCACACAATTGTAATGTGAACATGCCACTTTTGAACATGTGGAAATATGAAATTGATTGTACGGCTGCTAGGGTTGAAGACAGTATTTTTGATGGATAACAAGTTAAAAATTGGACTGTTCCTCATACAATGCAGAGCACACATAATAGTAACTTTGATTATATCTATTTATGAAGTTCTGTCATGAAACTCTAGATGGCGCAGGCTGATGGGTCCTTAACTCAATCTGCTTGCAATCACATCATTCTCTATAGGGCACAGCTGATTGGTTCCTGCTGTATCAGTAGCCAATGGGCTTGCTGCTCTACCTTCAAATACTGGTCAGCATTTTCTGTAGCTGTTGCAGCGTGCTTTCAGAAATCCTCTGAATTCCATCATTTAAGATAAGTGAACGGTCTTTCTTATGTTATATCGCAATGCATATTGCGTCGTCTGCTTTATTAATTCCTTATGAAGCAACCATACATCATCTATCATTTTAACAGTCCCGCTTTGAATTTCTTAGGAAATAAGCAGCTGTCAAAGCATTGCTGGCATGTTACTTGTAAAGTGAGATACAGCAGCATCATGTTTAGCAAATTCAAATAGCTATGTTAGCAAATATGTAAACTACTGGGGTCAGGGGTATAGTAGGGGCCCAAAAATGTATTTAGCCTATGTCACAATATGAGCTGAATCCGGCCCTAATCATGAGTAATGCCCTCATTCATTGATCTAATGGCATATTCATTCTAGCTAATAATGCCATAATCTGCAGAATGGAGTGTTTTATAGCGCTTATATGAATGGTTGTCACAAGCAGTTGCCAATAATGTGAGGAAAGGATCTGGGTAAAGCAGTAAACAGTCATTTTAATTAATCAAATCACTACAAACAAAATACTTTCCTAATAAATCTACGCTATCTCACGAAAAAATCGACGAATGATTAAAAAGTGACTAATTCGTACGACCTCACTCGTACGATTTGTCTAAACCCACGGGATGGGTAAGTTTAGGGGCGGGGTAAGGGGTAGGTCATTCCGACGAATTCATACGAATTGGCCAGTTGGTAAAATATGTACGATTTAGCAAAATCGAACTAATTCGTACGAGTGAGGTCGTATGATTTGTTACGAATTAGCCACATTAACCTCATACGAATTCATATGATTTGTCTAAACCCACGTGAGGTAGGTTTAGGGGCGGGGTAAGGGGTAGGTCATTCGTACAAATTCATATGAATTGGCCAGTTCGTAAAATATGTACGATTTAGCAAAATCGTACTAATTCGTACGAGTGAGGTCGTATGAATTGTTACGAATTAGCCACATTAACCTCATACGAATTCATATGATTTGTCTAAACCCACGTGAGGTAGGTTTAGGGGCGGGGTAAGGGGTAAGTCATTCGTACAAATTCATACGAATTAGCCAGTTCGTAAAATACGTACGATTTAGCAAAATCGTACTAATTCGTACGAGTGAGGTCGTATGAATTGTTACGAATTAGCCACTTTTTAATCAATCGTCGAATTCGTACGATTTGGTCGTGAGATCGGGTTGAATAAACAGGAAGTCTTGTAGCAAGTCCTGTCAGCAACAGCAATAGTTCAGCGATTAAAAAAAAGAAAAAAAAAAGAACAGCCTGCATCTCCTATATTACTCCTTTTGTGTTGCATTGATTAAGTCATGCAACAAATATGAGAGCACATAATGTCAGAATTGGAAATGGAGTTTTTTTTTAATTTTATGTTTTTAATCTCATACAGATAGCCCAGGTTCCTATGGTGGATGGAGTGAGCATGTATTTCTTCTTGCCCGATGAAGTGACTCAGAATCTGACTCTAATAGAGGAAGCACTTACAGCTGAATTTGTCCAGGACCTTTCCAATACCCTCCACGCGGTGCAGGTGCTGCTTACTCTTCCCGTCATCAAACTCAGCTACAGGACCGACCTGCTGCCTTCCCTCTCTGACCTGGGTGAGACACAACACATCCACAGTTTTTGCAAGCTAATCAGTTTGTTTTCTTAAATTGTTTCTGTAAATAGTTACCAATCATTTTTCTTTTTTCAGGTCTGTCTGAATGGTTGGCAGAGACGGACCTTATCAAAATCACCAGTCAGCCAGTCAAGTTAAATGGTGTCCAACATATGGCTGTGATGGAGACGGCTCCAGAGGGTGCAGAGTATGCCAGCACCACCCCCACTGCCAAAGGCCAATCACTGGCTCTAACGTATCGTGTGGACCGGCCTTTCCTCTTTCTAGTCAGGGATGAGCCATCAGGGGCACTTCTTTTCATTGGGAAAGTGCTGGACCCAAGTGACTTGAAAAGGGCATGAGAAAGACATACACATACAGTACATTCATAAAAACAAACAAATAAGAGACCAGCAACTTTATATGTGCTAATTTTTGCCCAAATGTATTAACAAGACATAAATATTTTACATATCTGCACTTACATGGGCTTTTCGAGCAAAAATCATCAATACAAACTTTAGGGGCTTTCGCACCGGCCACCGGGTAGTTCTAGAAACTTCTTGGAACTAACGTTAGTCAGAAGGGATAACTAATGGTTCCCTTAGGAACATTTTCCTGGTTGGATTCGCACCGCCAGCAGGTACTTTGAAGTGACATAAATATGGTAGGTACTCTGAAATGACAAAGCCGTGCTTGTTGTGACTTTTATTTTGAAGGTGCGGCGGACCTTTATTTTGACGGCGCTGAAAATGTCTGAGCCCGCATTCTTTATTAGTGTACTATCCCTGCGTCCCAATTCGCTTACTTATACTACGCCCTAAAAGTATGTACTCTTTCTGTGAAGAAAAAGTACATACTTTTGAGTATGTAGCAAAAAAAGTAGGCAAGCTTTGGGACATACTATCACGTCATCTTTAACGGACGGCTCTGTCGCGTGCTGCGTGCATCCTGTCACTGTCACCTGCCCTGTCAATCATCTCGTCACAGTTAAAATCCTCCATTTAAATCTAGTTTGATTTCCTACCGTCTTGGAGCACGTTAATCTGCCAGTCATGGGTCTTTCATGTGTATACTTTCCTCGTGTTTTGAAATTTGAATATAATGATGCATTTAAAAAGTAATGGCTAAACATATCCTTAAAAGTTCACAATGCTGCTGCAGATGCAATATAATGTGGAGAACATTGAATAAATTAATTTCGTCAGGTCAGATAGTGTTAATTAATCACTCAAACCTCTTTATCTAAACCTCTCAACATAACCGCGGGACTCGCGCGTCCTCGGTGTCTGTAGTTTTTTAACACTTTTTACTCGTGTTTGTACCATAGACTGTAAAAAAAAGAGTTAGAGTTAGGGTTAGTAGGGTTTGTACATAGGCTACTTCCTATGACAAGACCCCTGTTCCAAGATGGCGGCGGTTTTGACGCATGCTTAGAACCCCAAGGTGAGGTCTAGTGTATATGTCTGTAGCAAGGGGGTAATCCATCGAGCGGAAGTTGAAGCCTCGTGGGAGCTGACATCTTGCTGCAGAACTTCACTTGCGTTAGCATTCCCATTGACTCCCGTTCATTTTGGCGTCACTTTGACAATGAATAACTTTACATCTGAGGCGTTTGAAGACCCCATTTGTCCTTTATTTGTTTCTAAAGAAACTCGACAATGTATAAATAGCTCCATTACCTTGTAGCTTATGTTATGGCCCCGTAGAAGCAGTTTTAGTGAAAGTAGGCTAACGACTGCGTCATACCCGCGCGACTCTCTGTCGCGCAGTTTTGAGATTACCGTATGGACACGAGAAGAAGCTCGCGCGCAATCGGGAAACGTGGAGGCAGAATGACAAAATAATTTATCAGAATACCTAGCAAACTTGTCTCCTTCTCCTAGCCCGTGGACAGCTCCTATTCATACTCTTCGCCTCTGCGCATGTTTCGGAAGGGAATGATTCAGATTTCTCATGCCACCGCACTAGAAATCAAACGGGTCACTCACGTCACATCTACGTAGACTAGCTCTGTATGAGTCTGCGCGTCAGGGACGGAAGTGCTAAAAAAATCGCCAAAAACGGGCTTCAGTCGTCTCAATGGAGTTTCAATGAGATCTTTTACTGTCTATGGTCTGTAGTCTAACCAGAGCTAAAATACGCTAATAACATTTTAACTAACGCTGCGTTCCAGGCAGGTTTTTGAGCACGTGAATCACGACTTCAAACCACGACTTACGACTTTGTAGCATTCCAGGTCATTCACGCCAAACTACCTAGATGTAAACAAACCAGCATGGTGGAACTTACGTGGCTCACGCGCATTTGTAATAATTTCTAACACCAAAGGTGCTTACTCCTTGTTTATTTGAGGGAAACTGAGGAGGAAAAGTAGCGCATGAGGCAAGATAAGCTGTAATACCTTTTATTTTACTTTATTTTTGTATATATGGAAATGTGCCTGCAGAAACACTGCATCGTATGAGGCTGTCAATGTAGTTTTCTATAGGTTCGCAGGCTATGTGACGTCAGAGCTCGTAACTGGGAGTACATCGATCTAGTACGAGTTCACGGGTTTGACGGCCGTTCCAGTGCACTTTCAGAATAAGGTTAGAAAAACACGAATTACAGGTTGCCTGGAACGCGACATAAACTACTTTCTATCTTGAGATCAGAACACTCTTGTCCCATACACCGCACGACCCAGAGTGTTATCAATAGTGGACAGGTTTAAGAAACCAACGGGACGCAATCGAAAATTTGAAGAGTACACAGGCAAGCCCCTATTGCTTTACACATCTCTCTCCATGACGGTGAGAGAAAAATTTTACAGCAGTAAATGAACTAAGAACATCTAATCTAACTTGAACATAAACACACATATCTTTAACATCACAAAAACTTTAAGTTCTTACTGAAATAACACATAAATCAACGCTCAATAAAAAATTACCCACAATGCACCTAGCTGCTAGCGCTGACTCATAACAACCGGCGCTGCGTCATCATAGAATGTTCACGCCCACTTTTGGGGGAAAGAAACTAGACTCGCCAGACTTCAATACAAAAATAACGGCAAAAACCAACGTCCGTACACAGCCGACCGGTGTAAATAACTTAAGAAATCACTTATATTCACCGAATGTCCACCCTGCCTGCCATAGAGCGTGAAATAGGCCTATACATTTTTTATGCCGGTTATCAACTAGCCCAGGCTACCTGCCATCATCATCATTAATTCATGAGATATACATTAAGGGTTTTTTTTACTTTAAAAAGCGAAATAAAATCATTCACTCGCTTACCTCGTGACTCGACGAGGTAAAAGTAAATGTCCAGTTTTTTTCCAAAAAAAAGTTCCTAGAACTAAAATCGTTCCTAGTTCCTGTGGTGTAAACGAGCCAAAATCAGTACTTCTGGTTATCTTCTAGTTATAGGAACTATGAAAAGGTTACTCTGGTGCAAAAGCCCCTATGTGTACAAAATTCACAGTCAAGCTATACTTATGATGTTATGGTCCATTTGTGCTTTTTATTAAGGATATTTTATTGATAGACTCGGATGTTCTGGATCTTAGCCATTAGGGTGACCAACTGTCCTGTTTACCCAGGACATGTCCTGTTTCCTTATAATAATATAACAATTTTCTATCCATACAGAGGAGGCATAACCTACTTTAAATGTATTAAAATTAATAAGGTATTTGAGTAGGCCCATGTTTGCCAGGCCGAATGTCCTGGTTTTTGTTAATCAAAATATGGTCACCCTATTAGCCATTTAATCGAAATTCGTTCTGCCACATAAAGACTTAACACTCATAAATCGGACAAACTTTTCACACGTTAACAAAAAAATCCCATGTGTATTTACAGCTGCTATGTCGTTTATGGAATTGTATGAACAGCTGTTATGTTTTTTATGAAATCTCAAAAGCATGTTGTAATGGCAATCATCTTTTGTGTAACATTTTATTTGAGTGTTTGATACATGTATCGATACATGTCGAGTGTTCTATACATACATCTGACTTATGACTTTAAGTAGCAGTCCCTCTTAAATTAATTTCAAATTAAGTTCAGTTGACATTCCCATATGTGCATTTACTACCAGCAAGATTATTCTCAATGTGTATAGTATGTTGGCTATTGCTAAAATAAAAAGTAAATAAAAAATAATAATAAAAAAAAAAATCGCAATCAGTATCTTCTTGTCCCTTGATTTTTTTTTTTATTCAAATCCTTTAACTAGTGAAATGACAGATAGATAGAACAATTGCAAACAATGTTGCTTAGTAACTATTTGGTTTGAATTTAAATAATCCAGCTCTAAATTCATTTTTTTGTGTGAGCATTCAAACCACTGAAGGCAAGGCCGATGAATTGCTGGCATGACAACCTTAATACAGATAATCTATGTTCTTCTGGCTTCACTTTCAAAATATGTTGAACTTATTGAAGACAGAAAGAGGGACTTAGTGAATTGCAGTTATCACAATTTTTTTAAAGGGTTTTACCTTGCAAGTCAGCTTCATTTTGAAGACTTAAAAGTTAGTTGGAAGACAGTTCAGTAAATAATGACATAGAAACATCTAAGTAATTAATACAATAGATAGTTAATAAAGCATATACTTAAAAAGGGGACTTTAATTCAATGTTATATTGTTTGAGTGAAATATATTGTAAAGGAAACTTCAACTAAATAGATCTCACTAGCCAAGTTAAAATGACTTGTTTTCTTTGTTACTTTCCCTCAATTAAATACAGTTTACTTAATTCCAAATATGAAATTTACTTTAAAAATATTTGTGCAAATATAACGCTCGGCAAAGAAAAGTGTGTGTTTTTTTTTCAGTGTGTTTGTTCTGGAAATAAAAGATCTTTTTTCCCCAGAATTCTCTGGACCGCTTTCTACAAGCTTGTGAAATGGTGGGAACAATGAATTCATTCGTTAAACAAACATTGAACTGAACTGCCCAAACTTGTAATTTTCGAGCAAAGCTCAACATCCCCTATCTAGTTTGCTCCTTTTCCTTTTCTACCTATTCCTACATGTCAATCTGTATTTTTCTAGATCTTATCAATGCATGTGTGGTCTCACACTCTACTGCACAGTGTCCATTCATGCATGGTTTTGAGTTTTTTTTTTTTTTTTTTTTTTTTAATACATGCATCCTGTGCATCAGAGCACACATCTGGATTGTACAACCTCTAGAGTAATGCCACTGGAACACATGTACTGAGATGGATTCAAAAGGTTTCTGGGAAGAAACATGCCTGAATGCATTTTAACAGACTTTATAACAGTGATTCAAAAACCTGGTCCTGAAGAACATAAGAGAATAGGCCAGCTTGCTGTTTTGCCTGTATTAAATTTCTTTAGAGCCGTGTCTGTAATGCCTTTTACAACCAATGGATGGTGCCATAAGGACGGTAATCATAAAACATTAAGACAAAACCAATAAATTATAAATTAAATTATTTAAATGGCTGTTTTAGTCTATATAAAAATATAGTTTGTGATTTTTTTTCTCATTGTGTACTTTATAATTTGTAAAAAAAAAATGCACTGTTTTTCAACTTCATACTTTGAATATACTATTTGTACAATACAAGCCTATATACTGTACACACTCTTAGAAGAAAAGGTTCTAAAGCGCTACCCCTAAAATGCAATGCATGTAAAAGATCGCAAAATTTAAGATATGGGGGTTAAAAAATGTAATTGATCAATATCACACAAAGAGTGCCATTTCAGTTTTTCTCCTCCAAAAATCAACATGATTAAAATGTTATATTAAGTTACTACAACAGTTTAATAAACAATAATTTAATAACAACTACAAAATGTTGCAGAATAATATAATATATGAATGAATAATAGCCTATAAAGAACCTTTGTGCCAAAAGTGTTCTTTCTTGTCATTATCATCATTTTTTTTGCATAAAAGGTCCTTTGCAGTTGAGTAAAGAACCCTATGCTACATATATAGAACCCTTTTTTCTAAAAGTGCATACTTGGGCTGTCTATATTTTATTTTAACAGCCTATACATATTTTTAAGTTAAGGAATATAATTCATAGCAAGAGTCACAATTTGATTTCACCCTCTTGACATGAACATTTTTGTTTTGACCTTGGAATGTCTCTGTTACAATGGAACCTTCTGTGAACGGGACACACAGGAAACTCCTCGTGAACTCTTTCGCAACAGGATGAAGGAAGGAAACGTTTTGGATAGCTTAGTTAAAAAGCTGTGTTCCAAAAATAAAAATCAGCTAACAAGAGAACTTATCTAAATTACTGGTTTTATAAGAAAAATGGTTAACCAACTTCACCAGAAAGACCATGTTTGTAGCTGGGGGTTTTTTAAGCAGGGATTTGTATTTTTTTTTTTTATATTTGGGGAAATCAACCAGTGAATGGTTACCTGGGATGTAAGAAGAGAAAGAAAAACACTTTACCATTAAGGAAGTGATCAGAGCTAAATTACGTTTAAGTATTTGGCATTGGTCCGATCTTATGCAAGTCACCAGAGGTAAACCAGAGCACGAGATTTCTAGGGCAAATGTGAGCTTTCCCTTTCTTGATGAGCAAACAATGTACGGCAGTGCTTTTTCACTTTTCTCTTTAATCTGACGGAAGTTCCCCTGTGTTGTATTACTTGTTTTATGGGTGAAAGGGGGCTGACATACTTTTAAGAGTCCATTTTTTTGCATAAATCCTGGACAAAACAACTGTTAAGTTGTTTTGATTGATGCTGTGAAGCAGCTTTGATAAAGCGCTATATAAATATATTTGACTTGACTTAAAAAAATTCAGTATTTTATTTTTATTTACCTTTATTTTACCAGGAAATAGTCCCATTGAGATTCAGAATCTCTTTTTCAAGGGAGTCCTGGCCAAGACAGCAGAATAAATAGTTCCATATTTAAATAAATAAATAAATAAATAAATAAAAATAAAAAATATAAATACATACAAACATTTGAAAAGACAAAAAAAAAAAATACCTGCCATGTTCATGAACAAGAAGTTCACTGGGTTGTGCCAGCATTGTTGTCAAATATGCAGCATACTCTACATTTACATTTATTCATTTAGCTGACGCTTTTATCCAAAGCAACTTACAATTGCTATATGTCAGTGGTCGCACGGCTCTGGAGCAACTAGGGGTTAACTGTCTTGCTCAGGGACATATTGGTGTCTCACAGTGGATTCGAACCTGAGTCTCTCACACCAAAGGCATGTCTTATCCACTGCGACATCACTACCCCTTTATTGTCACCAAAGAAATTTTGACCAAATTACTGTTTTCAAAGTGGTTTCTGAACCCTCCTCCATTCGTTAAATATAGTCTCGCCGCAAAATCACAACATTGGTTAAGCCAACGTTGCCAAATTCAGATTTAAATTCATGTTGGTCGGCAGTATTGCCAATTTAGGGAGATTATAAATCTAATGACTCTTTGGACTGCTGTATAATGTCAGTCCTACTCTGAAAACAGCTGGCAACACTGTTGGTCAGGATGCTAACAGCCAAGTAGGTCAAGTCAAGTCACCTTTATTTATAGCGTTTTATACAATACAGATTGTATCAAAGCAGCTTCACGGTGATTACATGAAAAATACAACAAGTTTGTTGCTAGAAGAAAATTGCATTAATGTCCACAGATCATAAGGCAGTAAGGCAGATCATTACATGAATATTAAATGTTCCCAACTAAGCAAGCCAAAAGCCAAGGCAACAGTGGCAAGGAACCAAAACTCCAGAATGGAGTTAAAAAAAACCTTGGGAGAAACCAGGCTCAGTTCAGGGCCAGTTCTCTTCTGGCCAAACGAAGTTACAGTGTGTGATTCGGGCAGTGTTACAAGTTAGATTGCATTGGAACATTTAGAGTATTTAGTCATTTTATCTGTTTGGAAGACAAAGTAATTAAGCCGATATGGAGTCGAGTTGTTGAGGATCAGTGCCTATGGCTGTCGTGTCGATGAGGCTGGCACTTAAAGCGATACTCCACTTTTTTTGGAAATGGGCTCATTTTACCACACCCCAAGAGTTAAAGGGTACCTATTATGGCATTTAAAATGTTCCTAATATTGTTCTGGGAGTCCCCAACAACAGTTTTACAAGCATGCAATGACAAAAAACACTTTTGCGGTCTTATAATATGCATTTATTTTTACCTGATTTGCTCACCGACTCCCAAATGAATCGTTTAGCGAGTCCTTTTTCCAAAACCCACCTTTGCGTGACGCTAATCTGCGGTGAATGGTCAGATGACCTAGTCAGTTGTGATTGGTATGGGCTATATGCACGCATAAGTTCCGCATTTGACGCAAGGATGCTCGTCCATTTCCGGTTGTGGAGATTAAAGCGGAGGAAAACCGAGGAAAACGGGATTATGGCAGAGTCTTCAAAATTTACTGTCCTCCCGTCTTTGAAACGAAACGTACATACGTTTAGAAGTAATTTAATATATAGTTACGTTTATTTTATATAATTTTAAAAAGAAGCGTAAAAACAACGAGGGGTGTCTGTTTTATGTCTGCAGCCACTTAGTCTTCAAATGCTCCTCACTTGGCCGGTGAAAAAAGTTCGCTTTTGCGTTGCACTTCAAAACACAGCGTCTCGTCGACATGATTGTTTTCCGGTTTTCCCTGGCGTCTCCGAGCGCAATAAGTGGGCGTTTCTTATTCAAATAACTTGTCAAGTTGACGTCAACTAGACAAAGGAAAAGCATCATTCTTCGAACGATTCATATCAGCGACTCAGAGTCGACTCTTACTTTTGAGAGACAATAACTTTGTATACGATGAACTTTCATGTTTAAAACTTTGCAGGATGTTTTCGTTCACTTAGATCTATGTTAAACACTACATGAAGGGCAATTTTCAAAAATCCATAATAGGTACTCTTTAAACAGTCGAGTTTTACCGTTTTCGAATCCATTCAGCTGATTTTCTGATTTTTAGAAGAATATCAGTAACCAGACAGTTTCTTGTCCCATTGACTTCTATAGTATATTTCTTTCCTACTATGGAAGTCAATGAGACCAGAAACCGTCTGGTTACTGATATTTTTCTAAATGTCAGAAAATCGGCTGAATGGATTCGAAAATGGTAGCGTCGAAAAAAAAAAAGATGTCTGACACTATGTGTACATTCTGTGAGCGAGATCCACCCTCTATGGACGGGTTGAAAACATCCAGGACAGACCCTAAGCTTCTGGGCAAAAAACGCAAATGACGCAAAATGGCGATTTTTGCGATCTCAAAAATACATAAATCTCTCGTCACAGGGGGAAATGATGATGTAAAGCACGGTAATTTGAAAATACTACAGGTTTTCTACCAGGGCTGCCAACTCTCATGCATTCAGCGTGAGACTCAATTTAGACACAGCTGCACTACTTCCTGAACTTCAGGTGTCAACCCAGTCGGTCAAATGCCTGAACGATGAGTTTATCTATAGATCTACCTGTTGAGCCACTCGTGATCGACTACCGCAGATTAGTTATAATAGTCTGTAATGTAGAGCGAGTGTGCATGCGAGACAGATGTTGAGCTCCTAACCGTGCACAATGGCAGACAGGTGAGTGAGTGAGAGATCTTGCGTGTGAACATATTACACAAGCCATTTGTGAAATTTGAAATGTGTATTTTCATTTCAGCCTTATAGTATATAGTAACATGTATACACATGATATAAAAAATTGATTAAACACACGTACAGTACATTTAAGTGAAGGTATATCCCATATATGATCACGTGACTATGGTCGTATACAAATATAATCAGGTGAAAAACAAACAGACAAACAAATATAACACATTTCACATAAATTTTACCAAAACAAAATGTGTTAATGTACGTTCAAAATTGACCAAGAGCTTTAAACGCATCACAGTAGAATAAAAAAAGCTATTTTTTTCTTATATATAGACATACTTGGCTCTTTGTCTACACTAAGTAATGAGTTCGTATTACACTACTCAGATTTTCACATTGTTAGCATATAAAATGTGTAAAGTACAACTGACTCACAAAGAAACTATATAAACTCAAAAGAAAAGCAAGGAAAATATTTTAGGCTCACTGCCAGAGATGATCCAGCAACAATAACGTGTATTTTAAAGCGGACTTAGTTTCCTTGCAATATTATGTCTGATTTATGTCAACTGTTTGTAGAAATGAGTGTGTTCACAGTCTGGTTTCGTCATGTGTCAGAAACTTGGCCTGTTTCAGTCATTGCATTACGGCTATCTGAGAATCTCCATTTCTTCTGCATTCACTTTCTGTCTTTACTCTCAACGGACCATTTGTGTGTTGCAGCGTCCACTTGAGTTGCTTACCATCTGTTTGACATCTTTCACTTCTTGGGAACTTTCACTTTTCGTCTGGTTGTTCATTTTCTCATTCTGTTGCTCGGTTGATTTTATCCTCCGAAGAACCATAAAAGACAGGAAGAAACAGACGAAGCCACCGAATATAAAGAATATCTGAAGTCCCAGGAATCTGTGAAGCAAAACGTATTTAACAATTGCAAGTTTACCTTGCTAAAAAAGAGCCAACCAAATTTGAAATTTGGTGTGATGATATATTAACTGGATAAGGCTGGTCTAGTTTAATGTTATTAGAGGGGTTTGGGGCACAAACTAGATAATTGTCCAGCCTCAGCCAGACGGGGGGCCTAGATAGACCAGCAAAAACCAGTTAAAACAAACAAAGCTGTTTTTTTAGTATTGTAAAGTGTGTGTATATATATATATATATTAGGGCTGTCAAAACGATTAATCACGATTAATCGCATCCAAAATAAAAATTTGTGTTTACATAATATATGTGGGTGCACTGTGTATAATTATTTTAGATATATAAACACACACACATGCTTGTATATATTTAAGAAATATTTTCATGTATATTCTGTATATAGATTTATATATAATTTATATTATATATAAATATTTTATATATAAATAATATTTTTTATTAAATATACTTTTGAAACTTTTATTTTGGATGCGATTAATCGCGATTAATCGTTTTGACAGCCCTAATATATATATATATATATATATATGAGCATGATTATAAGCTAAAGTATAAGGCTCATTACTTTTCATAGCAGTGTAATTGTAAATTTTACCTGTGTCTGAAAACCTCTAAATCGTAGTACTGACATGATGTCGTCTTATTACATTTCGTTCCCCAGAGTTTGCATGCGGTATCGATTGCACGGCCATACAACACTGGTGCAGGTAGAAATGCTGTCAGGAAATCAAAATTAATTGTTAATATATACTTGCAATTAATAAAACAGTAGCTCAGCGCAAAATAACACCTTTTCCTGTTAATGATAGGATGGCTGTTGAGATATCAGGCTACTTTTTTTTCTTTTCTTTAAAGATATCACTGCAACTTTCACAATACTGGGAAAACTTGTTATATAAACAAAGACAGATAACACAAAGTTAAACAGGGCAGGTCTGAATACGTCTATAAAAAATGTATGTCGAAACAACATCACTTTGTTATTTTATCATAGTAGACAGTGTGTGCAGTCCACACTTAAACCTGTATTAACTACATAAGTACACGTATGAACCGCTGCTCTGATTACTACTTGTTGCTTTTGTTCACTTCAACACAGAGCGCCTCTTATTAGGTTTTGGCTGTAACAAAAAATCTGACATGTCTGTTCTGCGTGATTGACGTTTCTTGCTTACCGAGTACTCTAAACAGCATGAATTGAATTCCCAAGGCAAAAGACTTGTCTTCTGGAGCCACAGTCCTGAAAAAAAAAGCCAAACAAATTATATTTACTCAAAACATCACTTAATAACACTTTATTTCAATAATCCACTTTAGACATTCTACATACTTTGCAACTACACTAAATGTCAATTTGCAGTCATTATAATTAGTAGTAAGTATTAGTAGACTGTCTGCTTAATATCTGACAACAGTTATTTTAATGGTTGCCCAATTGACATTCACAAGTTCACACTTACACATAAGTCAGATTTAATAAAATGTACGCATATTTGGTGAAGACAGTGCTCCGAACTCGGTATTTGGCCCAAACCCAGTGTGGAAAAGTGCCACAAGTGAGCCATACCAAGCCGAGCCGTACCGTACCATGCAGTGGAAGATTTGCGTCATTATTTACAGCCCAAAATAGCATGTCTTAAACCAGATGCTGAATTGTGTTGGTCTTGGTTGCTCATTATGGAAATGATTCGGTTGCATCTGTGTTCTCTGTGGGTCGTCGGTATCACATGCAGAACATTCCACTCCCATCTGTGCTTTTTTGTAATTTCGCTCCCATGCTGTTGTAATTTTCCCAAACCTAACCTAACAATGAATGTACGGTAACGCTTCCTTTTACAGTACAGTACTTACAGGGTAATTACAGTGTACTTACCTAGAAAGTACTGGCTAATATAAGGTAAGTACATGGAACAGGGTTAGGTTTAGGGGTAGGTTCAGGGTTAGTACTAGTTATTACCCAGTAATTGTAGTTACTAAAATAAGTACATAGTATTTACATGGGTAACTGGACTGTAAAAGGAAGTGTTACCGAATGTACTAATACTCTTAAGAGAGTTAGTTGACAAGTAGTTACCAATTAATGAGAGTAAGATGACAGGAGTAAGTTGACAAGTAGTTGCGAGTTACTTATAGTTAGTAGAATGTGTAAGTGGACTATTGAATTAAAATGTAACCCATCAGTTTATACATAATTTTACGACATTTTGCATTTGGATATGACATCACTTCCATTTCATGAATGCCAAAGTATGAGCTCTTTAAATTTTCTTTAACATATCCATTGGGGCTTTTTCTGAAAGGAAGGGCTGTTAAAGAGCCTGTAGTCTGTTATTACGCTGGTGGCAGTTTTTCATGATGTCAACAGGGCCTGCTCAGGCAGGTTTTTCACTATGTTAGAATGATACTATTACACATTATAGCTGAAGGGCAGAGGTGCATGATAAATGATCAATGGATCTGCCTTTAAAAGACAAAGTAGTCATTGCAGAGATCAAACAGAGTTTTGTTTAAGTGCTTGCAACTTGTATTTTAGAAAGGGACACTAAGAGATATTTAATATTTAACAATATTATCGATCTGTGTTGTACTACTTTCATGTTATCACTGCGCTATATAAATAAATGTGACTTGACACTATTCTTTGCAATGAAAATGAAATTGCATTGCAATGAATTGCAATGTAAAAAAAAAACTTCAGTTAATGTGAATTGCAATTTAGATTTCATGATTCTTCTTACACTAAATGATTTAATGTTTATAAATTGCAGTTAATTGCCCTAATAGAATTTCACTAAAAGCATTTCTAGCTTTATAAAATATATTTTTTTGTATGCAGTAGTCTGTAGGTAGCAACTGTGCAAGTATTAAACTACAACAAGCTGCAACCTGTTAAGCGAGTTCACCTCGTCACTCTTCCTTTCTGACAAAACATGTGCCACCATGCATGTTGCCATTCATTTTTAAAGTAGAACCATTAATTCCATTAATGTCCCTCACATAAATGTATTTATTTGATTTTCTAAATTTAAATGACTTGACATTATCACTTAAGACCATATTGCAATACTTCATGAAGAGTATCAATATTAAAAAACATATTATAATCAAACATGCATATAAAACAACATAAAACATATTAGTACACTGCTATAACCTAACACTTTTGCAAAGTCAGACCTGATTCTCATATTTTCTATAATTTTAAGTAATTTTCCTTACACCATTTATATGTCAACAAAAATGTTTTGGATTTTTAGACATTTTTCCTCACTTAGTCTTAGTCAGAAATTCATAAGGCCATATAGGTTAATGCTATTTTCAAACCTTTTTATAATCATGAAGATTCTCCACTTTTTCAAATCAGCAAATATTTCAAAATAAAGTGATGCTAGACGTTAACTTTGAATACAGATCATATTCACATGCTTTACACTGAAAATAAAGGGAAATACCTGAGGATCATCATAAATGAAGTAGTATGTGAAAGGGAAGCCACAAAGCATGTGATGGAGGACAGGATCATGAAGGGAATTAGGCGATTAATGCAACTATTTTTACATGGTCCGGGTGACGCAAAGCCTGGAGGACCAGTTGGTGACACACATCCACAATCTGTGTAGTTCTGTGGGAGATAGTAGAAGATTCAATGTCAGATAATGAAAAGTGCAATTTAGTAGTTCTCTTTCAAGAGGTTCTCTCATGTTGTGTAAGTTTAGCTTACGCTCTGGGATAGATTCATCTTCCCGAGATATTAAAGCCAAACATTATCCTTCATTTTGTATCTATTGTCAACACAGTGCACAAGTACAGTTATTAAGGATAATTCTTTGGATTCAATAGCTCAAGAAGATGAATCTTTCCAGTAGCGCCAGCTAAACTTATGCAATACTCGTTCCCTCATCTAGAGAGAACCGAGGTTACTTTAGGTCCTGGATTTGTTTTATTTGGTTACTGATGCCATTAATTTAGACCTACTGTAGCCATTGCTGTTATTCTCATATTTGCAGCCAGGGAACTTTGGAACAAAGTTAGTTAGTAAAGTCATAAAGTAATAAACAGGCAGCTATTGTTTCTGCTGCATTATAAATGTGGCACAGATGTTAAACAGATCTCAACCTATAAATCCAGCAACACTATCAAGGGAGGTTTGCCGTGATTTATTTATCTAAAGCCTATATCCATGCTTGTGAGTTATCAGGAGGACACTTTGTTTGTTTTGAGAGCAATTAAAAGGAGAAAGTGTATGGTCTTTTTCATTCTATTTGAAAAAAAAAAAAAAAAACGTCATCATCGCAAGTGTATATGTATTTATATTACTTATGCTGTACTACATGCTATTGTTACTCTCTGTCAGACCCAAGATGAAGCAAATAAAAAAATAAAAAAAATAAATAAATAAAACTCTTTGCCACACAAACTCATAAGTTAACATTTTACAGATTGATTGCACATTTTACAATAATGTCCAAGATTGAAAATGTCCAATAATTTGATCCAAACATGATATATTTGAGACTCAGAGGTAGATTGTTTAATTAAGTATTCCTCTGTGTTCCGCTCCCTTTTTCAAAAGTAAAGCAAACCTAAATAGTATGGCTGTCAAACGATTAATCACATCCAAAATAAAAGTTGTATTATTTATAAAATTTTAAAAGTTGTAAAAGTATTATTTATATATAAAATATGTATATTTATATAATATAAATTATATATAAATCTATATACAGTATATACATGAAAATATTTCTTAAATATATGCAAGCATGTGTGTGTATTTATATATATATATATATATATATAAAATAATTATACACAGTGCATCCACATATATACACATTTATATTTTGGAAACAAACTTTTATTCTGGATGCGATTAATCGCGATTAATCGTTTGACAGCCCTGCTAAATAGTTAAATGACAATCCTATTATGATCTGGACATATTCCTACATAAACACTGTACCCTTTTTCTGGCTGCTACCATGTTATTTTTTCTGGCTGCTACCATGTTATTTTTATTGTGGATTTATTTTCTCAGTGGGAAGAGGCTGTTACTCTACTTGTATAGAGGTTGGTGATCTTGTTTTTGGGAAGGCTGACACAGTTATTTCCCCACTGTGTTGTTTATAGTAATGTATCTGCATCCTCATCACTGCAGTCTGCCGGCGTGTCCTACTTTCACTTCCAACAGAGTTGTCGGTATGCACTTAAAACAACCAAAGGTCTAGGTACATTGAGCAATTGGTTGGCTTGGCCAGTCTAAATGTTTAAAGTGTTGTTGAATGTTTGAAGTGCTGGGAATGTGTTTGCATGTGTGTATACTGGATTACAGACTGACTGACTGATGCTACAATCATTTTGGTTGATGAGAATCATGTAATATTCATCTCAATGGCAAAAAGTGTCCCAATCTAACTTTTTTTATGGTTTTGGAACATATGCTTTTTGATCTAATAACTTCAGATACATTCACTTCCAAGTTTTACACATCATTCTTTTTAAACGTTTAAAATAGTTCCTTAACCCTTTTATTTTGCTTGCCATTCACTCCCATAATGACATATGTGGTCCTACCAGTGGCATTTATAACGTGTTCCAAAGAAAAAGAAAAACATGTAACGAAATTACGGTAAATGACGGCAGAATGTTCTTTTTTTGGGGATCATGTTAAAACCTCCATTGGGTTCAGGAATTTATTACTAAAACTCCCTCACCTCCTTAAATTGAGTTCAGGCCATGCACTGTTTTTTTTTCCAGAGCTCCTGCTATCAGCCCCCCCTTTCTGTGCTATTACGAAAGTACCACACGTAATGGAAGTAAAAACAACTTACCAAAACTTTAACTGAATCGGATAATTCTATCTTACATCCCGCATGACAGGGAGAGCGAAACTCCACTCCGTTTGAGCCACACACAGGATTGAAGGCTTCTTCAGAACATGAACATGCTTTGCTGCACGGCTCAGATACATTACTGTGCACACAGTGACAGGGCAAACAAACAGGGTCAGATTAATATTTTGTCCAAAATTGAGTTATGGCATGATAGCACTGAAAATGCATAATATTTAAAGCATGTAAGGACCAAACACAACTCACTCATTGACTCCAGAAATGGTTGGTGTGGGGCAGCCGATGAAGAGAAGAGGAATCGCAAACATAATGCTTACGAAAACTGCTACCGTACACATCGCTGCTGAGGACCTGACGGTCAGACCCAACTTGCGTAGTATAACTCCTCCAGCCATTATGCCTACCATGGCCGAAGGAATATTTATGGCACCTGTGAAAAAAAAAAAAATAAATAAATGTATAAACCATTTCATGTTTAAAAGATTTAATGGATTCAGGATTCACTGAGAGTTTAGGTGGGTCCTTGTCTGGTATGGTACAGGTGGAAAAACCCAGCACAACACATTCCAGTATTAATCCCATTGAACAATAAATAGTGAAAGATGTTATTCTCAGACAAAAAGCTTCAATGTTTCCTTGCTTATGTTCCAGGCCTTTACCTTTGAATGGGAATATGTCAGAGTGACATACTGTATTGTGTGTGGATTAGTAGCAGTAAAGGTTTTGAAAAAGTAATTTGTACCTTTGAACAAAACGATGTGCTTTCACTGACCTCAAACACCCAGCGCATATTGATATATGGCTTTGGTGGAGCAAAATAATATTTCTTGTGTAAACACCCAAAGCTACACTGTGTAACTCTAGTTTATTCTTAGCTAAAAACACTTCTTTAAAAAATATATGTGCTCATTAATGTATATTTACTTCGTTCAAGTAATAAAGTATTCTCGTGAGTGTATAATATGCCATTGAAAATACATACGGGTAAGGGGTTCGCCATGTTGCCCCTCCATCTTGAAAGTAAATTAGCCAAAGAGGAACATACCCGTTAATTCAAGCTTCGCCTTTCGCATTTACGTTTGAGCTAACACTCATGGACGAGGTCAAACTGGAAGTCATGTTAATCTTAGACTACATTGGCCACCGTAGGAGTTAAAACGAAATCAGAATTGAGAGGAACAGAAACTATAATATTCACTGGATGGTCATATACCTTTTCACCACTAGATGGGGGTAAAAATAACACAGTGTAGCTTTAAAAAAAAGGCATGCTTAATTTCACTCAATAACTTACCCATCATCATATTAGAAAAGGAGGCAGTTTGTGCAAACTGCTTCTCTATGAATTTGCCCATGAAAGTGGCGAGTCCCGCAACCATGGCAGCAAGATTCACCTGAGCCAACACGACCAACAAATAAATCGGGGTCCGCAGAGTCCTCATGATGATTTTGGGGAAGCCTGAGGAAAGATAGGAGATACCAAACTATTTGAGAGAATATTTCTACATTGAAGCACAAAAAGACCATCCGTGAAGAAAAGAACATTATATTTTGGTAATTAATGAAACAGCATGGTGTCATGAAAACGGTATCCAAGGATCTTTAATATTTTGATAAGTCAGTGGTTATGAGTTGGTTTAGTTTAAGAAGTCACATTTTGCATTGGCCATCAAGTGAAGTTCCTTTAGGTCCATTAAGTCAAGAACACATATGACAATAAATGATTAGGAAATTGTATTCAATAAAATGCAATTCAAGTTCATAATTAAAATTATGGTGGTATGGCTCTGTTCAGGGAGTCCTCTGACCTTTCCTTTTTTGACTACTTGGCCTGCCAGAACTGACATTTATCCTACAGAAATCTACTTAAAAATCAAACTCTAAAATTACAATATTAACATTACCAGGAAAGTTCCAAAATATTGTTGAGTTTGATCAGACACACAACTTTTAACAACGAAACAATGTTTTCCTGCTTTGTGCAGCCCATCCATTGAGAACAAATGTGCCAAGTTCATTAGTATATAGTTTACAGACTAAAGAAATAAGGCAAAAAGTAGCTAAACTTTGGTGGCGAAAAAAAGTTATTTCTTTGAAATAAAAAAAAAGTATATATATATTAGGGCTGTCAAAACGATTAATCGCATCCAAAATAAAAGTTTGTGTTTACATAATATATGTGGGTGCACTGTGTATAATTATTTTATATATATATATATATATATATATATATATATATATATATATATATATATATATATATATAAACACACATGCATGTATATTTAAGAAAAAAAATGTATATATAAAATATTTATATTTATATATAATATAAATTATACACAAATCTATATACAGAATATACATGAAAATATTTCTTAAATCTTAAATATTTCTTTCTTGTTTATATATCTAAAATAATTATACACAGTGCCCCCACATATATTATGTAAACACAAACTTTTATTTTGGATGCGATTAATCGCGATTAATTGTTTTGACAGCCCTAATATATATATATATATATATATATATATATATATATATATATATATATATATTTTTTTTTTTTTACTAGAATAATGGGGAGGGGGGAGCTATTGTCTTAAATACAGTATATGGTCAATGGTTATATACACAGGAACAGAACATTTGAATGATTCAATTGTAGTCGTGGTTTCACTTGAAACATTCAGTTGACTATAAGTAACGTCACACCTAACATGTCTACTAACTCTCATTAGAGTATTAGTACTGTAGACTGGTAGGGTTATAATAAGTTGCCACGTACTTGCAAAGTTACTTGTATTAAAAAAAATGTCTCATGGGAGCGTCACAATAAAGATTTAGCAGATATTAAAGCTAGCAGACAGTCTATTGTTACTTAACAACAGAATTTTCAAAAGGGACCATCAAAATAAAGTCATTTAGTCATTCATCAAGTCACAATTTGGCTTCTGAGTAAGTAGGTCAAACTGCGTGGCATAACGTCTATTTGCTTCATTTAGCATGAGCATTACAATTGTTCTTAAGTAGGCCATAAACCTTCATCTTACTCACTAACCACCAAATCCAGTCCAACCAGATGCTGAATATGATGAAATTTTATGGGTGAGTTTGTGGAGTTATCTCTGAACTGGCTGTTAAATCAATGCAGAGAGCATGCACAAATTAATTCCCCTAGGTTGATGTTTGTCAGGTGAACTTAAGTTGTCACTAATAAAATCGCTGATAGGTAAAATGGCAAACACACTCTTTAGGAACTCGGTGAGAGAAACCTCTTCCATCGTGTCAGTTCCAGGCTTCTTATCTTCCATCATTTTCTCTGTTAACGGCTCTGCAGGAATTTCTTCGATTTCCTGAGGAGATTGAAATCGAAATTTGTTTTTTGAAATACCAAAAGATACAATCAATATTGTGGTGCAAAACTATCTCGAATATGAAGTAGCAATGAACATATTACAAACTGGTTTACACCTGTTTAGGATTTTAGGAAGCCTGTTTTTATATCAGTATTTTAAAATGGGAGGTTTTGCATCCGATATTAGAACATGCTCGTTTATAGAGTTCTGAAAAAGAACATTTAGTGCGAGAACATTCTTGTTGAACAAACACTTTGTGTTTTATGCGAGGTCAGCATGTTGAGCAAGGGGGCCTAGAACAGGCTGAGACAAGCTCCTCTTGGACTCAAGTTTCTTTCCTTGTTTGTAGTTTTTAAACATATATACACATGCTCTGTGAGACCCACGTTGGCTTCAGGAACAAAGCCAGAATCTTGTATGACAGCAGAAACACATTCATCTGCTTTCCATCAAAATAATTCCCAGAATCAAAAAGGTCAAAGATGGGATTTGTGATCTACATCACCTCTCTGGATATCTTCTTGGGGAAAAACATATATGGCAAAGAAGTCAGGAAAAGGAGGGTGGCAGCTATCAAGAATCCCAACCACCAAGCTCCAACCCATCTGGGGTCACCGTTTTTCAGAAGTATTTCATCTGTAAAGTGGAAATAACAGCCGATTCATCAGATCTCCCACACACGAGAGGCATGAAGCCAAACTCGCTATGATACACCAAGCAACACTGCTAAACATGTTGATTCTTGAGGTCAAACTTTCTTATTAAAATCAGTATAGCTCGTCAAAAGGCACTCGTCTAAACACGTTTTGCTTGCTAAAGTAGAAATTGTGAAAGTGTAGACATGGCATATCAGACTCACCTGGAGATATCTTCTCAAAATCAACAAAGAAACGAAGGAAGAAAGAGGACATCATGTAGCCAAATGCCGGCCCAATTACAGTTACTGCAAAAAGTATGCCTGTAAAAATAGATAAAGTTGGATTATTTCTTAAATAAACCTTTGTTTTTGGGAATTGATGATTAAACAAAACTCTAATATTTCATTAAACCTAGGTAGAAGGGTGAACTCCTCTTGTCTGCATAATCATCAATGTAGGAAATCCCAAAAGGTTGTATGGGGACGCCGCCAATGCCTAGCAGTAACTGGCCCAGTAGAAATATTGGATACACTGCTGTGCCATTCATCTTTGTATAGCATTTCTGATTGGATTCTTCCTCAGGGGAAATGTACTGTGATTGGCAAAGACCCGAGCTGTTGTCTTCGGTGTCTGTGCAACAGATACAAACAGGTTAAATACAATTAGTTGTTAATAAAAAAAAAATGGCTAATTTAAAGAAAATGCTTACTGCTATTGAAGCCTGTGTACTTGTACTCTCCACCAATGAAGTGAGGTAGTGCTATTAGGAACACCCCCATGCTAGCGATCATTGCTCCGATTCCAATACATCTCGGCCGATGCACGCGACTCCCAAAAAAACTCACAAACACGATGAGAACCGTGTTCCCCACCTTTCCTTAACAACAACAAAACTTACATTGCATGATCTGATATAATAGTTCAAAATTATAGTTATTATAGTAGTCTTTGCACTGCAGATGCAGTACTTTTTCATATTAAAGGGCACCTAGTAAGGGTCTCGTGTATCCCCAAAATCTATTTGTGAAGTTTCAGCATAAAATACCTCATAGTTAATTTATTTTAACCATTTGAAAATGTAATTTTTGGGGCCTGTTTTAAAAAGAGCTGTTTTGGTGTGTACCACCTTAAATGTAAATGAGCTGCATATGCCTTTGGATGAGGGCGTCACTTGCATACCTATGGCAATAAACAGTCGGTGGAAGCAGAATGGCTGAAAGTTTGAACCGGAATCAGACCAGTGTTAATTTCGTTGACGAAAGTGATGACGAAAATTGTTCGTCAACGAGATTTTTTCACAGACGAAAACGAGACGGTGACTAAATAAAAACTGACTGTTTTGAATGTCAAAAACTATGACGAAAATTTATTGACATTTTCGTCAACGAATAAAAACTAGACGAAAATGTTAGATAGTGACGATTTGGGAAGCGATTCAGTCAGAACTTAAGTCACAGTAGTTAAATTCGTATCTGTATTGCATGTTCAAACTTTTAAATCACACTCATCAAACTAATTGAACTAAACCCATTATATTTTAGTTGTCTAAATCTACTAGATTTAGTCGACTAAAATCATATTGAATTTCGTAGACTAAAACTAAAACAATTCAGATGACTAAAACTAAATGGCATTTTAGTCAAAACTAAATCCAATTATTTGCTGCCAAAATTAACAATGAATCAGACCCAGGTGATTTTTTTAGTACTGCATTTTCAAAAAGTGAATTTTGCATAATGGGTGCCCTTTAAGACTTTGCCTGAACTTGTAACTTTAAAAATGAAATAATTGCTAACCACGTGTTAACAGGTTTCAGAAACAACTTGAAAAGAAGTGTTTTGCCTTCAGGCCATTCATGACATCTTCTTGGCACCATTGAAAGTTAAGATTTTAGCCTTGCCTCATTGAAGGCTGCTAGTAGTCCTGACATCTGACTGGAGAATCCATATCGTCTCTCAATAGTGGTTATGGAGCCCTTCAGATAACCAGACACCAGGAGCTGAGCAAGCTGTAGTATCCCATGACACAGTACAAAAAACTGAAACACAAAGACAAAAAGTGATTCAAATGTAAACATTCTGTAAATATGCATAAAAACAAATCCGAAAACGGCAAATATTTTGGAGTCACTAAGCAAAATATCAATATAATATATATATATATATATATATATATATATATATAAAATAGGGCTGTCAAACGATTAATCGCATTCAAAATAAAAGTTTGTGTTTACGTAATATATGTGGGTGTAGTGTGTATAATTATTTTGTATATATAAATACACACACATGCATGTATATATTTAAGAAAAATCTGAAAGTATATACTTTATATATATTCATACATAATTAAAATTATGTATAAATATTTCATATATTAAGAACACATTTTTCTTAAACATATACATGCATATGTGTGTATTTATATATATACAAAATAATTATACACACTACACCCACAATTATTACGTAAACACAAACTTTTATTTTGGATGCGATTAATCGCGATTAATCTTTTGACAGCCCTAATATATATATATATATATATATATATATATATATTTGCCCATTTAGTATTATTGTAAAGGTGTTTTGTTTAAATCTTTTAAAGGGGTGATGAACCGAGAAATCAATTTTTCCTTGAGCTTTTGACATCTAAGTGATCATCATATTATAAGAATATCCTGTAAGTTTCAGAACTAAAAACGTCCTTGTTAGTCCAATAAAAGCTTTTATTGACACCAGGCTCAGCAAAGTGGGGAACTATGACGTCAAAGAGGATAAAACACCACCCCCGCAGAAGAAGATCAACGCCTATGTCAACACGGCCAGTTTAGCTCCGCCCACCAATTCGTGCACGCATTACACGCATTGCTAAATACGTGCACCGACGGGTGAGTTGAAACTCATTGTAATATGCAAAACTGTTATCCACTCAAAACAGTGTGCGTTTACTTTCAAGTCTTCAGTCCGAGATGCCCATAAAAACCGAGCGTTTTTGAGCTAGGCTCAAAACTAGGGTAGAAAATAGCCTATTACTTAATCATTTTGATGTTTTTGAATGCAAAAACCAAGCGAACGTCATAAGTTGACATCAGAAAACAAAATAATAAAATTTAAAAAGCCAGTTCATGACCCCCTTTAATGGGTTTTACGCGTTCAAGTCAAGTTGTTTTGGTGCAAAGTCAAGTTGTACAATACTTTTTGAGCACAACTATTTAATCGATGTCTTTACTAACTTTTCTGGCCAGGCAGAAATTAATGAAATTACCTTGTAGCCCATGTAGTTGAGCCAGCTCTCAGATTTCATCAAAAATAAACGAAGAACAAAATTCTTACGGGGTCGGAACAACATGAGGCTGAGTAATTACTGAAAGAATTTTCATTATTTGGTGAACTAACCCTTTAAATCATATTGGTCTGGCAGCAAGTTGCGTCACTGGACACCTTTATTTGAGAAGTCATATTTGTATGTAATAAGGGATATTTACATTTTGAATCTTACCTTGATATTGTTAAAGAGACCCACTGATCTGCGAGGTCTCGTTGTCTCGATAGCGGTCATTTTGATGTTTTTACAAGATGCAACACTGGAGAAATAAAGTCAGAACTATTAAACAAACATGAATTTCTTTACAACTTGTCAATCTGGAAATGTGGAAAGTTACAATCAGTTACAAGTTTCCTGCAAGCTATTTAAAATGAACAGGAAATGTTTGTGTTCTTAAGCTGATTTTGTAGTTTTTTAGTGTGATTCAGGCAGCTGCTCACAAGAAAACAGCTGTTTTGTCCCTGTTTTATTCTTAGGAACTTGGGGAGTAGAACTTCATATTAAGTTACACTGTTGGGCAAGACTTAGGCTACTCCAAGGAGGTCTTGGCTTTGGGCTGGTTTTGATTCAGCACTTTTAATTCACTTTCAATTCAGCTCCAGAATAGAAATATTGAGGAGTTTACATGGTCTAGTACATTGAGTATACTCAGGATAAGAATATGTGAACTGATATTAAATTTGACCTTTTTTTTAAAATAGCCTACATTCATTTCTACTGTACGTATAAAAACAAATATCTATAGCAAAATACAATATATATTTCATCTATATCCTCAACATTTCTTTATTCAGGTAAAAAAGTAAAAAGTCTGACTAAGAGTTGTCCTTCACTGTCCTAGATTTATTTCACAATTATGACAAATTTCCATTAGCATACCCAGCTGTTTGAGCAACGAGGTCATGAATTAATGAAAGTGTACTTACAGCTTGCTGTGAAGAGTTGGAGATATAGACTAGCTTTCACTTTAGGACGTTAAGTGGGCTACAGTTGCTGGGCGGGCTTTCAGGATTGTGAAATCTCGACGACGACAAGCATTTGGATGTGATTTCATGAGAAGTGTAAAAAGAAGGTCAAAGAAAGGAAGATTAATATTTTGTTTTAAAATGCATTGCGAGTGATTAATGTGTTAGCAAATACTTTTAGAAGCAAGACAGACCTGTCAAACGAGCGTTGAATCATTGATTGATCACTGACGATAGCCAGCCGATTTCTCATTCTGTCCTCATTCAAAACTTTTTTTATTGAATTTCCTAACACAACCAGCAGATGGAGACAAAGTAGTACAGTTTTAAATCCAAACTCAATTTTATGAAATTGACATATTTACAACAAAATACCCGATTAAAAAAAAATCTACCTGTTCGATTTTTAGATCATTTAGGCCTAGATTTTCTACTGATATTGTTCGAAATTCTGGAAACAATCTGCATCAGATCAGCTGATTGCATTGCTCATCTAGCCTAATTAATTTGTTCCTAAAAATATAAAAGACAATACACTTGGTAATACAAGACCAGTTTTAACTGGTCATTAAAATGGTATGATTACAGTAAAGACTTTCAGAAGCTATACTTATAAAGGCATCTATTAGAATAATGCATTCATTATTATAATTATTATTTTTTTGATTCAAGGTGACATCAATGCCGTACATTATTTTTAACTGCAAAGTATTATGTAACCAAAAATCATGGGGGCAGGGACAGAAATTAACCAGGGAAGTGACCAAATAGATTGACTATGCATATTTAAATTGTGGTGGCAGAAAAATGCTCTCATCTGATATGCATTTCATAATATTCTGTTAGTGCTGCTATATAATAGAATATAGTGCTATATTTTGTTTAGTGCCTCTGCAGGTACACTGGAATTGTCCCAAATGGCACACTCTAAAAAATGCTGGGTTGTTTGAACCCAAATTTGGGTCAAATATGAACAAACCCAAATGTTGGGTTAAAAATGCAATTAAAAAATTATTTGCTGTTGGAAGTGAAAGTTGAAGTTGGGTTAATTTGAAATTAGCCTACATGTTTAACCCAACATTTGGGTTTGTCCATATTTTACCCAAATTTGGGTTCAAACCATAAACACTCACAGTCTTAATTTGAATCCGCACTTTCGTGTCTGACAGCTGATTTCCCCATTGACAGAAAGATGCTTGCCTTAAAGAGTCATGCTGTAAACAATGTTTGTTGATACAAAGTAATTGGAACACCTTCAGGACTATAGTTGCATCACCCCGGACCAATTGTTATTGTTCACATTACACAGTATATTGTCGAAACAGATAAAGATGATATCTTAATTAGACATAGTGGTATTGAATCCACAGAGGGGCAATGAAACTGTTGCACTTCCATTAATGAGTTCTAAAATAGTTTGCTTTTAAGGGACATATTGAAATGTCAAATAATAATTAATCCTCTGGGAGCTAATTGACAAGCCAATAAATGTTTATCAGACAAATCTGCTAATGAAGCGAGCTGATAATGAAGTCCCGAGACGATCCAGATTCCTCATGGCTTCTTTCTATTATTCTTTCCCTTCCAAAACAGCTCTAAATAAATTATGCAACACCTGTATATAAGCCTTTGTTTGATTTTTCATTACGAAACATTGTCTTCAACATCAACAATAAATAATTGTCAATACATAAACACATATAATTGGAAGTTGTGTGCCTTGAATAAAGTAGTATAAAGATAAGCACAATTTAATTTATAATTTTAAATTTATAACAGTGTAATTATAAATTATAATTTAATTTATAATTAAATTGTTGATCTTTCCCTTAACCCACCCTTAAACCTAACCAGACCACCAAACATGGCCCTAACCGTGCACTGTAAAAAAAAATATTGTTGGTTTAACTTAAAAAAGTAAGTAACCTGGTTGCCTTAAAATTTTAAGTTGATTGAACTGGAAAAAAGTGAGTTAATACAATGAAAGAGATTGATTTAATCATTAGAAACCCAAATTGACAAAAGAAAATATGTTGTGATAACATATCTTGAAAATATATTTTTTACAGTGTACCCATATCCCTTTTCATCAGCAATTATATAATTTGACCATGCGTCAACATCCGCCGCTTTAGGCACCCTTTAGCGTCAGTTAAATGACGCTATCGTAGTGGTCTAACCCCAACCCTACCCCAGACCTAAACCTACCCACGTCATCTAACACGCTAAAGGTAAAGCGTCAATTAGATGACGCCCTAGGATAGGATAACCCTTGAAATTGCGAGAAATTACCTCGAAATTGTGAAGGAAAGGCCCCACATTGGGGTCCGGTAAAACTAGGAAAACCGGTCGGTAGTTAACTCCACCTCGCATAATGTGAATAAAGGTGAGACGAGCAGGCTTGGCTCCATTTCGGTTAGCTCTGAGAAAAAAAAATTAATTCTGGTTCCAGATTTCCGAGACAGATACTCGTTAACAAAATAAAATATTTTTTTGATATTGCACTTACGAAATATGCTTTCACATAACACAACATCAAGTCAATCAAGCTTTTCAGAAACAGATGCGGTTGTAACTTAAAAAGGCCAATGTTTTATTAGTGTTCATAACATTTTTAAAATGTCTAACATGGTAGGCACTCTGCCTATGCTTACTGTGTTGAGCACTCTTATCGCTGTCCCATTTAAAAATGTTAAATACACAAAATAAAATTTTTAGGTTTCGATTGCATCTGTCTCTAAAAAAAACAGCATTTTATATATTACAGTTTTTCTCGATTGCTTTATCACCATAACCAGGCTTTTGAACAAAACCTGAATATTCCATTATTTCGGAATTTAAAAGGTTTTTATTTTTTCAGTGCGTTTGTTTTACAATACAATATGGTGCAAAACTTAACCTAGCCTAGGGCAACCAAAGGGCTGGAGCCGACCCTGTGGCCATATCTGTATGTGTTAGACAATAGAAGTATTATATCCACAGAGGGGCAATTAAACTGTTGCATTTCCATTAATGAGTTTTAAGGGACACATTCAAATGTCAAATAATAATTAATCCCCTGGGAGCTAATTCACAAGCTAATAAATGTGCATCACACAAATCTTCCAATGAAGCGAGCCGATAATGATGTCCCGAGACATTCCAGATCGCTCATGACGAATTCATAATGGGTTACTTAGTTTGTTAAAATTTCCTGTCCAAAACAGCTCAATCAGTTTCTAAATAAATTATGCAACACTTGAATATAGGCCTTTGTTTGATTTTTCATTATGAAACATTGTCTTCAACATCAACACTGAATAATTGATAATACATAAAAACATATGAACAATAGATATTTGAAAGCTTTACACCCGGAATAGTGGTATACAAATATGCACATTGCATTGTCTTAAAGCAAAGGGAGGTGAAGATAAACTATGAAAAACACAGAAACTAACGTCTGATGCCTTTGAGACTAGTAGTTTAAATGTACTGGCCCCTTCACTGCAGTAATTCAATTACGTTCTGGTCATTGGTGGTGTGAGTGATTCACAAAGGGTTATTGCAAATGTCCCAGTGCTTCTCTAATTATTACTAACTGCTCATTTAATGAAGGTATGACCACAATGTAGGTGTGTAAAGACACACATGCACGGTCATCAGATCTGGTTTATATCTTTGCATCATATAGGTCAAAATATTAAAGTAATATTTCATTCAGAAAAAGAAAATTCTGTTATTATGTAGTCACCCTTATGTTTTCCTACAGTGTTAAAGTGGATAGTGATCAGACACACATCACTGCAAGAATGTCCATTTTGTGAATCTGGGTGTAAACATTTATTTGCTTTAATTTGATAATTTTAATAGAGAAATAATATGTTGGAATATAGTGCATTATTTGTGTCTGTGAGATAGGGACTTTTATTGTGAAAGTGAACCGAGGATTTGTCTCCACAAGTTCACTACGTCCTGTGAGGCCAAAAGTGGCCGCGTCTTCCGGTTTGAAGAAAACAAGCGAGACGTGACACTCATTCATTCATTCGACTATCGATTAATCATTAATATTTATATTAAAAATGTATTATTTAATTTATTTAACCTTTTATCAATATAAAATGCAATGAAAATCCAAAAATACAGTGTTTTTCCACGATGAGTTCTTTATTACAAGATCAAATTGTGGCAGTTAAACTAACACAGTCTCATCCCAAGACGTCAAACAACTGAAACTTTTGACCATACATCAACATCCGCTGTTTTAGGGTACTCTTTAACGTCAGTTAGATGACGATCCTGGGGCGTCATCCAACTGACGCTTTACCTTTAACGTCAGTTAGGTGACGGGGTAGGTTTAGGTCTGGGGTAGGGTTAGGATTAGATAACGTCATCTAACCGACGTTTAAGGGTACCCTAAAACAGCAGATGTTGACATGTGGTCAAAAGCGTCAGTTTTATGACGTCTTGGGATAAGACTGCGCTGGTTAAACCAGACTGATCTTATGAAGTAGCGTGTGTATGACACGCCAATTCGTATTTCCATTTTTGGCGTGCTATCAAGACGCATAATCGCTTTTCAGCGTGTTTATGAACGCCGTTGACTTAACGTTATATAAATATATGACTTACCTCAACCCCGTCCCTAAACCTAACCGTCATTGGGGTTAATGGCATTTATGACTGTTCCCTTACCATCCTAGGTAAAAAAAAGATATGACTTACCTGAACCCAATCCCTAAACTTAACCGTCACTGGGGTTAATGGCATTTATGACTGGACATTTGACGGCGTGTACGGACACGCAAAATGACGCGAACGTTAATGGCGTAGACATACACGCATACATGCGGATAGTTGAAAATGCGTAGGGATAACATGCCACTTGACTCGAAAGTGGCGTGTATGTTTACCCAAGTCATGATTAGGGTTGAGTATCGAGAATCGAGTATCGATTGGAACCGGGACTAACTTTTCGTTTTTCCCGGAATCGTTCAAAAGTTAAAATTTCGATTCCTAGTTTCGATATTCACAGTCCGCCGACCAGAAGAAGAAACCGCTGAACAACACCAACGAAGAAGCGTCTACCGGAAGTGTTGGCATAACCGCGCGATTCGAACATGAGTAGCTTACGTCGGCGGTCCAAAGTGTGGCTTCACTTTTCTAAAAATAACAAAATGCAGAGTATTTCCCTTTAGAAAGGAGTATTTCCTTCAGAAAGACCATTGGTTAGCAAGGTTAGCTACACTTTTTTGACCCTGCCTCTTAAAAGAATCGGAATCGAGAATCGTTGGGAACCGGAATCGAAACAAGGAATCGGAATCGTTCAAATGCAAATGATACACAACCCTAGTCATGATGTCATGTTGCCTACTTAGAATAATGAGAGAGGTCTGTGATTTTCATCATAGGTACACTTCAACTATGAGAGACAAAATGAGAAAAAAAATCCAGGAAATCACATTGTAGGATTTTTAAAGAATTTATTTGTAAATTATGGTGTAAAATAAGTAGCCCAGGCCCAGAGAGCATATGGATGATCCAGAAGAGGATAGGGAGAATATCAAGTGGTCAGATGAAACCAAAATAGAACTTTTTGGTAAAAACTGCGTTGAGGAAAGAATGAATGGGGCCATGTATCATGAGATTTTAAGCCAAAACCACCTTCCATCAGCAAGAGCCTAGAAGATGAAACATGGCTGGATCTTCCAGCATGACAATGATCCCAAACACACTGCCCGGGCAACAAAGGAGTGGCTCCATGAAAAGCATTTCAAGGTCCTGGAGTGGCCTAGCCAGTCTCCACACCTCAACACCATAGGGAAACACACCCATGGCAAGTAGTGCATCAATCGCAGAAAAGAGAGCTAAAATTGTGCTTTCACTCTTGGGGTATGACGACAAGACTTAAGATGTGGTGACGTATAAATAAAATGGTCAAGCCAGCCTAAATCTATCCTGAGACAAGCAGATTGTGCTCTTCATAACAAATGACAACTCGGTAACACTGGTTAATAGATTAGATGACTCTGTATATGAAGTGACGAGACAAGTGTGTATATATCGCTCATTGTCCTTGGTAAGTTAAGAATATTTCAGATGTAGTCATATTGTATCAAACTTTTGTTACAAATTTGTATGTTTAGTATTTGTATGTTTTATGTTTGCCATTAGGTCACAAATGGATAACCTGACATTCAGATACAGTGTACTCTTACTGGAAGGACTGCAACCCCAGTCCAACAAGCTCATGTTCATTTTTCTGTTGATGGCTTATGTCTTTGTGATGGTGTCTAACATTTGGATTTTGATTCAGATCTCAGCAGAAAAAAGTTTACACCAGCCAATGCACATTCTTTTCTGTCACTTGCCAGTGAGTGATATAATGGGATCAACTGTCGTCATCCCACGTTTACTGAAGGACTTATTAACAGACCCCTCTGAGCGCTACATCACATATGTGGAGTGTGTTTTCCAAGCATTTTTTACACATTTATATGGAACAACATCCAATACTATTCTAATGATCATGGCCTTTGACAGATATGTGGCTATATGCAATCCATTACGATACCCAACTATAATGAGCAATAAAATGATAGTTAAACTGTCAGTAGGAGCCTGGGTTGCTGCAGTAGTGCCGGTGTCAGTTTTGATCGGCCTCAGTGTGCGTCTATCTCACTGCAGATCATTCATTCCAAACTACTCTTGTGACAACGCTTCACTATTTAAACTGTCCTGTGAAAACACAGTGATTAATAATGTATATGGATTAACTTTTACTGTGGTTTTACTCACCTCCTCATTGGGATGGGTGTTATTGACATATCTCAGAATAGCAATAGTATGCATAAAAAGCAAAAACAAAGCAACCAACAGCAAAGCCATTAAAACCTGCACCACTCACTTGGCTGTTTATATTATCATGCAGATCTGCGGATTTGTTCCAATATTTCTCCATCGTTTCCCAGAGTATGCTGAGAGTAGGAAGTTTGGGAGTATAATGTTTCATATTATACCACCAGGATTGAATCCCATAATATATGGTTTGCAAGCCAGGGTAATAAGACAAAGAATGTTAAAACTTTGCATGAAAAAAGTTAATTCTAGCTAACTTTAATTCATTTAAATATTGATTTAAGCAATAAAGCAGCTAGTGTAATGATGTGTGAACATATTATTTGAGTGCAAATTTGAAATTGTAAATACTTTGAGAATTTAAGAATTTCCTGTTTAGACATTGCAGACAAAGCAGGTCACATGTAAAGTCATATATAACATAAATATGTGATAAAGATCAGCATAATTAATGAATGTATAATTTGCAGCTGGTTTCACATTAAATACATATAAATAATTACAGTTAATTTGTTCTTTTCATCATTTCAAGTGTACAATTCCTTTATATAATAAAGGAGAGCTTTGATTGAGTCAAACCTAGATTGTTACAAAAATATCTCAACTGAGATTTAAGACGACTAGTATGGAGTTAATATTGTGCTCTAATTAAACAAAGAAATCCAGCATTTTGCAAACAAACTCAACCTGCTTTGCAAAGGAAACTCAACACACAAACAAACAGAAAGCAATGTGCAAGTCGAAAATGCAGTGGAGTTACAAATATGTATTGTGTTTTACAAATATAGATAATGAGCCAAGATAATATTTCACAAATAAATGCAAACAAATTGCATGAAACCTTTGAACAAATGCCAAATCATTTCTGTCTGTTATGATTGTGAGACACTTGGCTTTTTGTGTGATACCTACCTCGGCTTGATTTTCTCACAAATGTGTCCAGGCAGATTTTTCTCACAAACGCAGTTGAGCAACTTCCTCTTCTGAAACAGTAGATGGCACTAAACTAGGGGATTCATTTAGCGCTAGTCTCCCAGGAGAAACCCTGGCTGCGTTCCAAACCGCATACTCAGTGAGTAGGTACTTAATTTCAATAAGTACTTACTCAACGAGCGCTAAAAAAGTTGGAACTTTATAGCCAAATCTAGTTGAGTATGAATGCGAACCGGACATCTACTTTGTTATTCTCGCCTACTCTTTTATGAATACTGAGGATTCGAACGTACTTTTTTGCTCGCCTACTCTTTTCCCCTACTATATAGTAGGGAAGTATGCTGTTTGGAACGCAGGGACTGATTTGAAACTTGCCTTTGCCTACAGCTGAGGAAAATGAGTGGAGAACAGGTCAGTCTCAAATTAAAGAGGTCTAAGGCTGTTTACACGGAAAAGATTATCAATTTTTATTCTGTGTTTAACTTTTTATTCACATTTAATTTGTGTTCCGTAGATGAACATAAGTCTTAAGGTGTTAGAACAACATGAGGGTGAGTAATTATTGACAGAATTTTTATTTTTGGGTGAACTAAACCTTTAAGCTCCAAACTATTCTGTTTCTCATGCTTCACTTCTGATCATCCTTAAACACATAATTTTCCCACCTTTAGTTAATTGTAACATACCATTTTCTGTAAAACTAACTCTGGTCTTGGGGGACACCTGAAATGCTGTAGGCCAGGGGCCTTTGGCTCTCTTAAGGTGCCCTTGTCTGTAGTGCGCTTATCAGAGTTAAAGTTATTAAAGTTGTGCAAGCAAGGACAAAAGCATTTAAAATATAACTTAGAAATATAAGAAATATTATTTCATACTCCAGGGTTCCAGGATCTTGAGTGCTGTGCTCACTTCAAAAATGGTGCTTGATACACTAGAAGATACAGAATGAAATTTAGATAAATATGAAACGATAACAGGAGCATGATCTAATTATGTTCAACTCTCATTCTAACTACAAACTAAGCCCTGAAGACAGGCCGAGAGCTGTAGTTCCAACCACCATTTTGCAATTCTGTTTGCAAATATACATGGTTTTGGGAAAAACTAAATCATTGAACTTTGATACCAAGCATGCAATCATAGTTGTCTAAAAATGCCTTTGAGAAACACACCCCTGGCAAGTAGTGTACCAATCGCAGAAAAGAGAGCTAAGATTGTACTTTCACTCTTGGGGTATGACGACAAGACTTAAGTTGTGGTGACATATAAATAAAATGGTCAAGCCAGCCTAAATCTATCCCGAGACAAGCAGATTGTGCTCTTCATAACAATTGACAACACGATAACACTGATTAATAGATTAGATTAGACTAGGGCTCTTTATATAAAGTGACGAGACAACTGTGTATATATTGTTCTTGGTAAGTCTTGGAATATTTCAGATGTAGTCATATCAAACTTATGTTAAATAATTATACAGTAATCAACAATATTGCTTGAGTTCTGTAAAAGAGTGTAAATAAGAAAAAAGTCAAATTCCCTTGATAAAAGTTAGTAATCTTTCTACAGGAAGAAATAGATTATGAAGTGTGATATAACTAAGAAAACCAGTTATTATCTTTTGAACATTATATATTTTTCTGGAAGCATATATGGTATACTGGTAGAAATGCTTTGAGAGAATATGCTGTTATTACAAGTGTTTGTCACTTAATTTCTTTGTTTTCTTTAGGTCACAAATGGATAACCTGACATTCAGATACAGTGTACTCTTACTGGAAGGACTGCAAATTACACCACTGTCCAGCAACATCACATTCATTTTTCTGTTGATAGCTTATATCTTTCTGATGGTGTCTAACATTTGGATTTTGATTCAGATCTCAGCAGAAAAAAGTTTACACCAGCCAATGCACATTCTTTTCTGTCACTTGCCAGTGAGTGATATAATGGGATCAACTGTTGTCATACCGCGTTTACTGAAGGACTTATTAACAGACCCCTCTGAGCGGCACATCACATATGTGGAGTGTGTTTTCCAAGCATTTTTTACACATTTAAATGGAACAACATCCAATACTATTCTAATGATCATGGCCTTTGACAGATATGTGGCTATATGCAATCCATTACGGTACCCAACTATAATGAGCAATAGGATGATAGTTAAACTGTCAGTAGGAGCCTGGGTTGCTGCAGTAGTGCCGGTGTCAATTTTGATCGGCCTCAGTGTGCGTCTGTCTCACTGTAGATCATTCATTCCAAACTACTCTTGTGACAACGCTTCACTATTTAAACTGTCCTGTGAAAACATAGTGATTAATAATGTATATGGATTAACTTTTACTGTGGTTTTACTCATCTCCTCATTGGGATGGGTGTTATTGACATATATCAGAATAGCAATAGTATGTATAAAAAGCAAAAACAAAGCAACCAACAGCAAAGCCATTAAAACCTGCACCACTCACTTAACTGTTTATATTATCATGCAGATCTGTGGATTTGTTCCAATATTTCTCCATCGTTTCCCAGAATATACTGAAAGAAGGAAGTTTGGGAGTATAATGTTTCATATTATACCACCAGGATTGAATCCCATAATATATGGTTTACAAGCCAAGGTAATAAGACAAAGGCTGTTAAAACTTTGCATGAAAAAATAATTCTAGCCATTTTAACTTATTAAAATATTGTTTTTTAGCAATAAAGCAGCTACTGTTATGATGTGAACATTTTCTTTGCAAGTGCAAATTTGAAATGGTAAATACTTTGAGAATTCAAGAATTTCCTGTGTTTCGGCATAGCAGGTTGCATGTAAAGACATATATAACATAGATATGTGATAAAGATCAGCATAATTAATGAATGCATAATTTTCAGCTGGCGTACATTAAATAAATATAAATAATTACTGTTAATTTGTTCTTTTCATTATTTCAAGTGTGTAATTAATTTATAATGAGGATGTATTAAGCAAAATGTGTGAACATAAAAGCAGGCAATATCTGTGCATCAGCATTTGCACATGCACAGAAAGCAAGGATATTTGAAGCTTCTGGGAGCTTTGATGGAGTCAAACCTAGATTGTTACAAAATTATCTCAACTGAGATTTAAGACGACTAGTATGGAGTTAATAACCACATACAGCCTGGATTTCATATTTCTAAATTAAACTGGACTAGAAGACACCTATAGTGTAACAGTCCTCAATGAAACATCCCCTCCAAACTTTACTTTTATGAGTGTCTGCAGAGCTGGTAGGAGAGGTGGGGGTTAGCTGCTCTTTTTAAAGATGTCTACCAATGTAATCAAATGTCATTTGGAAATTATCCATCTTTCGAATATCTGGATATTGTGTTAAACGATGCTCCACGCATTTTACTTGTCATTGTTTACAGGCCTCCAAAATACTCTCCAGCCTTTGCTGAGGACCTTACAGAACTGTTATCAACAACACTGCCTCTGACTCCGAGTTTGACTGTTTTGCCATTGCAAGAGATTTTAACATTTACATAAATAATGCAGAAACCAATATGGCAAAAGAAATCAAAACTGTTTTGAAAACTTTCGATCTGACTCAGCATGTACATGGTCCCACACACAATCGTGGACACACTCTGGATTTACACATATGCAACAGGCCGAGTCGGTTACATACGTGTTACCCAACACTGATTCTATTGCAATTATTTATGACAATTCTTATGGGATTTTATGGGATTAAAGTGTTATACACTCTTAGAAAAAAAGGGTTCTGTATATGTAGCATACACTCTAAAAAACGGTGGGTTGTTTTAACCCAACTTTTGGTCAAATATGGACTAACCCAGCCGTTGGGTTAAATTTTTACATTACGTTTTAACCCCAACATTTCGGTTTTGTCCATATTTGACCCAAAATTGGGTTAAAACAACCCAGCATTTTTTAGAGTGTAGGTTTCTTTACTCAACTCCAAAGGACATTATATGCTAAAAAAGATTCAACAATGAGAAGAAAGAACACTTTGGCACAAAGGTTCTTTAAAGCTATTATTCATTCATATATTACATTATTCTGCAACATTTTGTAATTATTGTTTATTAAACTGTTGTAGTTACTTAATCACATTTTAATCATGCAGATTTTTGGAGGATAAAAACTGAAATGTCACTCTTTGTGTGATATTGATTAATTAAATTTTTTAGCCCCCATATCTTATATTTTGTGATCATTCACATGCATTGCATTTTAGGGGTTCCAAATATGTAGCGCTTTAGAACCTTTTAAGATTCTATATAGAACCTTTTCTTCTAAGAGTGTAGTTGACGCACTTCGGGGTCCCTCGAAATGCATTTGGGAAACACATCCCTGGCAAGTAATGCACCAATCGGAGAAAAGAGAGCTAAAAGTGTATTTTCACCTTTGGGGTATGACGACAAGACTTAAGCTGTGGTGACGCATAAATAAGAGTCAAGACAGATTAAATATATTCAGAGACAAGCAGATTGTGCTCTTCATAACTAATGAGAACTCTATAACACTGATTAATAGATTAGATGCCTCTGTATATGAAGTGACGAGACAACTGTGTATCTATCGGTCATTTTCTTTGGTAAGTAAGAATAGATGAAGTCATATCATATCAAACTCATGTTACATACCTGTATAGTGATCAACAATAAAAATTAGAAAGTAACCTTTCAACTGGAAGAAATAAAGATTGACAAAACTCAACCCTATTAGGAAAACCCTAGTAAGTATCTTTTGAACATTAGTGACTTTTCTCTGGAAGTATATATGATCTTCATGTAGCAATGCTTTGAGATGTGCTGTTAATAAGTGTTTGTCACTTAATCTGTCTGTTTTTTTTAGGTCACGGATGGATAACCTGACATTCAGATACAGTGTACTCTCAGTGGAGGGACTGCAAGTTACACCACAGTCCAGCAAGCTCATTTTCATTTTTCTGTTGATGGCTTATGTCTTTGTGATGGTGTCTAACATTGGGATTTTGATTCAGATCTCAGCAGAAAAAAGTTTACACCAGCCAATGCACATTCTTTACTGTCACTTGCCAGTGAGTGATATAATGGGATCAACTGTCCTCATCCCACGTTTACTGAAGGACTTACTAACAGACCCCTCTGAGCGCTACATCACATATGTGGAGTGTGTTTTCCAAGCATTTTTTACACATTTATATGGAACAACAGCCCATACTATTCTAATGATCATGGCCTTTGACAGATATGTGGCTATATGCAATCCACTGCGATACCCAACTATAATGAGCAATAAAATGATAGTTAAACTGTCAGTAGGAGCCTGGGTTGCTGCAGTAGTGCCGGTGTCAGTTTTGATCGGCCTCAGTGTGCGTCTGTCTCAATGCAGATCTGTGATTCAAAACCACTTTTGTGACAATGCCTCAATATTTAAACTGTCCTGTGAAAACACAGTGATTAATAATGTATATGGATTAACTTTTACTGTGGTTTTACTGACCTCCTCATTGGGATGGGTGTTATTGACATATCTCAAAATAATGATGGTATGTATTAAAAGCAAAAACAAAGCAACCAACAGCAAAGCGATAAAAACCTGCAGCACTCACTTGGCTGTTTATCTAATTTTGATAATCTTTGGTTTTGTTCCAATTTTTCTCCATCGTTTTTCTGATTATGCTGAGAGCAGGAAGTTCGGGAGTGTAATGTTTCATGCTATACCACCAGGATTGAATCCCATAATATATGGTTTACAAGTCAAGGAAATAAGACAAAGACTGTTAAAACTTTGCAGACAAAAAGTTTATTCTAACTGATTTTAATTTATATTCATTCATGTAAGGAAGTACCCAAATGTAATGAGCATTTTCTCCGAGTGCAAATTTTACATGTGAAAAATACTTTAATATGTATTTTACAGGAGCTTTTTTTAATCATTTCTTATATAGGCTAATTGTGACAAAACATTTATAGTAAACTATTTGTATGTATCAAATAAATATGTGCTTACACTCATGATACAGACTAAAGTGTATAATATACAACTGGTAAATACTGCATAAATTCTAATAAGTACTTAAAGGGTTATTTCACCCCAAATTGAAAATTCTGTCAGTAATTGCCCACCCTCATGTTGTTCCAACCCCATAAGACTTTCGTTCATCTTCACAACACAAATTAAGACATTTTTTGATTAAATCTGAGAGCTGAAAAAAAAAAAAAGTTCATTTCCTTCTCTGTGGGCCTCGAGATTTCACATAATGTAACTGTGCAGTGCTTCTAGGTTGTGATTCACAAATAGGCTGGGTATTGACACAAATTTCACAATTCGATTCGATTTTGATTCACAAGCTTGCAATGCGATTCAATATCAATTCGATTCAAAATTGATTATTTTGGATATCAGTTACAATAAATGGCAAATTTTCTCAAGGAAATCAAATCTCTTAACTAATGCTGTAAACTATGGGAGTCTAGTTGTAGCCTACTAGCTTCATTAGCCTAAAATGAAGGTAATAATGAACTGTTTTGTAGCTCTAAAAACACTTAAATTACACTTTTATTTATTTTTATAGAAAGAAGATTGTAGGCTATAAAATATAAACATTTAAATGGTGGCGGTCATAAAAACTTGCCAGATTTATTCAAATATGCATTAAATATTGAAGAACATTAAGATTATAATGTATATGTAATATGATGTATTTATCAAAATGCTCCTCTCTAGAGTTATTTTTTCTTGCTGACTAACGAGTTTATGTGGGTTTTCTGAGGTAAATATGACAATATTGATTACAAGCTGTTTAACTGACGCCTTTCCACGGTTGAAACGCTGATTGAGCGAATCAATGTGACATGATACAGATTTCGATAAGTTGTGCTCTATCTGTTAACACTTTCAGATGCTCATTCGTGTTTATTTCGCGCTGTGACTGGTATTATTAACCCGGAAGAGAGATCAGCACTGCTGCTTCTCTCCCAAGGGGGTAATCCATCGAGCGGAAGTTGAAGCCTCGCGGGAGCTGACATCTTGTAGCAGAACTTCACTTGCGTTAGCATTCCCATTGACTCCCGTTCATTTTAGCGTCACTTTGACAGCGAATAACTTTACATCTGAGGTGTTTCAAGACCGCATTTGTCCTTTATTTATTTCTAAAGAAACACGACAATGTATAAATAGCTCCATTACCTTGTAGCTTATGTTATGGCCCCGTAGAAGCAGCTTTAGTGAAAGTAGGCTAACGATTGCGTCATACCCACGCGACTCTCTGTCGCACAGCATTGAGATTACCGTATGGAAATGAGAAGCTCGCGCGCAATCGGGGAATCGTGGAGGCAAAAATGACAAAATAATTAATCAGAATACCTAGCAAAAATCTAAATTTAAAAAAAAAAAAAAAAAAAAAAAAAAAAAAAAAAAAAAAAAAAAAATCGCCAAAAACGGGCTTCAATCGTCTCAATGGAGTTCCAATGAGATGGCTCTGTCCATTTCTTTTACTGTCTATGCTTCTCTCGAGCTGCACCAGAGCGATCTCTCGCCACAGTGCCAAAACCTTATTTATGTTTTTGAAGTTCTAAAAGAAAATGGACATAATTTGAGACTTTGTTTCATATCACTAGTAACAAAGGACAAAGATTATTGCGATTTTTTGGATGCGCGCAGCCGCGATACAATGTTCCATTCATTCAAATAAAAACAGGATAACTAATCGATTCTTGAGATTTAAGAATTGATATTGGTTCGTAAAAGTGAGAGTCGATGAATATCGAGAAATCGATATTTATTACCCAGCCCTATTCACAACGATCACACTCATGACCAGTGTCGGGCCAATAGTGTTGGCTTTCTACGTGACATACAACACAGAAGCGTTGCGGAGTTAAACTACGTGAACTATCTTGAGGCACTCAGAGAAGGAAATTAATAGTTGAATAAAGTCGTTAATTTTGTTTATTTTAAAAGAAACTGTAAAAAAACAATGTTGGTTATGTAAATAATGTAATGTAGAGTCGGTTACATACGTGTTGCCCAACACTGATTCTATTACAGTTATTTAGGACAATTCTTATGGGATTTTATGGGATTAAAGTGTTATAGTTGAGAAGTTGACGCAGTTCGAGTTCCCTCGAAAGTTAACTTGCGATCACAGTTGCCTATATGCATTTGGGAAACACACCCCTGGCACCAATCGGAGAAAAGACAGCTAAAAGTCTATTTTCACCTTTGGGGTATGACGACAAGACTTAAGCTGTGGTGACACGTAAATAAATAGGTAAGCCAGATTAAACATATTCAGAGACAAGCAGATTGTGCTCTTCATAACTATTGAGAACTCAGTAACACTGACTAATAGATTAGATGCCTCTGTATATGAAGTGACGAGACAACTGTGTATCTATCGGTCATTTTCTTTGGTAAGTAAGAATAGATGAAGTCATATCATATCAGACTCATGTTACATACCTGTATAGTGATCAACAATGTTTCTTAAATTCTGTAAGCGCATGTGTAAATGGACAAAAAAAGAAGACTAAATCTATTAAAATTAGGAAGTAACCTTCTACTGGAAGAAATAAATAAAGATTGATAAAAATAAGAAAACCCTAGTAAGTATCTTTTGAACATTAGTAATATGACTTTTCTCTGGAAGTATATATGATCTTCATGTAGCAATGCTTTGAGATGTGCTGTTAATATAAGTGTTTGTCACTTAATCTGTCCTTTTTTATAGGTCACGAATGGATAACCTGACATTCAGATACAGTGTACTCTCAGTGGAGGGACTGCAAGTTACACCACAGTCCAGCAAGCTCATGTTCATTTTTCTGTTGATGGCTTATATCTTTGTGATGGTGTCTAACATTGGGATTTTGATTCAGATCTCAGCAGAAAAAAGTTTACACCAGCCCATGCACATTCTTTACTGTCACTTGCCAGTGAGTGATATAATGGGATCAACTGTCCTCATACCACGTTTACTGAAGGACTTATTAACAGACCCCTCTGAGCGCTACATCACATATGTGGAGTGTGTTTTCCAAGCATATTTTGCACATTTATATGGAGCAACAGGCCATACTATTCTAATGATCATGGCCTTTGACAGATATGTGGCTATATGCAATCCATTACGATACCCAACTATAATGAGCAATAAAATGATAGTTAAACTGTCAGTAGGAGCCTGGGTTGCTGCAGTAGTGCCGGTGTCAATTTTGATCGGCCTCAGTGTGCGTCTGTCTCACTGCAGATCTGTGATTCAAAACCACTATTGTGACAACCCTTCACTATTTAAACTGTCCTGTGAAAACACAGTGATTAATAATGTATATGGATTAACTTTTACTGTGGTTTTACTGACCTCCTCATTGGGATGGGTGTTATTGACATATCTCAAAATAATGATGGTATGTATTAAAAGCAATAACAAAGCAACCAACACCAAAGCAATAAAAACCTGCAGCACTCATTTGGCTGTTTATCTAATTTTGATAATCTTTGGTTTTGTTCCAATTTTTCTCCATCGTTTTTCTGATTATGCTGAGAGCAGGAAGTTTGGGAGTGTAATGTTTCATGCTATACCACCAGGATTGAATCCCATAATATATGGTTTACAAGTCAAGGAAATAAGACAAAGACTGTTAAAACTTTGCAGAAAAAAAGTTTATTCTAACTGATTTTAATTTATATTCATTCATGTAAGGAAGTACCCAAATGTAATGAGCATTTTCTCCGAGTGCAAATTTTACATGTGAAGAATACTTTAATATGTATTTTACAGGAGCTTTTTTTTAATCATTTCTTATATAGGCTAATTGTGACAAAACATTTATAGTAAACTATTTGTATGTATCAAATAAATAATGTGCTTACACTCATGATATAGACTAAAGTGTATAATATACAACTGGTAAATACTGCATAAATTCTAATAAGTACACTTAAAGGGTTAGTTCACCCCAAATTGAAAACAAATGTTAAAACTAACATAAGAAGCACAGGGACCAAGATAGCTAAGGCATTATTTAGGGCTAGGGCTGGGCAATATATCGCACATTATTGTTTTGCGCATCTCTAATCAGTAAAGCCGGTTCCTTGATTAGTAGTAAATCACCTTCACCTGCTTTCAGATGGAAGATATGATGCTGATATGAGTGTTAAATTAATAATAGTTAATGAGATAATTAAGTGATCAATTTAGTGATGATTGAGCATTATTGAAACACCTGATGATCACAAGCAGAATCACTGAAGGAGAAAATAACAAATTATAAGCCACCGTTATGGCAATCAGTGTTTGCTTTAGTTGGGCTCTTGATCCTTATACTTTCACTTTAAATTTTGTTTGTTTGCTGTTATTGATATAACAGTAAGGCTATGTTCAAACGGAAACGATTCTGAAGAGAAAACGCAAAAGTGGCGTTGCGTTGTGTCTTTTTATTATGCGTTTAGACGAGCGTTTTGGGTGGGAAATCCGCATGCATATGATGACGCAAATCTGTGTGAAATTCAATGTAGTATGCACTTCAGGCGGCTAGGAGTGCATACTACAACACCAAGTCCGCGCACCTGCGTACAACCTTCACTGTCAAGCAGACTTCGCGTTTTTACCGTTTACACTGGAACAATTTTAAGATTTCCACTCTGGAGGGTGGTTTCACTTTTTTTTGCGTTTTTAAGCCCCCAAAACGCCGTCGCCGTGTAAACGAAAGGCACATCCGCTAAAATATTTTTGTTTTCACCCGCGAGCATTCTCGTGTAAACAGGGTGTGATTTGATAGTGTTGGTTATGTTTTGACATAATCATGCTGTGATGTAAAAAAATTAAACTTATTCAGATGATTTGGTTTAACTTGTTAACGGCAGTTTAGTGGTTCTACAGCATATGATAATCCACAATTTTCTTATAATCGAAAACGTTTATCATAAATTGTTCTGATCAAATCACTTTCAAATGCATTTATTTAGAAACACAGACATCAATAATCAGTCTGTGTATCTCAACCATGGTGACAATAATAATCCTTGTTGCCACCAATCGCAACTCATTAATGGCTTCCATCATGCATTACGGTATGAATAAATTATGATCTGAATTGTCAATGTAATTTACTTTTCCTAATTGAATATTCTGGTAATCACCATAGTTGAGATGCATTGAGTGAATTTTGATATCTGTATGTGCCAGAAAAGATTTTTTTTCTTTAAAACTTTTAAGAAATCCTTTATATTATATCTCAAATTCTGGAAAATTATGCAAAATGTCAATTATACTGCAACCAACAGCATAAATCACAAACAATAAGTTCAAATAATAACCAACACCATTAGATCACTTTTTTTTCTTTGTTCATCTGGCAGGTATAACTCAGATACAACAGCCGAACAAAATCTAAACTTAATAATGGGTCAAGAGCCCAACTAAAGCAAACACTCATCTCCATAACGGTGGCTTACAATTTTAGATTTTCTCCTTGTGATTCTGCTTTAGGTCCCTTTAATAATGCTCAATCATTACTCGATTAATCACTTAATTACCGCATTAACTTTAGCACTCTTGAGTGTGGACTCATCCCAGGTGTGTTAATTTAACACGGGAGATTTGGTCGTGACGAAGAGCCGTAGTTAACTGACAAGTCAATCACATCACATTAATTAACGTTGGCGATACGTCCTCGATATGGCTCAGCTTGTCAGTGAACTACGGCTCTTTGTAGTAAAAGCCGCTCCATCTGAAAGCAGGTGAAGGTGATTTACTACTAATTAAGGAACCGGCTGTACTGATTAGACGTACATAACAATATTGTGCGATATATCGCCCAGCCCTACATCATGTACAGTCTTTACGTGTATGTTTTAGCTTTTCATGGTCTAGTGTTTAAAACAAAAATCACAATACTTGTAGAATTGCAATTTTTGATTACAAAAAAAGATTACATCAGCACCCAAGAATCGTGATAGTATCCAATCAGGAGATAGGTGTATCGTCCCAGCCCTAATATTTAGGTTTAAAAATAACAAATGTTTCCAATATTTCACGAATGGACTATGATAAACTTAAACGTTGATAATCTAAACTAAAATATGATAAACTAAATTTTGATACGCAGAGATGGTCTAATCTTAAAATGTTCACTTCATGGTAAAATTTCAATAATAAAAATGAATGTTCATGGTAGATTGAATTCTCTTTTTTATGATTCCTTTCCCACCAGATGCCCATACTTTTTTTTAAGACAGAGAAGAATTTAATCAGTACAAACAAAATAGAATTCTAGCTCTTTCAGTCCTTGCATTCCTAAACGTCTTTGCAGCACATTACAGTACAAGCTAAACTGATAAGCAGACACCAATCACAGCAGCAACAACAAAAAAGGACACTCTTGGGGAATGACGACAAAACAGTTTTGTGTGTCATATAAAATGGTCCAGTCAACGCTTCTGAAACACATTAAGGTTTTCCTATTGAAATCTAATGATTACCAAGTTAAAGGGAATGCAACATCAGTGTGCCACTATATATTAAACAGAAGTGACAACTATATTGATATCAGTCATCTACCTTGGTAAGTTTATTTTTGAGTGGGGTAGACAATTCAGGGGTGAATATATTTTTCATTATCAGCGACTAACAAATATTTCAAATGTGCTGCTGGGGATAATATTGTCCTTTTTTTCTTTTACCAAAATGTGAAGAAGTTTTCTAATTCTGGCCTTGTTTGGAGTAGATTGTAGACAGTAGATTGTGGTTTCTACAATGCTTTCGGGAAATTGTAACCCCGTATGTTTTTTTTAGGTCGCAGATGGACAACCTGACATTCAGATACAGCGTACTCTTAATGGACGGACTACACGTTACACATCTCTCCAGTCATGTTGTTTTCATCCTTTTTTTGCTTGCTTTCATATTTATTATAGTATCCAACATTGGGATTTTGATTCAGATCTCATTGGAAAAAAAGTTACATCAGCCCATGCACATGCTTTTCTGCAACTTGCCAGTGAATGATGTATTAGGTTCAATTGTTCTTTTGCCACGCTTGATGAATCATATTTTAACAGACCCCTCTGAGCGCTACATCACATATGTGGAGTGTGCTACGCAAGCTTTTTTGGGACATGTATATGGAACCGCATCCCACACAATTCTAATGATCATGGCCTTTGACAGATATGTGGCTATATGCAATCCACTGCGATACACAACTATAATGAGCAATAATATGGTGGTCAAACTGTCAGTAGGAGCCTGGGTTGCTGCAGTAGTGCCGGTGTCAATTTTGATCGGCCTCAGTGTGCGTCTGTCTCACTGCAGATCTGTGATTCAAAATATGTTTTGTGACAACGCTTCACTATTTAAACTGACCTGTGAAAGTATAGTTATTAATAATGTATATGGATTAACTTTTACTGTGGTTTTACTAACCACCTCACTGGGGAGTGTGGCATTTACATATCTCAGAATAGTGATGGTATGTATTAAAAGCAAAAACAAAGCAACCAACAGCAAAGCAATGAAAACCTGTGGTGCTCACCTGGTTGTTTATATAATCATGATGGTTTCTGGATTCACCACCATTTTTCTTCATCGTTTCCCTTCATCAACTGAAAGTAGAAATTTATCTAGTGCAATGTTCCATGTTATTCCCCCAAGCTTAAATCCCATAATATATGGTTTGCAAGCAAAGGAAATAAGACAAAGACTGTTGAAACTAATTTATAAAGGTAAAGTTAACTCAACATGATTTTTATTTATATGTGTATATATATATATATATTACAATTTTTTTTGAGTGATAATGATAAAGCGTGAATGGTAAAATACATTGGCCTACATTTCTGTTTAATTCCAAAAATGTACTTGTGTGAATAGTCAAAAGGCTTTTTATGTCCCGGATAAACACGAAAATCACTGCAAAAAACTTACAGCATTTAAAACGCCTACTGACAACAACATCTGAGCTTTTACATTTTAAAACAATTAAGCAGTTCTTTGTTCCATACACTCTAAAAATGCTGGGTTGTTTTAACCCAACTTTATGGACAAACCCATAGGTTGGGTTAAAAATGTCATTAAAAAAAGTAACACAATGGCTGCATTTGTCCATATTTGACACAAAGTTTGGTTAAAACAACTCAGCAATTTTTAGAGTGTAAGATCACATCTCTACATCAGAACGAATGTATCCTAACAGCAAGTAAATATGATATAAACGTAAATATGTTATATATGACTATAAGATACAGTTTTGGTCAGAATTATTGACACCCCTGTTAAATATGATCAAAGATGGGTGTAAAAAATAAATCTGCATTGTTTATCCCTTTGTTCTTTCATTAAAATTAAACCTTTCATTGAAGTAAAATAATTGAAAGTGGGAGGAAATCCCATTATGAAATAAATGGTTTTCTCCAAAACATGTTGGCCATAATTGTATGTACCCTTTTATTAAAAACGTTTTGCACTCCCAGCTCCATGTTGCTACTTCTCTTCAGTTCACCCCACTTATTTCCTATAAGATTCAGGTCAGGGAACTGGCATGGTCATGGTAGAAGCTACATTTTGAGCTCAGGAACACATTTTTGTGTTAATTTTGAGGTTTATTATGGATCTTTGTCCTGATGAAGAGCCAACCATGGCATATTAAGATTTCTAGAGGCCAGAAGGTTTGAATTTTTTTCTAAATGGTATTTGCTGGAATCCATGATACCATGTATCTGAACAAGATGTCCAGGACCTCCAGCAAAACAAATAAGCCCACAACATTAACGATCCAGCAATATATTGTGGGCATGGGGTACTTTGTTTTCCCTGTTTACACCAAACTCATCTGGTGGGTTTGTTGCCAAAAAGCTCTCTTATATTGTTTCATATGACCATAGAATCCGGTCCCTTTTTATGTTCCAGTCGAGTCTGACAACTGATTATGCAAGAGTTTGTTTTTTTCGATGAGCGAGGATGCTTTTCCTAATATATTTCAGAATTATTTTGCTCATAAAAAAAATTCTAGGGGTGCCAATAATTGTGACCAATGTGTTTTGGAGAAAAACAGTTATTTCACGCGATTCCCCCAACTATCTGTGGTTTTTCCAACTATTGTATGTGAAAATGTCATGCCCTTCTTCAAGCCCAGAAGAAAGCATGAATAAAATATTTCCCCTGCAGACTATTTTTCCAGTCATGAAATTTGTCATTGAGGAATTCTATAAAATAGTGTGATAAGATACATGTCTCATCACACCCATTTTCAATAGCATTTCCATTGTTTTTTTATATATATTTGTTTTATTCTTTTTTTAATCTCACCATTGATTCAACAGCAATTGCAGGTGCAAACATGATAATGAACCGACTTTAGGGATGGCAATTTCAAAACACTGCTTCACGAGTTCACACTTACAAATAAGTCAGATAAAATGAATGCATATTTGGCGTGCTGTCTGAGGAGAGGGCTCCCGGCTCGGTATGCGGTCTGAGTCACATTTCATTGCAAAGTGTAGAGACTACAAACTTTAGCTCCTCATTATTCAAGGGTGTGGGACCTACTTACCCTACAGGCCTATTACAGATCAGTGGGTGGGACTTCACTTGTCGATACTAAAAATCAATATCAGCCATCTTGTTTCGAAGCTAAGCTAACAAGTGTTATAGAGATAGGAATTAATGACAATGACAGAAGAAACTAAATATGATACATCCCAAGTCTCCCGGAAGTTCCGGGAGTCTCCCGCATATTGATAGCGTCTATAGCGCACCTGCGGCTCATCTATTTATAGCCTTGCGCCGCGGGTCAGTGCCGATGACGTCACCGACTGAGGCTATATTACTTCCAGTTGTTTCCATCGACGTGTTTACTAGGCTATATTCACAGCGGGTCACGATTCAAGACATTCAATGCACTAAGCAGCGCAGCATCGATTGTAGCTTTTGAAAGGGAACAGTAATTAGCTGCGTCCCAATGTGAAGGCTGCATCCTTCGAAGATGCATCTTCGGTGTGTAAACTCAGGGTTACACACTGGAATCAAGTGGCGCGACAGCGCTTCAGAAGCAAATAGCCCATTTTCTTCTCAGTGGCAGTTTCAAGGGGGTACTCTATTAGGCGAAAGTTGAAGCCTCGCGAGAACTGCCATTGCAGCAGAATTTTATCCATTTATCCATTATTTATTTCTAAAGAAACACGACAATGAATAAGCTTTATTACCTTGTATCTTACGTTATGGCCCCGTAGAAACCGTTTTTGTAAAAAATAGGCTAACGATTGCATCATAATCCAGTTCACAGTTGAGAAATTACCGTATAGACAGGAGGAGAAGCTTGCAGAAGTCGGGGGGACGTGGACTCTCTCAATGAATGCTGATCAACATAGCACTTGCCCCTCCGTCAAAAAGCATATTTCATCTCAGACGCGTGTCAATTGCGCTTTAAACTTTAGATTTTTTTGTGCGTCCAATTCGCTTTAACATGCATTCAAAATGTTCAAGCGTCCAACTAGACGCGATGGACGCAAATTTGATGCTATATTCACGTTTTGTGTGACCGCAGACATTACCAGTTTTATTTACAGTAAAATACTTGTAACACTTTTTAATGGAAAATGGTTTGATATTGTCAGAATTTGGCCCTTTTTTACAGCAAGCGCTAAGAGTTCAGTTATCAATAAAAACCGTCACTTGGGCAAGTGCAGTCAAATGCAATTCAGTGTAATAACCCCCAAAGGAGTTATGCCCAAAAGGGGTTATGGCAATGTCACAGAGAACTATATAAGCCACATATTAGTAGGCAAAAGCAGGTCGTACTGTTTGACCTAATCATTATTGGGAGGATCGTAGTCAGAGTGCGGCAAGATACTACTGTTACATTTATAAAGTAAAACTCAATACTGATAAAGATGATTGTGACTTCACATTAGACAAATGTACCTTTACATTTGTAAAGTGTCCCTTTGTACCTTACCACAGTATAGGCCAATGCAGTTTTGGCATGCACTTGGAAATGCTGAATATGAACCAGGGAAATGCTATTCATTTGTAATGTGAATTTTACACAAATAGGTAAGGTATGTTTAAGAGTTTGTGTAGTAATGTCTATTTGTTAATATGTTTGCAGAGTTTGTGTAGAGCAACCAATGGACAACTGGACAATCACAGACAGCGTTCTCCTCGTGGAGGGACTGAAAGTTACACCTCAGTCATCTCAGCCTGTTTTCATAATCCTTCTCTTGGTTTATGTCTTTACAGTGGTATCAAACATTGGACTTATATTTCTGATCTCAACTGAGAAGAATCTGCATGACCCTATGCATTTTCTGTTCTGTAACTTGCCACTGAATGATATACTGGGTACCACTGTCATTATGCCACGCTTATTGCAGGACATGTTAAGGGAAGCCTCAGAGCGCTATATATCATATGCAGAGTGTGTTATTCAAGCTTATTTTGTGCATGTATTTACAGCAGCATGCCACTATGTGCTTATGATTATGGCCTTTGACAGATATGTGGCTATATGTAATCCATTGCGATACACGACTATAATGACCAATAAAATGGTTATTAAACTATCAGCTTTGGCTTGGGGCCTGGCCATAGGTTTAGTGACAATTATGGTATCGCTTACTTTGCGTCTGTCTCGCTGTAGGTATAAAATTGAAAACCCTTTCTGTGACAATGCCTCACTATTTAAACTGTCCTGTGAAAATGTAAGTATTAATAATGTTTTTGGGGTTGTTTATACCATAATTGTAGCCAGCCTGTCAGCACTTACTATATTTTTAACATATGTCAAGATTGCTGTTGTGTGCTGTAGCAGCAAAAACAAAGCACTCAACAGCAAAGCCATAAAAACCTGCAGCACTCATTTAACTGTTTATTTAATCATGTTCGTTTCTGGAATAACTTTTATTTTACTACATCGTTTTCCTGAATACTCTGATAGCAGGAAATTAGCAAGTGTACTGTTTCACATTGTACCAACAGTACTAAATCCCTTAGTATATGGTTTACAAACCAAAGAGATAAGACAAAAGATTGTAAAAAAGAGAAAAAAGTGGAGAAAAAAGTGAATTTTTAAATGGATTATATATATATATATATATATATATATATATATATATATATACTGTGTATATATATATATATATATATATATATATAACATATTTAATATTATTTTAAAGGATTTTTTAAATGTGAAATTAATATTTTAATAATATTAAGCCGATAATAAGTGTAACATTGCAAACACTGTAACTTTGTTCTGTACTCAAATCCTTTTCAGTATTTATCAGGTGTTTGTATGAGAATTGTTGACTTAAAATGTAAACTAATTTAAGTTGTTGTAAGTACGTGTTACCTGGGAAAAAATAAAATAAACGACATGAAATACATAAAACAACATTTTAGCTCATTGCAAGCACAAAAAGCAACTTGACTTTGAAAAAAATTCGAAGGGGTCCTAGATTGTGATTTAACTTCAACTTTAGTTGAAAAACCTGATTTTTTTTTCTTGTTCTAAAAAAAAAAAACTGTAAACACGGCGTCTCGTAAAAATATCTGTGTACAAGAAACGACTCAAAATGATGTAGTATACATCCCAGACCACTATTTGGCGCTGTAACGCTGCCATAGAAATAAAAATAACTTACAATAAGAAATAAGAATTACAATAAGAAATAACTTACAATAAAAATCCGAGAAGACAGAGCATGCGCATAAACCTTGCGCGCTGTAGGCTACATAGGCTACATATTGAGAATGAGGAGTTATCGTCATTGTACAGAACCCCTCCCAGAGAACCCCACCCACCTGTGAACTCCCTCTCATATAATCGCATTCAAATCTGCCTCCATTTTGTTTGCAATGCCCAACCTCCAACGATCCAATCAATTCTCGAAGGAGGAAATCAAGCCCTGCCCTACATTTTTTTTTCTAATTTCAGAAGCCGTTTCACTCGGATATACGTCACAACAAGGAAAAAAATTACAATCTCAACTTCCGTTTCACGCCGAATTTAACTCGGTAGTAGAGGAGGTTCTCACAATTCCGCACTGTTTTACCATGCCTGGAAGTCACTGCTGCGTTAAAACCTGCTCCAGTACCTCACACGATACATATGGAAAACATAGGTTACCGAAATGGACACAGCATCGGCAAGAGTCTCTGACCTGACGAGGAGACGCAGGATTGCTTGGTTTGGCGGTGCCTTTAATATACGATTTTCACTGTTTGCTGTGCCTTCACGAACATACACAAAAGTGTGGTTTGAGTGCCTTGTTCATTACTTTTTTATTTCTTTGAAATAAATGTTTGAAACAACTTGATATGGCTGAACAATATTTACTGAGAATATATATATATATATATATATATATATATATATATACACACACACACACAACATACGTTTCATGGACAACATAAATAATAATATGTATTTTGTACTAACACAAATTGGTACATATTACATATAACAGTACAAATTGTTACATATTACAATATTACATATTGTTTCAACCATCCAGGGGAGGGCCGTTGCGAGGCCGCATGTTTGCTCCATTTAAGATGCACAGCACATGAACCTCTCTCATTAAGCTGAGGTTCTTCTGAGCCCTTTGGAGAAGACTGCTCGCCAATCTGTGTAGAGGGCGAGACCTGAGACATTCTTGGTGGTTTATGAAGGCAACCACCGTCTCGTTGTCCGATCGGACAAGGACATCATGGGTCTTGAGTACAGAGTGGAACTCCTCAAAGGCCAGCCCTACCGCCATCATTTCTACCCCCAGGAACAAAATTTGTTGCCTGGGAAGCAGGGAGCTCTTGCCAAAATTGACCCTGAAGCCTGAAAGAGCTGGGACTTGTGGGCGCATAGCTCATATTTAGACTGGGCTTTGGGAAGCCAATCTAAAAGTATGCAGAGCTAGAGAGAGTCTGAAAGGAATTACCACCTCCTCGAACGCAAATCTCAAGAATGGTCTGTGATGGGGAGGCTATCTGGATATGAAACAGCATTTCAGTTCTGCCGAGTTCCGTGGGAACTCTACCCGCTGTTTCTTTTTCTAGTAGGGAATGAACTTCGGCTCTGAGGACATGAGAGCTGTCATCTGAGAGAAGTATGAATCACGCCCCTGAAGCGGAGCGGTCTGCAAATGAATTGGATCAAGTAACCTCTTTCTATGAACTGAAGAGGGGACTGTTAAATGGGGATGTTTTGGGGGTGGTCTGGCTTAGGTGAGACTTAACTTTCTCCTCCATCCTGAGGCCTCAGGACTGCTTCGGCAGCACAGAAGCCTCTGTCTCACTCCAGCCTGGGGTGAGGCCCTTGGCGCTTAGGGAAAGTGTGGCGTTTGGCCAAGCGGAAGCGGAAGCAACATAAAAAAAAAAATGGCCGCCAATGGGTTTCAATTTTGACGTGCAAGACGCGCGTAAATTTCACTTCAAACTTTTGAGTTTACGCGCGTCAGTTTCGCTCTCGAAGCAAAAATTAACACAAAGCGGTCAAGCGTCAAACTAGACGCGGTAGTTTGAATTTGACGTGAATTTGACACGCTATTGAACATAACATTAGGCAGGATGTGTCGCATAGCTTCCGATGACTTCTTAGTCTCAATGTAACGTTCCGGGAATCCGTCTACCACGGAGTTGAACAAGCCAGATGGGGAATACAGGAGAGCCATCCTGTCAACATCCTTAATCTTGGTGAGATTGAGCCATAAGTGATGTTACAGCACCACTAAACTGGCCATGGCATGACCAATGGCTTGGGCTGTGGCTTTAGTAGTGTGCAGGGCCAAGTCTGTTGTGCTCCTTAAAAATAGCCAGATGTATATAGCTCTGAATGAGAAAGATCCGACAAGTGGCTTTTCTGCAGCCAGGCTGAAATGCCAATTGTCTGTGAAATTCACAGACGTGAATGAGTTAGACTTCAGAATTTGGAGAAAACAGGAGTATTCCCTTAAGCGTCAGGTAACTGACGCAATGCAAGTTAACCATATCGAAAGGGAAGCCATATAAACCCCACATTAAAAAACAGAGAACTACAAGTCATACTTTTCGACTAAATCATAACAGGAAGAATATTAATGAGACTAAGGCAAGATGCAGCACTTACGATTATTTAGTAACATTAATGTATACTGCTATCTAGTGAAATGTATTGGCAACCTTTTGTTTGTCCATTTATAAATCAGGTACATTGTCAACATATAATGTAAACTATAGTTTTATTAATTTGTGTTGTGTTAACAATTGTCATGTAATGTACTGCAGTAAGAGCAAGGAAAGTATGTTGTAAAAAATTGACAGAGCAACAGAACAATAACACGGCATTAGATTATAATGTACAATATATCCAATTAGGTGATTCAAGGTAATTTATTTCATATTCAAACTTTCATATTTTTGTTACTCTGTTTTCAGGTTTTGTTTACAGCAGCAATGGACAACCTGACATTTAGAAACAGCATTCTCCTCGTGGAGGGACTCAAAGTTACACATCAGTCCTCTTACCCTGTTTTCATTGTGCTTTTCTTAGCTTATATTTTTGCAATGGTATCAAACATTACACTTATATTTCTGATTTCAACAGAAAAGAATCTGCATGATCCTATGCATTTTCTGTTCTGTAACTTGCCAGTTAATGATATATTAGGGACTACTGTTATTATACCACGCTTATTGCAGGACATGTTAAGGGAAGCCTCAGAGCGCTATATATCATTTGCAGAGTGTGTTATTCAAGCTTATTTTGTGCATGTATTTACAGCAGCATGCCACTATGTGCTGATGATCATGGCCTTTGACAGATATGTGGCTATATGTAATCCATTGCGATACACAGCTATAATGACCAATAAAATGGTGGTTAAACTATCAGCATCAGCCTGGGGGCTGTCAGTACTTGTGGTGACAATTATGTTGGCTTTAACTGTGCGTCTATCTCACTGCAGATCAACAATTGAAAACCCTTTCTGTGACAATGCCTCACTATTCAAACTGTCATGTGAAAATGTAAATATTAATAATGTGTTTGGAGTTGTTTATACCGTAATTATAGCCTGCCTGTCACCAGTTTCTATATTTATAACATATGTCAAAATTGCTACTTTATGTATAAGAAACAAAAACAAAGCACTCAACAGCAAAGCCATAAAAACCTGCAGCACTCATTTAACTGTTTATTTAATCATGTTCGTTTGTGGAGGAATTTTTATTTTTCTTCATCGTTTTCCTGAATACTCTGAAAGCAGAAAATTAGCTAGCGTAATGTTTCACATTGTACCACCAGGATTAAATCCCTTAGTATATGGTTTACAAACCAAAGAGATAAGACACAAGATTTTTAAAGTTTGGTGTAGATAAATAGAGAATTGTTGAATTAATTATGCTTTTTTTTACAAGAAAATGTATTGTCAATATATATTATATTTTTTTAAGGGGAAACAAATGTCGCCTATCTTTTTTTTCTTTTATTTGTTTAATCTTATCTAGATGCTTATAGTATGCCCTTTATGTTAGTTACATTTTTTCATTGATTAACAAGTTTATAATGAAACACTTACACATGTACACCACATTTTTTCTCCCCTTTAAGATAAATAGGAGAATAAAGACACTGGGTCGTTTTTTGAACAATATTGAGTTGAAAGTGATTTAATAGAGTAAACTTACAAAAAAAAAATGTTTAAACATGAATTTACAATATTTTATCCAAGATTACTTATCCAAGAAAAGTATTGAATAAAATAATATTTTACTACATTATGTAAAACAAATATATACTATAATGGGATCATGAGGTCAGATTTCCCTGTTGGGATGATGACAAGGTCACTTAAACAAATATAAACCCCACATTAAAAGGTAAGAGTCAATAAAATTATATTCAGAGTGCTACAAAACATACAGTTTGGGCAAATCATTAGCCTACAGGAAAAATCTATTGATTGATTAACTACATTTCAGTGAACAAATACTTATTTTTTATATTTGTTTATCTATATGCAATGTAAAAAATAATATTGCTGCCATTTGACGATTTCACACTTACGAATGATCAGAGAGTAAATGGTTATGTGAATTTGACGTGCTGTCCAGGGGGAGGGCTCCAAGCTCGGAAATTGGGCCCGAACCCAGAGAACCCCTTGCGGCAATAGTCACGGCATCGGAATTGGTAAGCCTTGCCAGTCAAGAAAGAGAAAAACGTAAATACTTGCCGGAAGGGTTTTGCTGTGTCCGCTGGAAGATCAATAGTAGTAATAGTAGTAAGTTTATTTGTAAAGTAACTTTCAATCATCAGACAGACTGGTGCAGACGAAGACTGGGACAGTAGCATAGTAGAGACTGAAATATTTGTTTTTGTAATAAAATGTGAATGGACTTAAATGAAATTACAAGACTCTTGTGAAACATTTATGTGTTTTTTTCTTCGCGTAATGGTGGTTAACAGAAGATAAAATTTGCTTGTCAGTTTATTTGTCAGTATGTTGAGAGGAAGAGGGCAAAATATTCTGAGCTAGTGGAGTACCAGAACGATGGGTGGCGAGCGCAATATGAGCCCATTGATGTGGAATGCAGAGGATTTGCTGGCCAGTCTCTCTGCAGGGTCTACAACATCCTGGGCATCATAGGGTCCAGTAAGCGAATGGCTATTAAAGAGGTCACTGAGTCAGCAGAAGTTGCCTCAAGGTGGCTGTGGATAAGGATAGGAGAACCATGGGTAGGGTAAAGCTACCTGGACACAAGTTGGGGCCTGATCAACCCCAGCTGGGTCGCCTGGGGGAGAGTGTAAGAAGCTTGAAAAACTCCATGATCCCAGGTAACATCACTGATGGTGTGTCCAGTTTGCATCAAATTGATGTATGTTACAAGTAAACATTCTGGCGTCCAACCTGAACAATTCAAATTTTGGGAAAACCACTGTTACAGTGGCATATTGACCCCTTTGCTTGGAAGAGAAGGTTTCTCCTCAGTGGTTTTTGCCACAGAGCTGCTGACATTAGCTGTACCAATTCTGGGAACCAGGGCTCCAGAAGAACCTCACATGCTTCTTCCCGAATCCAACTGATGACCTGCGGAAGCAGGGCTACGGAAGGAATGCGTAAAGGCATTGGGGTGGCCACCTCAGGGCCAGCGTGTCAATTTCCTTCTGGAAAAAAACTCAGCCGTGGGAGTTCTTTTCCATTGCGAAGAGATCCACATCTGCTCGACAGAAGGTGTGCCATATTGTTTCAACCATCTGGGGGAGGGCCGATGCGAGGCCGCATGTTTGCTCCATTTAAGATGCACAGCAAGGTTCTTCTGAGACCTTTGGAAAAGACTGCCCACCAATCTGTGTAGAGGGCAAGACCTGAGACCTTCTTGGGGGTTTATAAAGGCAACCCCCGTCTCGTTGTCCGATCGGACAAGGACATCATGGGTCCTGAGTACAGAGTGGAACTCCTCAAAGGCCAGCCCTACCGCCATCATTTCTACCCCCAGGAACAAAATTTGTTGCCTGGGAAGCAGGGAGCTCTTGCCAAAATTGACCCTGAAGCCTGAAAGAGCTGGGACTTGTGGGCGCATAGCTCATGTTTAGACTGGGCTTTGGGAAGCCAATCTAAAAGTATGCAGAGCTAGAGAGAGTCTGAAAGGAATTACCACCTCCTCGAACGGAAATCTCAAGAATGGTCTGTGATGGGGAGGCTATCTGGATATGAAACAGCATTTCAGTTCTGCCGATTAAAACCAAAACCTTAGGCGAATTTGCATGAGGATTTGCTTGATAGTTAACATTCTGAAGGGCCGTCTCTTGGGGCGTGATTCATCTCAAACCAAGGACGAACGCGACCTCACCGTCCTTCTTGGGGACAAAGAAAGTAGCGGCTGTAAAAGCCTGACTCACTGAGTTCCGTGGGAACTCTCTCCACTGTTTCTTTTTCTAGCAGGGAATGAACTTCGGCTCTGAGTACATGAGAGCTGTCGTCTGAGACAGAAGTATGAATCACGCCCCTGAAGCCAAGCGGTCTGCAAATGAATTGGACCGAGTAACCTCTTTCTATGAACTGAAGAGGGGACTGTTAGGTGAGACTCACTCTTAGGTGAGACTTCTCCTCTGTTCTAAGGCCTCAGGACTGCTTCGGCGGCACCGGGTCTCACTCCAGCCTGGGGCAAGGCCCTTGACGCTTAGGGAAAGGGTGGCGCTTGGCCGAGCGGAAGCATGGTCAAACTTCCAGTTTAGCTTTCAGCTGTGGGCAGGGTTGATGTTGGAACTGGCCAGGGTCACTGAGTCGGCGGGTACCTTCTTGGGGCGACTGGAGGCTGCGGTGGAACTGGCTCTCTTAGGCAGGATGCGTCCCATAGCTTGTGATGACTTCTTTGCCTCAATGTAACGTTCCGGGAATCCGTCCACCACGGAGCTGAACAAGCCAGATGGGGAAACGGGGGAATACAGGAGAGCCATCCAGTAAACATTCTTAATCTTGGTGAGATTGAGCCATAAGTGGTGTTACAGCAGACACTAAACTGGCCATGGCATGACCGATAGCTTGGGCTGTGGCTTTAGTAGTGTGCAGGGCCAAGTCCAGACCAGCGCAGTCTCATCCCAAGATGTCATATAACTGACGTTTTGGGACGTCTTTTGACCATACGTCAATATTCGCCTTTTTAGGGCCCCCTTAAACACCGATAGATGAGGTTATGGGATCCTAACTCTACCCCAGACCTAAACCTACCCCTAAACCTAACCCGTCACCTAACTGACGTTAAGGTAAAGCGTCAGTTGTATGACGGCCCGGGATCGCCATCTACCGATGTTTAAGGGGGCCCTAAAAAGGCAGATATTGACGTATTTTGGGATGAGACTGTTATCCAGACTGGTCCATTTTGAATTTAGCCTTATAAACTTGTAAAACCGCCATATTGTGAAGCACTGAGGGGCCCTGTCCGTTAGGGGCCCTATCCGAACGCCTTTGAAGCGAGTGCCGATGTGGTCCTGCAGGGCTTTAATGGATGACTGGCCCTCATCTTCCAGCCCAGAGCTGTTGGTGGTGTACAGCAACCACTTCTTCCACTGGGGGAGCTTAGTGTGGCCTATTTCTTTTCTCTTTTAAGATCACTGTACGGCTGCAGGGGAAACGCTGCGTCAATTTGCTTGCACAGTACCTGCTTCAATCAGTCCACTAAGTGATGAGGATCAGCTGTTCAATGAGCGCCAAGCAGTCAGCTGTAACAGAGCTCAGCTGAGTCAGCTTGCTTGCAGAGCATCCTAATCCGCTGCAAGGGCACGATTCAATGGCGAGAAGAGGGGCTTCAGTTTTCTTCTGAGCAGTGAGAGGATTTTCAGTCTGACAAGTGGCTTTTCTGCAGCCAGGCTGAAATGCCATTTTGTCTGTGAAATTCACAGACGTGAACGAGTTAGACTTCAGAATTTGGAGAAAACAGGAGTATTGCCTTAAGAGTCAGATAACTGACGCAATGCAAGTTAACCATATCGAAAGGGAAGCCACATTCTACAATTAGTAAATTGTAACTTCACGTGTTGCCACAAACAAAGAAAAAAAATCAACAGCCTTTCTGCCCATATGAATCAGTTTTCCCTGTTGGATTGATGAAAGAGAAAACCATATAAACCCCACATCAAAAGTACAGACAACTACAAGTCATACAGTTTGACTAAATCATTACAGGGAGGATATTAATGAGACTAAGGCAAGATGCAGCACTTACAATTATTTAGAAACATTAATGTATACTGCTATCTAGTGAAATGTATTTACATAGGTAACCTTTTGTTTGTCCATTTATAAATCAGGTACATTGTCAACATATGTAATGTAAACTACAGTTTATTAATTTGTGTTGTGTTAACAATGTTAACACTTGTCATGTAATGTACTGCAGTAAGAGCAAGGAAAGTATGTTATAAAAAATTGACAGAGCAACAGAACAATAACACGGCATTAGTTTATAACGTGTAGTACATGCAATTAAGTGATTAAGTCATTTATTTTAATAATCAAACTGGCATATTTTTGTCACTTTTGTTACTGTTTTCAGGTATTGTGTACAGCAGCGATGGACAACCTGACATTTAGAAACAGCATTCTCCTCGTGGAGGGACTCAAAGTTACACATCAGTCCTCTTACCCTGTTTTCATTGTGCTTTTCTTGGCTTATATTTTTGCAATGGTATCAAACATTACACTTATATTTCTGATTTCAATGGAGAAGAATCTGCATGATCCTATGCATTTTCTGTTCTGTAACTTGCCAGTTAATGATATATTAGGGACTACTGTTATTATACCACGCTTATTGCAGGACATGTTAAGGGAAGCCTCAGAGCGCTATATATCATTTGCAGAGTGTGTTATTCAAGCTTATTTTGTGCATGTATATACAGCAGCATGCCACTATGTGCTGATGATCATGGCCTTTGACAGATATGTGGCTATATGTAATCCATTGCGATACACAGCTATAATGACCAATAAAATGGTTATTAAATTATCAGCATCAGCCTGGGGGTTTACAGTACTTATGGTGACAATTATGTTGGCTTTAACTGTGCGTCTATCTCACTGCAGATCAACAATTGAAAACCCTTTTTGTGACAATCCCTCACTATTCAAACTATCATGTGAAAATGTAAGTCTTAATAACGTGTTTGGACTTGTTTATACCGTAATTATAGCCTGCCTGTCACTACTTTCTATATTTATAACATATGTCAAAATTGCTACTTTATGTATAAGAAACAAAAACAAAGCACTCAACAGCAAAGCCATAAAAACCTGCAGCACTCATTTAACAGTTTATTTAATCATGTTCATTTCTGGAGCCATTTTTATTTTTCTTCATCGTGTTCCTGAATACTCTGAAAGCAGAAAACTAGGTAGTATAATGTTTCACATTGTACCACCGGGATTAAATCCCTTAGTATATGGTTTACAAACCAAAGAGATAAGACACAAGATTTTTAAAGTTTGGTGTAGATAAATAGAGAATTGTTGAATTTATAATGCAAATGTAAAGAAAATGTATTGTCAATATATATATATATATATGCCCTTTATGTTAGAGTTAAATTTTCTCATTGATTATCCAGCTTCTAAAGGCAACACTTACACATGTACACCACATTCTTTTCTCCCCTTTAAGATAAATAGGAGAATAAAGACACTGGGACGTTATTTAAACAATATTGAGTGATTTAATAGAGTAAATTTAACAAAAATCTGTTTAAACTTGAATTTAAAATATTGTATCCAAGATTACTTAAGAAAATCAATAAAAATATTAAATAAAATAATGTTTTACTACATTATGTAAAACAAATATATACACTGTAATGGGATCATGAGATCAGATTTCCCTGTTGGGATGATGACAAGGTCACAGAAACAAATATAAACCCCACATTAAAAGGTAAGAGTCGATGAAGTTATATTCAGAGTGCAACAAAACATACAGTTTGAGCAAATCATTAGCCTACAGGAAAAATCTATGATTGATTGAATACATTGCAGTGAACAAATACTTATTTTTTTATATTTGTTAATCTATACGCAAGTAAAAAATAATATTGCTGCCATTTGACGAGTTCACACTTACGAATGATCAGAGAGTATGTGAATTTTGCTCGGAAATTGGGCCCGAACCCAGAGTACCCCTTGCGGCAATAGTCACGGCATCTCCTTTTTGCTCAAACAGGTAAAAACACTGTTAAAAAAATCTAAATGAGATGAAATAAAATCATGAATAATAAACTATCTCCATTTGACACCAGTATTCTTAAAACAGAAATATCCCATAGTTAAATGAAGCACTTTCTGTCTAATTGTTTAGAGTGGTACTCTAAAGACATTACAGAATCAAAAACAAAACCCAAGTTCCTAATGCTTGACTTAACAGACGAGCCTAACTCAACAATATGCTGTTTAATACTAGTAAATCAGTTTGTTAAAGAAGTGAATTTATGGAACTCAGTTTCCTTGAACGAGAAGTACAGTTGAACGTCATCTACATACAGATAGTAAGATCTCACTGAATTGACTAATTGTCTGGCCTAGAGGAAATATATACAAAAGGAACAGGGCTGAGTTTCCTGAAACCTTCTTAACGCTACGTCGTTCTTAAGTTACACCTTAAGCTCTACGTTATCACTAATACGTGTATCCCGAAACGTTCTTAGTTAAGTATACCTTCTGTAGTCATACGTTCGGAAGGCTGGTCTGGAGCTATACCTTATCACTGTTGGCAGTTTACTCCACTAGTGGGCACCACTGCAAAAAGCTTCTTTACATCTTAGTCTATACAAATATTATTTTAAATTGAATTATGTTTATTACAAAGAGTATTATTTTATTTCTTTTTTCTCCACCAAACCTATTGATTAAATGTTTCACTTATTGCGCTTTTGTAGGTCATCGAATCACAGAATTTTTTTTATTTACACCAATAATGTGATGCAGCTGCTGGACAATAAACCCTGTTGTGGAGTAAATAAAGAAATTATAGAAAATATATAATGATAATATAAGTGGCTTGTATACTTTCAGAGTTTATAGCTCTACATATGAATCTGTCACGATGCACAACAGCAAGCCCACCACCGAGGCGTCCCAATAACAGAGCAGCCGACAGGACATAGCTAATTTTCCCTTCGCTACTTTTCAGTTAAAAACATAAAATCCATATTCTCACCGGTAAAAAGCTCATTAAGAGCTTTAAAAGTTTCGCTAGAAATGGAATGAACATTGAGAAAGGCAAACCAGAACGATGACGGAAAGCCAGCGTCCACAACAGCGAGAGAGGGGAATATATGTAAACGAGAGAGGCCAAACCGCAGGGAAATATCTGCGTTTTCCCTTCGTGTAAACGGGGCCTAATACGACACAATACAGAAAGTAACGCGTTAATCATGAAATGTAGAGAAGTAGACAGACTGAAACAGCGTTTTCTTGTAAAACATATTCCAATATTCTATTTTAATAATTTTTTAACAGTGCAACACTGAATGTAGGTTAACAGACGGTCATAAACATTTCAGGAAAAGTGCCAATAAATCAATGTATTTTGGTTAACCAAGATTTATAATACAATAAATAAAAAAAATAAAATAAAAACTTTTTTCCTTTTTGATTTAAACATGGTTTGATTGGTATTGCAATCCAATCAAACCTTTTATTTTTGTATTACAAATACTTATTATACAGTTTAGTTCTTGTAAAGATATTGATTATGAGCCATTGAGAACTAACAAATAATGGCTGTGATCATTTAGTGACACGAAAAAGTTTTACCCTCTGGGGTGATAGTATCATGGAAACACCCTTGAGCCACGTATTAAAAGGTAACTGCTGATAAACATTTCTTCAGAGAAGTGCAAGTTCATATTTGGGTAACACTGAAAACTGAGTTGACTGTGACTTTATCGAGCAACTTATAAATTAGATCTATACAGCAATAAATCTGCTTAATAATAACAGAATCCAACTGCAGTAAGTATGTGGTTTTATTAGACATTCAACTAACACTGGTTTAATAACATGTTTCTAAATTCCTTGTATGAAATACAATTAAAATGCTTCCATGTTTTGTTAAATTCTGATTGATTGTGCTTATTAGGCCTATATGTAAAATAATGTGCACTGTGAAACTTGTTCAGACAACAAGCACTGTATGTAAAATGTCATATACCTATACAAGTTTACATGTGCACAGGAAAAAAAAGTCGTAGAATGCAAGGTGTCTGGGTAATATGCATTTTGCTGCCTAAAGCTCATAAACAATATTTCTATGAAATGTCTGTTACTCTGTTTGTAGGTTTTGTGTATAACAAGCAATGGATAACCGGACATTCAGACACAGCATTCTTCTAGTCGAGGGAATTCAAGTTACACCTCAGTCTACCTATGTTGTTTTCACCCTGCTTCTTTTGGTTTATATCTTTATAATGGTTTCCAATATTGCACTTGTAATTCTGATCTCAACAGAGAAGAGTCTTCAACATCCTATGCATTTCCTGTTCTGTAACTTGCCACTGAACGACATATTAGGGACCACTGTCATTTTGCCACGCTTATTGCAGGACATTTTAAAAGAAGGTTCAGAGCGCTATATCACATATGTGGATTGTGTAGTTCAAGCCTATTTTGTGCATATTTTTGTAGCAGCAAGCCACTATGTCCTTATAATCATGGCCTTTGACAGATATGTGGCTATATGTAATCCATTGCGATACACGACTATAATGACCAATAAAATGGTTTTTAAACTATCAGCATCAGCCTGGGGGCTGTCAGTACTTATGGTATCAATACTGATAGGACTCACTGTGCGTCTGTCTCACTGCAGATCTAAAATTGAAAACCCTTTCTGTGACAATGCCTCTCTGTTTAAACTGTCCTGTGAGGAAGGTGTTGTTGTTAATAATGTGTATGGAATCCTTTACACTGTGGTTTTATTTTCTTTCTCGATTTTGTCTGTATTTATAACATATGGAAAGATTGCTAATGTCTGTATAACCAGCAAAAACAAAGCACTCAACAGCAAAGCCATAAAAACCTGCAGCACTCATTTAGCCGTTTATTTAATCATGTTGGTTTCTGGCTCCACCTTTATTTTTCTTCATCGTTTCCCTCTCTACGCTGAGAGCAGAAAACTAGCTAGTATAATGTTTCATATTGTACCACCTGGATTAAATCCATTAGTATATGGTTTACAAACCAAAGAAATAAGACAGAAATTAGTCAAATTTTGGTGCAGAGGAAAAGGAAAGTCTTGATTTATTATGTGATTAAATTAGTATCAGCACTTAATGTCAAGTCAGTAACGTCCCTTTAGGAATACATACAAAGCAACAATGTTAGAAACCTCTTTATGACAAAGTACTTTACTTCTTAGTATTTAGTACTTTAAATCAGTGTCCTCACATGACAAGGTGTTACACTATATTTATTAGAGTAAAGGATCAATGTTTATAACCTAAACTGTACTGAACATATTTTCTTGTACATTGCTTTTATTTAGAAAATCTACTGAATAAATAGTTAAAAGGAATTTTCTTAATCGGGTATGTATCTTTATCGCACCTCACAAAAATGCTAAAGGATTATTCTCAGTGTCACGGTCGCCGGTTGCAGTACAAAGGAAGTTGTCAGGATGCAGATCTCTTTAAAACAGGGCTTTTAAGTGTAAAATACCGAGCTTGTCCTTTAATGAACCAAAAAATGCACACTATCTTCTACCCTAGTAATGAATCAATGAAGGTGTTATACTTGCCTTGCCAGCAGCATGACTATACTGTATTATACGGAACGGTTGGCAACCCTATTACCTCGGATGCTAACTTATCTGAGGCGATTTGATGCTAACTGTTGGAGAGCATAAGTCCCTCCCCTTCCGGTCAACCACCATGAGACCTTATTTCGGAAAAATATTGTATGGTAGTCAATGGCGAGAGACAACAAATATTTTGATTTTATTTGAATTGTGCCCTGAATTACACATATGATGTTCGTAAAATTAATAGATACATTTTAAAGTAAAGAAAGTCACAGTTTGATGTGAAACTGTTGAGGTATAAGACTGTGAAAACACGTAATTACAAAGACTACAAATCCCAAAGGTGCACATTTTCTCTCAATGAATGAAGCTAACATTACTGAGGCTAATGTCTGTCATTGTTTCTATAGACTTACGTTATAATCGTAACGTAAACACTGCTATTTAACACTGATGCTAAATAGTGCTAACTACGTGAAATAGTAGTGGAATGTCACTTACTGTAAAAAATGGAGCGAAGTCCTCCTAGTGTCGGTTATAGAGCCAGAATGTTTCAAAAAATAAAATAAAAACGGACGAAACACGCTTGAACCATGAGCGTTGGAGTTGTATAGTTTGTCCACCAGAGGGCACAATACACCGTTCCTGTTGGAAACACTCGTTGAGTTGGTCACGATATACATTGCTTGAATAACAATAAAAAGAACATCCCCATCAGTTTAACTCAAATAAGCAGGACAAAATTTGTGAATATCATGTCCAGTTATAAAATAATCAGCCGATATAACGGAATATCGGGTTTTAAAACCCAAAAATATTAGTATCGGTCTTCAAAATCCTTTATCTGTCGGGCTCTAGACGGTTAGTACAGTTTATAGCAGAGCAACCATCTTATGGACGATATTCTAATACAAATGTTCAGAGAGAATAAAGAGGTGGTATGATGTGTTGTGTCACAAATTTAAAACTCGGAGCAGCCCGTTATTAGCCGTCAATCAAGCTGTCAATCAAAGTTAACCACGCCCTTATTTGGCATTTTATATCTAATACGATCTAAACTAACATGTTAAAAAAAAAAAAAATCCACCCCCCCTCAAAGTTGTCAGGCACATGGAACCTATCGAAAGATATACAATACAAGTCCATGGGACCAAACTGTAAAAATATGAATTTTTTCTGTGAAAATTTTCACATGGGTTCTATGGATATTTGCTCTCTTTTGGAACCTCCTTCTAGCGGATTTTCGATGTATTGCAGTTTTAATTTTCATAGGGGGGCACACTTTTTTAATGATCTACAGACCAAAACAACAACCCATATTAGGCTTAATAGGCTATAAACAATAGACTACAATTGTCTTGTATTGTTCAGTTTATTCAAATAAATTACTTCACCGTATGATCTGAACGTCTCTGTTTATTTTCTCTTAACATTTCCACATATACTATTAGCTAGCTAGCCTCTGGATAGTTTGTTAGATAGCAACACAGTGCCATCTACTATTGTACATAACGTAATTTCATTACAAGTCCAACCTAAAACTACACCAAAATCAATTTGATTTATGACTCTACACTTCCTAAACATTAGTCACAAAAGCTCCTGGTTACCACCACCAACACAGCCATAATAAAAGCAATGCATAACATACTGCAATACAAATTTAGCAATGTAGCAGACAAATTCTCCATTCCTACCATCTCATTAGCTCCAAAGTCGTCTCCACAGACGTTGTTGTTGTTGGTCAAAGTCGTCTTTGTCAACGACGAATCTTTTAAGTCCCCTTAGCATCTCCTTCTCAGCATCAGCTTTCCTGTAGGTCTAAAAAACCGCCAGAATTTGATTCAGGGATCGCGTCATGCACTGCGCAGCTGCGTAAAGGAATTACGTATAAACAATACTCTATGATTAACTAAATGAATTGATTTACGATTTATTTATACTTACACACAAACTACATGTTGTAATTTGAATAAATAAAAGTACTAACACAAAAATAACATATTGAAAGGTCTGCTGCTGGAGACTCGACCAGAGCTAAAATACGCTAATAACATTTTAACTAATGCTGCGTTCCAGGCAGGTTTTTGAGCACGTGAATCACGACTTCAAACCACGACTTACGACTTTGTAGCATTCCAGGTCATTCACACCAAACTACCTAGATGTAAACAAACCAGCATGGTGGAACTTAAGGGGCTCACTCGCATTTGTAATAATTTCTAACACCAAAGGTGCCTACTCCTTGTTTATTTGTGGGAAACTGAGGAGGAAAAGTAGCGCATGAGGCAAGATGAGCTGTTATACCTTTTATTTTACTTTATTTGTATATTTGGAAATGTGCCTGCAGAAACACTGCATCGTAGGGGCTGTCATTGTAGTTTTCTATAGGTTCGCAATCTATGTGACGTCAGAACTCGTAACTGTGAGTACATCGATCTAGTACGAGTTCACGGGTGGTAATCACGGGTTTGACGGCCGTTCCAGTGCACTTTCACGGGAATAAGCGGCATAAACTACTTCCTATCTTTAGATCAGAATACTCTTGTCCCATACACCGCACGACTCAGAGTGTTATGAAAAGATGGTAACTAAGAAATCAATGGTATATTATCGGAAGTTTGATGAGCAGACAGACAGACAAGCCCCTATTGCTTTACACGTCTCTCTCTATGACGGTGAGAGATACATTTTTACAGCAGTAAATGAACTAAGAACATCTGATCTAACTTGAACATTAACACACATATCTTTAACATCACAAAAACTTTAAGTTCTTACTGCAATAACACACAAATCAACGCTCAATAAAAAATTACCCACAATGCACCTAGCTGCTAGCGCTGACCTCCCAAGACCCCTGTTCCAAGATGGCGGCGGTTTTGACGCATGCTTAGAACCCCAAGCTGAAGTCTAGTGCATATGTCTATGCTGGAGACTTGCCATTGGCTGTTGTTTGTGAATAACTAATGAGGTAGGTCTTTGCAAGGTTTGGGTGCTGTTTTGTTATGTTTTAACAGACATTTATGAAAACAATTATATTTCAAGGAAAGTTTTGTGTAATTACGCGTTGAATAATGAATTTCTAAATCATTTCTGAAGATAATGTGTTATACATTTCTACCGTTGTAGAGCTTACCGTTCCTGTGATACAAGTTATGTGGAAACTGTTGGCAATAAGTCATTATAACGTCTAAAATAGATGTTTAAAGTCATATGATGGGATAGTTGCGGGTATTGCCCCATTGCCTCTCAATGCTTAACTATGGGTCTACTCGATAATTCTGTGCGACGGAGAGTCGAATCGTGATGACGCAATCGTTAGGCTATATTTACAAATAAAGGTGATATCATAAATGCACTCAGTTTTTAGTTTTCATTTGAACTATACATGTACTTATGGGAAACACCTCTCATTATTTACTTGTGCAAACACTTTATTCCTCACATTATTTTAATAAGCTACACATTTGTCCTGATTTCGCCACTTTAAAATGCTGGGGGGGGGGTATTAAATCCTCAAAAGGTTTTTACATATCTGCCAAAAATAAATTTAAGAAATGTATCATGGGGTCATGAATCATTATGCAGGATAAGTAGGTTGTAACTTCACTTATTATTCACTTATGGGCTCTATGCACAACTGCACTACTTCCTGAACTTCAGCCAGCTCCTTGTTTCCTGTTTACCATTATTGGACAATTTGATTAATTCAGGTGTGCTTGACCTCAGTAGTCACGGCAACAATAATCAAACACACCTGAATTAATCAATGTGTCCAATAATGCCAGACAGGAAACAAGAAGCTGGCTGAAGTTCAGGAAGTAGTGGAGCTGTGCATAGAGCCTATTGCCATAATTACTCACACTCAGCAGCCTCGTTGTTCATGGCAACATCTATGAATCGTTTTTTCTTCCCCAAAGGGGTTATGGCAATGTCACAGAGAACTATATAAGCCACATATTAATAGGCAAAAACAGGTCGTACTGTTTGACCTAATCATTATTGAAAGGATCGTAGTCAGAGAGTGGCAAGATACTACTGTTACATTTATAAAGTAAAACTCAATAATGATAAAGATGATTGTGACTTCACATTAGACATATGTACCTTTGTTCATCTACTATATTTATATATAGAAATGCTGAATATGAAACAGGGAAATGCTATTCATTTGTAATGTAAATTTAAAATTGTAAATTTATCAATTTAAAATTGTAAATGTAAAATGTAAATAGGTAAGTTATGTTTAAGAGTTTATGTAGTAATGTCTATTTGTTATTATGTTTGCAGATTTTGTGTAGAGCAACCAATGGACAACTTGACAATCACAAACAGCCTTCTCCTCGTGGAGGGACTGAAAGTCACACCTCAGTCATCTCAGCCTGTTTTCATAATCCTTCTCTTGGTTTATGTCTTTATAATGGTAGCAAATATTGGACTTATATTTCTGATCTCAACAGAAAAGAATCTGCATGATCCTATGCATTTTCTGTTCTGTAACTTGCCACTGAATGATATCCTCGGGACCACTGTCATTATGCCACGCTTATTGCAGGACATGTTAAGGGAAGCCTCAGAGCGCTATATATCATATGCAGAGTGTGTTATTCAAGCTTATTTTGTGCATGTATTTACAGCAGCATGTTACTGGGTGCTGATGATTATGGCCTTTGACAGATATGTGGCTATTTGTAATCCACTGCGATACAATTCTATAATGACCAATAAAATGGTTATTAAACTATCAGCATTGGCTTGGGGCCTGGCCATAGGTTTAGTGACAATTATGGTATCACTTACTTTGCGTCTGTCTCGCTGTAGGTATAAAATTGAAAACCCTTTCTGTGACAATGCCTCACTATTTAAACTGTCCTGTGAAAATGTAAGTGTTAATAATGTTTTTGGACTTGTTTATACCATAATTGTAGCCAGCCTGTCAGCACTTACTATATTTTTAACATATGTCAAGATTGCTGTTGTGTGCTGTAGCAGCAAAAACAAATCACTCAACAGCAAAGCCATAAAAACCTGCAGCACTCATTTAGCTGTTTATTTAATCATGTTCATTTCTGGCCTTACTTTTATTTTTCTTCATCGTTTTCCTGAATACTCTGATAGCAGGAAACTAGCAAGTATAATGTTCCACATTGTACCACCGGGATTAAATCCCTTAGTATATGGTTTACAAACCAAAGAGATAAGGCAAAAGATTATAAAAAACTGGTGGAGAAAAAAATGAATTCTTCAGTGGATTATAAACATTCATAACATATTTAATATATTTGAAAGGATTTTTTTTTATGTGAAATTAATATTTTAATAATATTTAGCTAATAATAACATTGCAAACACTGTAACTTTGTTCTGTACTCAAATCCTTTTCAGTATTTATCAGGTGTTTGTATGAGAATTGTTGACTTAAAATGTAAACTAATTTAAATTAAGTTGTAAGCACATATTACCTGGGAAAAAATAAAATAAACAACATGAAAAAAACAACATTTTGGCCTATTACCAGCACAAAAAGCAACTTTAAAAATGAGACCCTTTAAAAGGGTCCTAGATTGTAATTTCACTTTGACTTTAGTTAGGCCACATCCACACAAATCCAGAGCTTTTCCAATCAGATGATTTTATTTTCCTTAAGAAAAAAATCCACAGTGGTGTCTCTAAAAATATCTCCGTACACACAAAACCTCTGAAAACAACGTTGTATACATCCCAGACCAGTATGTGGTGCTGTAAGTCTGCCATAGAGATACACTAAAAATCCGAGAAGAAATGTGCATAAACCTTGAGCGCTGTAGGCTACTATACAGAGACAGTAAAATAAATACTATACAATAATAGGCACAGTAGCTTCTTTTCTTTTTTACCAAGAACTTTATTGAACAACCATAAATGGCCTGGTTCAAAATAGGGAGTCACGATATTCGATTCAATATTATGCCTCTTTTTATAGGTCTTGGGTGTCCCCAGAATGTATTTGTGAAGTGTCAGCTCAAAATACCCCACAGTTAATTTATTATAACCATTTGAAAATGTCATTTTTGGGGCCTGTTTAAAAATAACCTGTTTTGGTGCATACGACCTTGAAATGCAAATGAGCTGCATATCCCCGCCCTGCCTTTGGATGAGGGCGTCACTTGCAGACCTATGACAGTCGGTAAGCAGAAGGGCTGAGAGTGAGAGACCTGCTGTTTTGAATGTCATTCAGCCGTGTTGTTTATTGTAATATTCTAATAGTTAAGACATAACAATGCAGTTTCAATCGTAGGTGGACACAACCATGGCCCTCTCTCCTGACTCGACTGTACCACCACTGACTGAGTTATGCTGACCATGGCAAATTTATGAACAATTTTACATAGTACCCTTTTAATATATATATTTTATTCTAATCTAGAGTATGTTTGCTTTAGTTTAACCCAAAGTGTTACTTAATACATTAATTAAAAAGCATGTAGTCCTACCAAGTTAAGATGGTATATTCATGCAGGAATTCATTACTCATGTCGTAGTTAAGGTTAATTCTTCATTAGTACATGTCTTAACTCATCATTAGTTCATAGTAAAGTAATTATTAATTCAGATATTAGTACATGAATATTCATGTACTGTTATTGTAAAGTGTACCATGATTATCAGATGCAAGCCGTTATGCATGTATTATAGTGCATTCAGAATACCCTTGAAGCTTCATAGAAAGTGTTGCCAAAAAACACGACCCCTGCAGGTAACAAGGCCATTTCAACACAACAAAATCACCGCAAACAGTTGCTCACGTCATTCCCCTCTTGGGTACTAACAGTGTCACATTGAACTGCATATTTAAGGCCAAAGGCTCGCTAGTATTCTTCAGAAAAAAGTAAGTCATTATTCATGTAACCCTAAATACTGATAGAATTGACTGCTACTGAATTAGTTAACTTGACAACTTGAAACAATCTGTCAACTATTGGTATGACGTTATACATAGCAAAAACAGTCATTTGATTATAAATTAAGGTGCCATTTAATATAATCCATGAAACTGATCAGACAGCAAGTAATGTGATTCACAAATAATACATAGAAATATGTTAGAATTAGATTTTACTGTTTACAATATGTGTAATCATCCGTGTGATGCTGTTTGCAGGTCATTTCACACAAATAGGTAAGGTAATAAGTTTAAAAGTATATGTAATTATGTATGTTATGTTTGCAGATTTTGTGTACAGCAACCAATGGACAACCTGACGTTCACAAACAGCCTTCTCCTCGTGGAAGGACTGAAAGTTACGCCTGAGTCTTCCTATCCTATTTTTTTCCTAATTCTCTTGGTTTATATATTCGCAATGGGATGCAACATTGGACTTATAATCCTGATCTCAACTGAGAAGAATCTACATCACCCAATGCATTTTCTGTTCTGTAACCTTCCAGTGAATGATATACTGGGGACCACTGTCATGTTGCCACGCTTATTGCAGGACATTTTAAAGGAAGCCTCAGAGCGTTACATTACATACGTGGAGTGTGTCGTTCAAGCCTATTTTGTGCACATATTTGCAGCAGCAAGCCACTATGTGCTGATGATCATGGCCTTTGACAGATATGTGGCTATATGTAATCCATTGCGATACACGACTATAATGACCAATAAAATGGTTATTAAACTATCAGCATCAGCCTGGGTGCTGTCAGTATTCATCGTGTCTATAATGTTAGGTCTCACTATACGTCTGTCTCGCTGCAGATATAAAATTGAAAACCCTTTCTGTGACAATGCCTCACTGTTTAAACTGTCCTGTGAAAGTGTGGTCATTAATAATATCTTTGGAATAATTTATACTGTGATTGTCTTTACCTTCTCCCTTGGGTCTGTGTTTATAACATATACTAAGATTGCTACTGTATGCATAACCAGCAAAAACAAATCACTCAACAGCAAAGCCATAAAAACCTGCAGCACTCATATAGCAGTTTATATCATCATGTTTGTTTCTTGTGCCACTATGGTTTTTCTTCATCGTTTTCCTGAATACTCTGACAGCAGGAAATTAGCTAGTATAATGTTTCACATTGTACCACCAGGACTAAATCCTATAGTATATGGTCTACAAACCAAAGAAATAAGACAAAAGTTTGTAAAGTTTTGGTACATAAATAAAGTTAATCACAAATAAATTAATTATAATGGAAAAAAGCATTGTAAAATAAATAAAAAGACGATCTGAGCCATATTTGGTAAAGATATTATGAATGTTGCAGAAATACACATCGTATGTGAACACTATACCAGTAACTGTCTGCTTCATATCTGTAAAATTAGCTTGAGTAGTTAACTGATGATTGTTTTTGATAATGCAAAACAACAAATTGTGTGTCTGATGTGGAATAGTTATCATCAGCACTCAGCATAAGGAAAGCAGAATGAAAATCACTCACAGCTCTTGACCAAATAGCTTTTGTAGCATATTTAGTTCATACAATGAAGAGTATGAAGTTTTTTGTTTTACATTTGATCACCTTATTCTGTTTATTATTTCTTCCTTGAATAGGCTACTAATATCTGAACAAAAAGAGGCTTTGTTATGCAAGATTCCTTTTATATTGTTCCTGGACATATTTATGTTTCCGCAGTGAATGTACACAACCCTATTGTGGTAAAAATCCATCCACTCCATTTTGTTATTTTACTCATAAATGTGAAACAGTGGCTGTGTCCGAAATCGCCTCCTATTATACCCTCATCCTGCATTAGTCCACTAAACTATAATATAGTTCACTTGATGGAGTGAACACGGAGTGTGTTGGAAGGGCTGCCACTTTTGCATAGTTTGTGTTTGCTGTTTAATAATTATTTGAAACTAAGAAAAACTGTAGTAAGATGAAAAGATTTATCTTGACCTTTGTCATGGAGACTATATGAACCTTAATTAAACATTGTTATAATCAATTAAAAGGAGTTCATACCTGTATGATATTACACTGTAGCCATTGGACCAGCGTGAAATGTATGTTTCATTTGTGAAAGGCATTTTCTGGACTTTCACAGTGCATTATAAGAGAAGGTAACCTACTTACTCAGATTACTTTTACAGTATTTCCTGGCTGTAAGAGGAATAAAACACATTACTGCATGGGCCCAAGCGAACAGTGCTGAGGAAAGATGGAATAGTGTTTTAACAGCTTTCCAATTCTACAACATTTGCGTGGACTTATACGGACAATTTAGCTAGTATAGTTTGCACAAGAGTGTGAATCCGCATTTGTTTTTGTTGTTTCTTTTTTTCAAGAGACTATCCTTTCTATCAGGAAAATTCGTGGAAAATATTATTTTTCCATTTATTTATTTATTGATTTATTTTTGTTATTCAAGTTTTTATTCTTTTCATCCAGTACATGACAATAAAATGTATCAATACTGCTTGCAGGGCCAGAATAGTGGTTAAATGTAATAAAGAAAAAAAAATAAAGTAAAATAAATAAGTAGGTATTATTTCACATGTAAAGACAATGTCACAAAAAAAACAAAAATCTTCCCAAACTGGAGTATCCACCGGGACCCCCGTTTTGTTCTTATTAGCCTACGTAGTAATTTGCAAAGCAGACCTTCGTATGAAGCAGTCTGTGTTTGAAGAAGGAAGAGACTTGCTTTCTTTAAACAAAAATACTGCAAAGCGTCCAAAATATATTATAGAGAAAATGAAAGATGAAAAGCAAATCTCAGGGCAGAGGATATACTAAAAATAGAGAGGAAAAATTAAATAAAAATATTTTCAAAGAGTCTGTAATGACGCTTGCATCCACAGGGCGGCGCTAAAAAATGGCTGCCGAAATGGCTAGCAATTTTTTTTCTCTCCAAAGAACAGTAGCAAAAACCACTCGTTCTAAATCGACTTTATTCTACATAAACAACAACAAAATGATGTCCTTGTTTTTCTTCCGGATGTCAACTGTGGTGAAACAACAATGAAGAAAACTCAAAGTAGCCTACCTCAGCTCCCTTAAATCGGAGACAACTCAAGACACAACTGTCAGCACGACGAGTGAATGAAGTGAGTGATATTACGTTGTAAAAAAAAAAATCATGATGTTACGAAAAATATTTAACAGTCTGGGGTCCCCTGAAAATAAAATATAATTCCCTATATGAATTGATATATTTAATGGTTTAGCACAGTATATTTGAAAACAGACAGAATAATATAGGCTAGGTGTTAAAGGGATACTCCACTTTTTTGGAAATAGGCTCATTTTACCACTCCCCCAAAGTTAAACATTTGGGTTTTACCGTTTTCGAATGTATTCAGCCGATTTTTTTGATATTTAGAATATCGGTAACCAGTTTCTGGTCTCATTGACTTAGGCCTACTATGGAAGTCAATGAGCCCAGAAACTGTCTGGTTACTGAGATTCTTCAGTTGCAAATGTGTTTTACATATAGGTTTCAGTAAATTGAGAAAAAGGAGTTTTCCCACTGCGTATAGCTATGCAATACTTTGTTCCCTCAGGGAACTGAGGTTACGCGGGTAACCAAATAGTTTTCCCCTTTGGGATGATGACAACATTACAGAAACACTGTTAAACCAAATAAAAGCTAAGGTCATGTAAACAGTTTTTCACTTAAAATCTAGCATCTTTACGGTCATCTTTCTTGTTAATAACAGGCAGCTGTGTAAGTATTGTTTTATTAGACAACTAAATTATGCAATACATAACTTTGTAGCAAAAACAGCTTCCAGGTTCTTTTCAGGTTCTATGAAAATGTTCAGAAGATGTGCATTTGTGAACCATAATTTAAACGATCATACATTGAAACAGTATATGTGAATGCAGCAGTGTCAGATAAAATATTATTAATTACAATGACAATTTTTTTTTGTTACTCTATTCGTAAGGTACTCAATAGGTATAGGATTGTGCAGGGCAGCCAATGGACAACCTGACGTTCACAAACAGCATTCTCCTCGTGGAGGGGCTAAAAATTACAACTGAATCTTCTTATCCTGTTTTCATCTTGCTTCTCTTGGTTTATGTCTTTATAATGGTCTCCAACATTGGACTTGTATTTCTGATTTCAACAGAGAAGAATCTACATCATCCTATGCATTTTCTGTTCTGTAATTTGCCGATAAATGATATTCTTGGTACAACTGTCGTTTTGCCACGCTTAATGCAAGACATGTTGAGGGAAACATCTCAGCGCTACATCACATATGTGGAGTGTGTTATTCAAGCTTATTTTGTGCATATATTTGCAGTAGCATGCCATTATGTGCTAATGATCATGGCCTTTGACAGATATGTGGCTATATGTAATCCATTGCGATACACAGCTATAATGACCAATAAAATGGTTATCAAACTATCAGCATCAGCCTGGGGGCTGTCAATATTCATGGTGTCAATTCTGTTAGGTCTCACTATACGTCTGTCTCGCTGCAGGTCTAACATTGAAAACCCTTTCTGTGACAATGCCTCACTGTTTAAACTGTCCTGTGAAAATGTGATCATTAATAATGTCTTTGGAATAATTTATACTGTGATTGTCTTTACCTTCTCTCTTGGTTCTGTAGTAATAACATATGGAAAGATTGCTACTGTATGCATAACCAGCAAAAACAAATCACTCAACAGCAAAGCCATAAAAACCTGTAGCACTCATATAGCTGTTTTTTTAATCATGTTTGTTTCTTGTGGTAGTTTTATTTTTCTCCATCGGTTTCCAGAATACTCTGACAGCAGGAAATTAGCTAGTATAATGTTTCATATTGTACCACCAGGACTAAATCCTTTAGTATATGGTTTACAAACCAAAGAGATAAGACAAAAGTTTGTAAAATTGTGGTTCAGAAAAAAGGTGAATCCCTAGTTTAATGTTTTTTTGTTTGTTTATTTTACACTATAGCAACTAATTATATAACTCTAAACCTTTCTGTATTGTATTACTTTTTATTATTTTTAAATACACATGTATCTTTTTCACTGAGGCATTTTGTGCATGTTATTCTTATCCTTGACTGTCAGGGAGAAAATTGGAGGGAAACTGCAGCACTTTATATTGATTTTTAAACCATTCCTCACCATTTATCATGCATATTTGGTAAAAGTATACACTGAAAATAAGCAATTTTATTTGAATTAGAGGGCTATTTTAAATGTAGTGAATTGGGCATATATAATTATAACCCAAAGACAGTACAACCTTCACTGTCAAGCAGACTTTTGCATTTTTACCGTTTACACGGGAACGCGGCGGTGGAGTGTTTTCCACTTTGGAGGGTGGTTTCACTTTTTTGCGTTTTTGAGCCTCAAAAACGGCATCGCCATGTAAACGAAAGGCACATCCGATAAAATATTTTTACGTTTTCACCCGCGAGCGTTCTCATGTAAACAGCCTAAAAAAGCGGATGAACCAAAAACCAAAAAGACACTGACCAAGCAAATAAATAACAAACAACAGGATAACAGTTTCCAGAAAATCGAGTATAGTTTATAGTATAGTCAGAATATAGTTTCCAGAAAATCGAATGAGATGCTGCTTCGAGAATAATGCTGTGGGAACACTCTGCGTGATTGAATTTAGACGTATACGTTTAAAATCAATAAAATTGTGTGACGGGACGTCAGAGGCAGGGGACGTAATAACCAGGGAACTATAAAGCATGCCCAAACCAACCAGCTCTAACTTCTGATGGGATAAAGTAAGTCGCTGGTAGGCACGCAGAAAGCATGGCAGAGGGACACAGCGTCTGATTCCCTTTTACGTCCCTTTCAAGGGAACGCTGTGGGAAAGTTTATACCCACTCCACCATAATGACAAATGTGATGCGTCTGTCTTGCGTGAAATCATGAAGAGCACCACTAAGACGAAAGTAACTGGTAGGGGAGCTGGTGGAGTGTGGATATAGTGAGTTGTAGATTGAAAGTAATGAGGAAATGATCTGAAAAGTGGAGAGGTTTCACCAAAATGTTGTCTGTGTCCTAGTTTATCTTAAAGGGATACTCCACTTTTTTTGTAAATTTTAAAGTTGAGTTAAACAGTTTGGTTTTACCGTTTTCTAATATATTCAGCCGATTTTTGTTATTTAGAAAAATTACAGTAACCAGACAGTTTCTGGTCTCATTGACTTCCATATAGTAAATATTTTTTCCTACTATGGAAGTCAATGAGACCAGCAACTGTCTGGTTACTGATATTCTTCTAAATATCAGAAAATCAGCTGAATACATTCGAAAACGGTAAAACCCAACTGTTTAACTCTGGGGGAGTGGTAAAAATGAGCCTATTTCCACATTTCCACAATGAGCCACATTTTAATACATACTCAGATTTAATACCGTGCTTAAATTACTGAGTGAGGAGAGCTGTCTCGGCCCAGCAATTAACACAGCACCCTCAAATAAACCGAAAAATGTGACAAATCGAAACCAGCCGTTGCCCAGTGACTCACTTAAGTGCTATGCAACTTAGACAGCAATTCTATTCAAACACGGCTGTTATAAAAAGTAGGAACGAGTCTAATTAAAATACAGATTTGTGAGAAGGTAAAAAAATTAAAATAACCACAAAATCGAAAATAGCCCTACCTTGTGATAAATAAGCTAAAACAACTGAAGAACTGGATATTATCAAACCAAACAATGAATCTCAGACATGAACAGGTCAAAAACAAACTCAATGCAAAACGCAATTCAGGAGGAAACTAATATGACAATGAATTTTAAAATACTGTTAATCTATTGCTCAGTATTATATCAGGAATTTGATCTTCTCAACTGAGAGAGCACATGCTGTATTGTATTGTATTATAATGATGTTTTAATCTCTAAACTAGGCTAGATATTGTCATCTTTGTTTTTGTTTCAGTCCATGTCTCAAGTCAAGTTTTGTTTATTTTGTATTTTGTTTATTTTAATAAACTGCACTTGGGTTCTTCAACTGTACTTGCCTTCGGTGGACTTTATTACAGGTATTTTGCATATTAATTGTTCTAGGAACACATTTAAATTTGTGTATTTTGTGCTACTCCATAATGATAATCTGGTTTGTTGCATAGGCAGTGTCCAAACATAAACTTAAGCCCAGGGGCTTCCCTGATGACATCGTTCCAGTGGGTGAATTCTCTTTGGGATGATTACCACATCATAGAAACACCTTTGAACAACATATTTAAAGGTGAACGCAAATATTGTTTTCTTTAGAGAAGTACATGTTATGTTTTGACTATATTACATAACAGAGTTGCCTTCTATTCTGTTCCATGCAATGAATGTAGCATTAAATCAGTTGGACAGTTGGTAAGTATATTGAGTTACACTTTGAGTATTACTATAAGGTTAGGATTAGGTTTTTGTGTGTTACATTTATTTATTTGTTTTAGAAGTACTTCAAGTTGAAATACTATTAATGAAATGCTTGGCCTGGTTGTTTCTTTCTCCTTAGATTTTGTGAAGAGCTGCAAATGGACAACCTGACATTCAGACACAGCGTGCTCCTCATTGAGGGACTGAAAGTTACACCTCAGTCCTCCTATCCAGTTTTTATCCTGCTCTTCTTGGCTTATGTCTTTACAATGGTATCTAACTTTGGACTTATAGTTTTGATCTCAACGGAAAAGAATCTTCATAATCCTATGCATTTTCTTTTTTGTAACTTGCCACTGAACGATATGCTTGGGACCACTGTTATTTTGCCACGCTTACTGCAAGACATTTTACAAGATACCGAAGAGCACTATATCACATACATGCAGTGTGTTACTCAAGCATATTTTGTGCATATATTCATAGCAGCATGCCACTATGTGCTGATAATCATGGCCTTTGACAGATATGTGGCTATATGTAATCCACTTAGATATTCAGCTATAATGACCAATAAGATGGTAATTAAACTATCAGCATTTGCTTGGGGCCTGGCCATTCTTTTGGTGACAATTATGTTAGGACTCACTGTGCGTCTGTCTCACTGCAGATCTAAAATTGAAAACCCTTTCTGTGACAATGCCTCACTATTTAAACTGTCCTGTGAAAGCGTGGTCATAAATAATATTTACGGAATTATTTATACTGTGGCTGTACTCTGCTTTTCATCAGTTTCTATATTTATAACATATGTCAAGATTGCTGTTGTATGCAAAAGTAGCAAAAACAAAGCACTCAACAGCAAAGCCATTAAAACCTGCAGCACTCATTTAGCTGTTTATTTGGTCATGTTTTTTTCAGGGGCCATCATGACATTTCTCCACCGGTTTCCTGAATACTCTGACAGCAGGAAAATAACTAGTATAATGTTCCACATTATACCGCCAGGATTAAATCCCTTAGTATATGGTTTACAGACCAAAGAAATAAGGCAAAAAGTAGCTAAACTTTGGTGGCGAAAAAAAGTTATTTCTTTGAAATAAAATTATATATATATATATATATATATATATATATACATATATATACATATGTGGCTTTTTTACTAATGAGGGGGGAGCTATTGTCTTCACAATTTATTGTTTCTTTTTCTCAGAAAGAAAATACAGTATATGGTCAATGGTTTAGACATTTCTCCTTCAGACTATTCTGCGACTATTCTGAAATTAGTGTCATACAGTTTTCATTGAATGATGTAAAGCATTTTCAATGCTTCAAATGATTGTAACTAACTGTAAAAACAATGCATCATTATGATCAAATACCTTCATTGTAAAAAACAATACAAAAACCATAAAATGAATGTAAAATAGCCTAATTTAAATAAGTGCAAAAGTAGAAATCCTTATTAATCAGAAACAGAAGCAGTCATTTCACATATTTTCAGAATTTATTATCAAGAAACATGCAAGTGATGTATGATTTACTGTGACTAATATACGGCACTGCATCAGAAACTACACAGTGTCGGTTGATTAAAGCAACATGTAGCAGTTCATTGGTGTTACTCTGCTCATCCTGAACTAAAGCACATGCTCTACTCTTCAACACAATGGTGACCCACAAAACACACCATACAGAAACAATTTACATTCTAACAGAACATTAAACACAAACAGATCTCTGCATCTTCACTCATTACAATCCAGACTTTAATTATTGCATATCTTACTGAGAATTAACAGATGTTTAGAAGTTGATTTTTTATGGAAAATAATAAAGTTTGATGTCACCATGCAGATCAGTGTTTGCTTTGGTGGGGCTCTTGACCCTTTTGGTTTCAATATTACTTTTTCTCTGGCTGCTTTAACTGTGTATCGCTAATTCATATTTGTTAAAGTAGGAGTGCAAGAGAAACTTAGATCAGAAGGTCTGATCATATATTTAATGGCACTAGTCATTGGGGCTTGCCAATCACAAAGCGCCATATACGACGCTTTTGCAAAAGCGTAAATATCGAACGCACATGGCACCCTTTAGCGCCAAATGATACGCAGAAATATTAGGTCCAAAAGCGCCCCCTAGTGTTCTAACCCTAACCCCACCCCATACCTAAACTTAACCATAACCGAAGTGTCTAATTAGACGTTAAAGGGTGCCATGAGCGCCGTATTTTTACGCTTTTGCAAAAGTGTCAAATATAACGCCTTGGGATGAGAATGCGTTGGGAACATTATAGAAAGAGGCTATTCGCTACAGTTTGCTCAACGCTCTCGCCGCAGCACGGCACCCTTCGAATAAACAGTAAAAATAGAAGTAGCACACCTACTTCGAGCCGAAATAGCGACCTTGTTATTGAGCAAAGAGACAATCGAGCCTTTATCTCAAGCTCAGGGCGAAGGGGGCCTGTACAGCAGATATTTTCTGGTAGCGAAAAAAGATGGGGTCTCAGACCCTTCTAGATCTAAGACATCTGAACAAAGCGCTTATGAAACGCCAGTTCGGAATGCTTACAACCAGGAAAATCCTCGCGCAGATTTTCTAAGGGGACTGGTTTGTGTCAATAGATGTGAAGGACGCGTATTTCCAGATACAAATAGAGTCACGTCACATGTGTTTTTTGAGATTCGCCTTCGAGGGTCAGGCATATCAACGTTCAGCTTGTCTCTTGCACCCCGTACATTTACGATGTGCATGGACGCAGCGCTCGCACCCCAGAAACTTCGGGGCATGCGAGTTTTGAACTACTTGGACGATTCTAGCTCGATCTCATTCAGAGCTCATAGAACACAGGACCGTATTACTCGAACATCTCGAGAAACTGGGTCTCAGTCAATTGAGCTAAAAGCTCACTGTTCCCCAGTCAGAAAATAATTTTCCTGGGCACAGAGCTGAACTCGCTGTCTATGACAGCACGGCTGTCGCCAGAGCGCAGACTGAATATTCAGCGCTTCATGAAATTGTTTTCATCGTGGTGCTATCCACCTGTTTCTGCTCTAAACAATGGGCGCCGCCATGACGACGATGACGATGCCGAAAAACGTTCATTTTATTTTAATCTGTGATTTAATAAAAAATAACATGATCAGATCACATTTGATGAATGTTTTTTTCGATTTAGTTTAGCGATGTAGGGATGACACAATCTAAAACACATGGCAAAAATGCATAGACCAGACTGGAACCGGAAGTTGACTACCGGCATCGTCGTCATGGCGGCGCCCATTGTTTAGAGCAGAAACAGTGGTTTTCAGAAAATGCTGGGCCTAATGGCCTCCGCATCATCAGTACTCCAGCTGGGCCTGCTCCGCATGCGCCCACTGCAGTTTTGTCTCTCTTGGTTTTATTAGTGAAATGTTCGCAGTATTTTCTATACAACACTGAACCAGAATTTTCTTAATAAAATATACAAAATATTTTTAATTTTCACCTTCATTTTTTTAATGAAAATTACAAGACCCATGATTAATTTTTTTACAGTGTATGATATCTTTTATATTGGTCACCACAGTATTAGTAATAGTACTCGTTATCACCCAATACTAGATTCAATCTTTTTGTCAACTTGTTTCAGTTAGGACTGTTTTTATTAATCTATGTGCATCTAATTAATCTTAGCCTTAAGCCTCATTTGAGAGTAGGCATCTATTTTTTGAGTGGAAAAAAAGCATTATTTATGAATAATGTTCACAATATTAAATAAAATTGATAGAGATAATTTGCTCTTTTTACCACACTAGTTTGCTTGAATGTTTAATCAGGGTGTTTGTTTTGAAATGCTTTTATTTTGTAAAAAAAAAAAAAAAAAGGGCACAGTCACACTTTTTGTGTGCCCGGTCAAAAATAGCCAGCCTACAAAAATAAAAAATAGCTTATTAGTCACTTTATGCTATATTATCACACAATCTTGTTTTCTTTCAATTAAGATGGTTTTATATTTCTATTTGCATCTGATTAACCGTAGGCCTCATTTATCTGAGAATAGGCATCTCATTTTTCTTTTTTTTTATAAAAAAAGCATAATTTATGATTAATTTTGGAAATTTTTAATAAATCTGAAACAACATTGCATTGTTGATCACTCTAGTCTACTTTAATGTTTCACAAGAAAGTCTGTTTTGAAAAACTTTTATTTTGTACAAAATTTTGCTTTGCCCAGGCCTTCAGTTGTTACGTCTTCTGCTTATCTCAGTGGCACAAGTTTTCAAAATTGTATTTTTATACAAAAAAGTTATATCTACTTGTGGTGTTTATGGTCAAAAATAGCTGGCCATTAAAAGTGAATTGGAGAGACTGAAAATAGTAGAAAGAAATTTGTTTTGAGGCCTACGATTAATCTGATGCAAATATATAAAACCAGTCTTAATTGAAAGAGAACAAGTTGACAAAAAGTTTGAAATAAAAACAGAACTGCGATTCTATTAAATGGTATATTTTTAAATGCAACATTTCCTCATGACAAACATTACAAGACGGTTGCTTTTTTATTGTAATTATTGCAGGACAATTCCAAATGAAGCATACAGTTTTAACAATCCTATTAGAAATTATAATCTGAAATCACTTTGACCATTTTTATGATTGGCTTATTAATGGATAAAAATATTTAAAAAAAAGCAATCAAGCAATTTATAATATCACTACAAAATTGATTTCTCACTACTGAAAATACAATGGAGTGAAAGAAATGTGGACCCAGTTTTGTTTTCAGAAATGCACAAACACCAGGTTATATACAATTTGCTTCAGTCTCACACATTGTAACTTGAATCTAGCTTGTTCCACACACATTTACACTTTGACAGATTAAATTGAACTGTTTTCACAAAGAACAGCAGAATGAATGCAGCTTCTAAGCAACAGTAGGAACTGTTTTTCTGGAGGTTTTAGAAGCACTAGTGCATTTACAAAACGCTCTCTTCGCTGCATTTTGCAGCTCTTTATTCCTCAAGCTGTAAATGATGGGGTTCAGTAGGGGTGTGAGCACAGAGTACAGCACAGCGATGACTATACGAACATCTGGGTCGAATTTACCCACTCGATATGAGATATACACAAATGCGGCTGAAACATACGAGATGCACACCACTGTCAGATGGGACACACAAGTGCCCGCAACTTTGAGCTGCTGCGCCTTGCTCATTTTCCTCATAGCTTTGCCAATACAGATATACGTAATTAAGATGAAAAGAAATGTACTAAGAATTGCAAAGAGTGCGTTTGTTAAGGACAAAATGCCATTTCTGGTGGTGTCCACACAGGCAAGGACCACAACAGAGGAGTGATCGCAGAACATGTGCCTGACAACATTAGACCCGCAGTAAGGTAGCAGAGTCGCCCAAATAGTTGAGGGCAGCACCACGACGAGCCCAAAACCCCAGGCAGCAAATATCAATAGGACACAGAGCCGCCGGGTCATGATAGTTGTGTACCGCAGGGGGTTACAGATCGCTACGTACCGGTCGAACGCCATCACAGTTAGCAAAGCACGCCCTGTCACTCCAAATGAGAGAAAAAAGTACATCTGTGCAAAGCATCCTGTTTTGGAAATGGTCTTGACCTCAGTCAGGAACACTGACAGCATTTTGGGAATGGTCACTGACGTGTACACAATATCAGTAAAGGACAAATTATGAAGGAAAAAATACATAGGAGTGTTGAGCTTGGGATCGGTTCTAACGAGGTAAATGATCATACTGTTTCCACACAGAACAGAAACATAGACGGTGAAGAAAATGGGCAGCACGAATCTGTCCTTCAGTCCATCGAGGAGGAAATATTCCACAGACCCGCTGGTGTTCATTGCGGTGACCTTGTCAAAATGTAGAAAATAACAGTAAAACAAAACAAAAATATGCAACCTATGCTATATGTTGGGGATGCCTCATTATCTAAACAGTTTTATGCGATATCTTGAAAATGATGTAGTCTTAAGTATATGCACACACATTAAAAAATGAGAGAGAATCCTTTTACAATACACCATTCACTAGTTCTATGAATAAATCATAGATATTAGATATTGTTATATTGCTAAAATAACATTTCACTGCATAAAATAATACAATTTCTGGATGTGTAGAGAAATTGAACCATATTAAGTGAAATTTAGAAGTGACCATACATTTTAGAGTACTAGAGTCTAATTGATAGTCAGCATGGGTCAGTGTTGTCACTCTGGCATCTGACAAACATTAAACACAGAAGGGGCTTTAAATGCAGTCATTTTCATGGAGGAAACACACATTTTTTTTTTTTTTGGGGGGGGGGGGGGGGGGGTACATTTGATTGCATTATGTTGTGCATTTTATATCCGTGGCAACAACTCTCATGGTGCATCATTAAGAGCAAATGATAGTTTTGTTGGATTCATGACTATATTCAGAACATATTATTATCATTTTAATAGGATGGAAATATTTTTAAAGATATTTGTAAATTATATAAAGGAAACTTATATAAACACACACACACAGTATTAAGTAAAAGTCTTATAATTTTGTTCAGTATATAAATATATTATTCCCATTTAATTTCAGGCCTAATTTATATCTTGCTCAAGTCTTTTATATTTTTAATGTGGCAGATGTAAATAATAAAGGCCAAGGGGACATTTAATATGTCTATATGATGCCATCTTGTGTTGAAGAAGGAGAGTTACACTAATTACACATTCAGTAAATTAATGTGTGCTTTATATATATATATATATATATATATATATATATATATATATATATATATATATATATATATATATATATGAAGAGTTCAGATGCAAAAGCCTCTAAGTGTCATTTGAAATTTTCTTCTAAAATGCTCATTTTTATCAAGCTTGTATATTTAAGTTAAGTAATTTCACTTAAATGGCAATGAAGATTACCTATTAATTGTCATTTAAGTGAAATTACTGAACTTATACAAGCTTGATAAAAACGGTCATTTTAGAAGAATATTTTAAAGGCATTTAGAGGCTTTTGCATCTGAACTCTTCATATATAGTCTGTCCACTGCCATTTAAGTAAATTTAGATATGGCAGCACCGCTACCACAAAATCTGGATAATGACAAGTCGAATGTTTTAAAGAAAAAGGATATGAATCTTATGTGCTCAGCCACTCAACTTGAAAGAATGTGCTGTGGAACAATAGACGTGAGCAGTAAATTATACTTTGCCCTAGGTTTGGCCTTTTGAGTGGCACATTGTAAATACACCTGTCAGTTGTACTGCCTGTTTGAGAAGGATCCTCTATCTGACCTTCCTCCAAACTATACTGCCATGACACGCATGAGCACACCTTGATTACTTGAATCAAAGCTCCTCCTGAGTCAGCAAGAACTGTGGCACCGCAATCAAGTCAAAACTGCAAGGCCAGATTCCTGCTTCCCAGGCAAATCACCAGAAAGTGCAGTCTTGGTCATGAGGAAACTCTTATCGTCCATAGAATTAACATTAGAATTAACGCTTGAAAGCCTAGCTAGCATATCAGAAAAGTTCATTCCTGGAATGTCATATGATATACACCATATCGTTCAAAAATTTGGGGTCAGTAAGATTACTTAATATTGTTTAAAAGTCTCTTATCTTTACCAAGGCTGCAGTTATTTAATCCAAAATATTGTAAACAATAATAATATGAAATATGATTACATTTTTAAAGTAACGGTTTCGGTTTTATATATTTCTTTGTCTTCCCATCCGTAATGTACCATGGGCAGGGTTGAACACACATTTAAAACACGGTTTGCTTGTCATTTCACAAATTTTCCAATATATATTCATGTATGCTTTCCTACGAGACAAACAGTTGAAGCATTCAGCCTTAAAGTGATAGCAGTCTAATAAACCTGCTGCATCATAATTGTGAATCAAACAACAAAATAAAAGGAGAAAATAACTCAATGTTCTCGACTGAATAATTTTAAAGGTTGAAAAATGAAAATTATCCCATCATTTACTCACCCTCAGGCCATCCAAGGCACATATTGTCATGATACACACGGGAACAGTAGATCCAATTGGGTAATCCGTAATAAGTTATCCAGTCCAGGCAAGGGTCAAATTCCATACAAGTCAGTCCAAGAACAAGAAACAAGCAAACAGACCTTCTGAAGTGTGGTGACAAATAACAAAGACTCAAACAAACAGGGTATATAATAAGGTGATGGGAAACAGCTGTGTGTAATGATCAATGAGTGACAAAACAGGATGATGGGAATTGTAGTATACACACCTAATGGCTTGAGAGTGAGTAAATCATGGGATCATTTTTGGGTGATCTCTTTAATAACTTCAACAAAGATGAATCTATATTTAATTTATACAAATAAATATGTCTGCTTGAAAGAATGAAAAATGCTGTATGCAAAGTTTTCAGAAGAAAAAAAAAAGGATTTATCAATTAAAAAGATCATGAGAAATTGATAAAGAAATTGATCAATTTCTTCATGAGAAATTGTTTTATTAAATTGTAAAATAAATAAAGACATGTTATACGTCACATCAGTTATATAAATATTGCATGTCCAAACCTTAATATCATTCATATTAACAGGTTGGTAAATGTTTTCTGCAAGAGTATATAATGCGTTTGGAAATTTTAGAGAAATGCTTAATTGATTCAATACAATTCAACTAATCCCATTACATTTTACCTGACTAAGACTAAAGCTAAAACTAAAACAATTCAGATGACTAGACTATAACTAAAACTAAATGGCATTTTAGTCAAAACTGAAACTAAATAAAAATTTGCTGTCAAAATTAAAACTTACTGACCCCAAACTTGAATGACCGTGTAAGAAAAACAGTTTGAAAGGAATTATAGAGTTAATTTAAATGCCTAAGGGATATTTGGAAAGTTTCAGGGTGGCTCTATAATCAAAGAAGTAGTTCAATAAGCCTCAATTTGTGTGATGAATGTAGTTTTCATATCTCTACCATCCCTCCTGAGGTCTGCTGAAGCCTAGAGCTAATTAACCTTAACACTGCTGTGAGCGCACACAGAGCAAAAGGTTAGATGCCGTGGTGCAAGGAATAATGGATGTTTAATACTGTGATTTGATGATTTATATCAAATCCATTATTTCTGACAGCAAACTTATTAGAAGTTCAATAACTACATCGCCTACTTAAATGGGATTTAAAATAGGCTGAAGGGGTTAATTGCATAAATCTCACCAGTAGCTAATTATTGAAGGTGATGAGCACTTATTTCAGTCCTTTTCTGTGGGAAGTATGCGATTAAATCATTTAATGAGGATTTTTGATGGATTTACACTCTGTGTGAGGGTGGAAATTCACCACATTCATAAGACATCACAAAAAGTTGTAGCTTTCTGATTTATTCAAATATCCAAATAAACATCTTCTGTTTCACAAAGACATTGGCTAAGCATAGCTAAACAATTAAATACTATATATAAACAGTTAATGATGTTGTGCATGCATTAGTGCATATACTGTATTTTAAATGTGTGTGTGTTTAAATTATATATATACACAAATCAGGCAGTACTATGGCTAACATGCATTAACAGTCAACGTTATGCAATAGTCCTATATATGAAACAGTCTGTGTTACTCTGGATTTGGCTCCATTTGTCATTCTGCTCTGCATCTCCATTTCCCCATGTGGTTTACGGAAAAATAAAACAGCTTTCAAATCAATTAGCTTTCCATATACTGTATGTTATTATCTCCCTCTTGTGTCTCTTTTTAATATTGCAATCAATGCTTTGATAAGACTTTAGCTTAAGACTGAGTGCATCCATGTCATACAAAACTTGGTTGGCTGTTTGCTTGGCTTTTGGCTTCAAAGCTCAGTAAAGATAATGTGGTACATTAGTTTAATGCTGATAATTAATGTATTCATTGACCTAATATCAATAAATACAGTAAATGAACACATAAATACAAGTATTCTTATTTTTGTGACCTAACTGAACATGGATTTAATGTCCTGTACCAAAATCTCAGACCTCTGTGACTTCAAAATGCACACACACAAAAAAAAACAAATCTACTGTTTTTTATTTATTTATTTATTATCTAGTTTGGCACACAATGGGTCTGATTCACTAACTAAATTTATATTTTAGGATAAAAAAAATATGAATAATTCCTGTTGGCCTTTTGAACCTGGAATATGTTAAGCTAAAATGTGCATATGCATTAGTTGTTAGTCATAATTACTAATTACTAAATTAACCTGCAATACATCTTACCTATTTATTCAGAATAGTAGCCAATCTCAAGTAGTCCAGGCCTGTATAAAAGGTGTTTTTATTGTGTTCAGCTGATTTTGAGAAGGGCAGAGATGAAGACAGGTGAGAATTACTTTGGGCACACACTCCCTCATTTAGAACAATCTGGATTCATCAACAATATACAATGACAGGAGAACAAATGAGACTTAGTATGTCCAGCTTGCCCTTGTGAAAAGGAAGTAGACTTTAGCATACTTAAAAAAATAAAAATATAAATACTGTTCGTTTTCTCACACAAACCGCTCGTTTCGTGTCTTAGGCCATCAATGTGTACTTACATATACGACTCATTAAATCATGTTTAATTTGGACTTCTCTGTGCATGCTCTTTGAGGTGGTGACCATAGACCTCCATTATATGACTGACAGACAAGAACGGTTTGACCTAAAAATATCAAAATTGAAACTACTGCGGGGACAAAGACACCTACATCTTGGATGGCCTTGAGGGAAGCTAAAACATATCAAAAATTAATTTCAAAGTGAACGATCCCTTTAACCGTTCCATTTAATCAGAAACGATCTTAAAACAGGGCTTTAAGTGTAAAATACTGAACTTGTCCTTTAAAAATTGCAATTTACAATGTAACATTTTAATTGGACATTATTACAGTGCACTCTAACTCTCCCTTCAAGTACACTAAGATACATATTATATGCAAAAACGTTATTTAAATATTTCTTTCTTTCTCAATACAATCAAGCTCACTTCTTTTTCACAAGGGAGTTCAATTTGGGTTGGTGATATTTTCTCTTTTCATTTCAATTTTTGCATTTGCAAACCTTTTCATTCGTTAGACCCTGGAGTCTTTCACATCAAGCGTTCACACAGCTTTCCCTATGATAAGAAAACTCATCAGGAAGACCATGATGAAAAATATCCACATAAAGAAGCGATCCATGACTTTGGCAACTTTCCGCCACTCCCCGTTTCGTCTCTGCGTGGCCTTCTGCTCATGATAAAAGCTGGTGATGTACTCGATATTCCTCAAGAGGCTTTGCTGATGACATAAACACTGACCTTCAACAAGCATCTCGCTTTTACTCGTCGATTCTTTTCCAATCGCTCCGCTCTCCGACGCTCTCTCTCCTGTAGCTCCGCGCACCTCTCCGTGGTCATCTGTCCAGCCGGTGTGGCACTCGTTTCCTTGCCTTCGTGATAAGGTCGGACTGCCATCCTCATTTAATTGCTCTTTCATCTTTTGTGGACAACCGTCACTGGCTGAAATGCTTCGTACCCTCAGAGCGAAGTCCTCGCCCCTGGCCTGACCGTTTCTAGTGCAGCTGCTTCCCTTTTGCGCAGGTTTGTCTGTGTGAGCAGACAGGCAGCCCTCACCCATGTCATAGACGAAGCAAATCCGGGCCAGGTAGCGCAGGACAAAGCGACGTGCCCATGTGGGAACAGGTTGGGCCTCTGGTCCGCAGTGGTGAATGTTCATAATGAAGATAGTCAGGGCCGTAGAAGCTGTAACCATAGTCATCGTGGCAATGTAATATTTCCCTGTGGAAACATTGGAATCGGTGAACATAGACAAAGCTTTCAGCAATCAATAGACATTTAAAGGGATACTCCACTTTTTTTGGGAAATCGGCTCATTTTACCACTCCCCCAGAGTTAAACAGTTCAGGTTTACCGTTTTTGAATCCATTCAGCTGCTTTTCTGATATTTAGAAGAATATCAGTAACCATACAGTTTCTGGTCTCACTGACTTACAAAATAGGAAAAAAATATACTATGGAAGTCAATGAGACCAGAAATCTGTCTGGTTACTGATATTCTTCTAAATATCAGAAAAATCATCTGAATGGATTTGAAAACGGTAAAACCCAACTGTTTAACTCTGGGGGAGTGGTAAAATGAGCCTGTTTCCAAAAAAAAAAGTGGAGTATCCCTTTAAAGAGTCATTGATTCTCTGACCTCAAGAGGAACGTTTATGTTAATTATTCCAATGTTAACCATTGCCTTGGCTACAACTTCAATAGTGAGTTTGCTAATAAAAGGCACAGTTGCGGGCGGCCCTGGATTCATTAGAAAGGCTCATTAAAATTATTGACCCATGGCGCATTGTTTATTGCTCTGGCAGCCTATTTGCATTTCATACAGTCTGATAATTCTTTATTTCAGGGCTTATGGGTGGAGGGGTTTACTCTTCCCTCTTAGAAGAAAAGGTTCTATATAGAACCTTAAAAGGTTCTATCAGCGCAAAGTACTTGGAACCCCTAAAAGGTTCAATACACTCTTAAAAAAGGGTTCCTCTGGGTTCTATATAGAACCCTGGGGTTCCATACTTGGCCAATAGAACCTTTTACCGAAAAAAATTGTTCTATATAGAACCTTAAAAGGTTCTATCAGCGCTATATATTTGGAACCCCTAAAAGGTTCAATACACTCTTAAAAAAAGGGTTCCTCTGGGTTATATATAGAACCCTGGGGTTCCGTACTTGGCCATTAGAACCTTTTACCAAAAAAAAATGGTTCTATATAGAACCCTAAAAGGTTCTATCAGCGCTACGTATTTGGAACCCCTAAAAGGTTCAATACACTCTTAAAAAAAGGGTTCCTCTGGGTTCTATATAGAACCCTGGGGTTCTGTACTTGGCCAATTGAAACTTTTACCAAAAAAATGGTTCCATACAGAACCATTTTGGAGTTCCATATATGAAGCAGGGGATGGAACCATCTCTGGTTCTAAATAGAACTATTTCTTCTAAGAGTGTTTGGTGAACCCCTTAATTACACACCAGTTGAATCCAAGGGGGTGTTGAATGGGTGCTGAATAAAGAAGACTAAACATTTACACAGCATGTGGCCACTTTTGGGGGGGTATATAAGAACTAAAACTGACTTACCAAGCCAAAGACACTTTAACACAGAGCATGCGTTTGAGATGTGATGGAAAACTATGGTTTTAATTGTCCATCATTTGATGTTAATTGAGGTCAAATTCTGTAATGCTTCATGAATTGTACAGACATACTGAATACCTGGGAAATATGGGAAACGTAATTATGAATTCCAATTAATGATGACACTTGGGATGATTTATGGGAACATGCTAAAATAATATCAGTCTGTAATTGGGCAAAAGAAAGTGCAGATTCCATATATCCCCTAATTGTTGACATATCATACTTTAGGTTACCGGCACCAAGTAGTCCAAGCCTATTCATTTCCACCCATTCATGTAATACCAGATTTAGTATTTTAAATAATTTTTTGTTATAATTTTACCACATGGCTTGGAGTATCGCAATAGTGTCGTATTGTGAGTTCAGTATATCAAATCGTGACATGAGGGTATCATACACCCCTAACAATTACAAGTGAAAGTTACATTGCAGGATCTCACCAATGAGTGGCACGTTCTCTGAAGGAGGCATGCTCTCCGCGACCAGAAGCTGGAAGACGGTAAGGGCTAGTAACACCGTGACCCCCAAAGACACTTTCTCTCCAGAGTCGGCTGGCAGATAGAAGCCCAGCGGAGCCAAGAAGGAGATCATCATGCAGGGAATGAGCAGGTTGAAGATATAAAAGGAAGCTCTTCTCTTCAGGTGAAGTGTGTAGGTGATATCTGGGTAGGGGTCTGAGCAGCAGCCATACAGAATAACGTTCTTCTTAGCGGGCATACCCAGAACCTGCCACTCGACGTTCTCCACAAAGTCGGAGAGATCAGCGCTGTCCAGGGCAATGTTAAGGTCCATCTGGTTGCCGTTGTGGGTCCAAGAGCCAAAGGTGAGGCGGCACTGCTGGGCATCAAAGGGGAAAAAAGACACATCCACTTTGCAGGAGCTCTTGGATATTGCCGGCTGGTCCCACATGATCTGGCCGTCGTGGCGGATCACCACATTGGTCTCCATAGAGCTGGAGAACTGGTCATCTGCACTGGAGGGTGGAGGTGGAAATCAATAAAATCATTATCATGGTCAGCACTTTTCTACTTTTCATAACCCTAATTAAAACCAAAAATGAATGCATGAATAATTTTTAAACTTCCTTATTACTAGTCTGACACTGCAAACAAATGTTTTTCTTGTTTTCTAAAAAAAAAAAAATTAAACACCCTTTAAACAAGATAAATATACAAATGTAATATAATAAGAACTAGTTTTTCTCACCCCATTGGACATTTTATTATTTTTCATTCTTTTTTTTACATCTGTAAATTTTGTTAATGTATGCCTAAAATAAGCACACCACACACACAGTATATATTGGTCAATTAGATAAAAAAAAAATTAAGATGTGGAGTTGCATCAGTTTTACTGATCTTATTTGCATTTAAATATTTTTACAAGACAAAAATGCTGATTTAGAAAATTACTTTTTGCAGAGCAGACAGTAGTGCAGTTTGTTATGAGAAGAGGAGACAGAAAACTTACTGTACGCTCCCATGAACAAGCAGTTCATAAGAATGTACAGCCTTGCAACAACAAAGTGATGACGGGACATGACATACAATTTTTGGCTGAATCGATGAAACCCAATACCAATCCGACCTACTTGTTATATAGGACAATATCGGGTCTCCATACATAACTACTAGGTATACGGATGGTATCAAGCCCATCGTAGTCTGTCTTATTCCAGGTGAGGTAGGCATCAAACCACACCTGACGAATCCACAAGTATGTTGTGAGGATCTGGTTTCTTTCATCCTAGAAAATAAAGACCGATTTCACAATTTAAAAAAATGCATTATTATTATATGATCATATTAACGTCAGCAAAAATAAATGTCAAAATATGATAAAAATAGCTCAAATTGTGTGACGCTGATTGAAAAACATATTAAATGAAAGAAACAGTTGAAGTATTTGCTTAGACAGCACAATTTAAAGGTATAGAGCAAAGCAGTGAAATGAGACATCAAAAAGACAGAGAGAGAATGAGAACGAATGTGTGATTGACCGAGAGAGAGAGAGTCATTACCATATCAATGATCTGGGAGAGAGTGATCTGCAAGGTGACGTTAATGATGTTGTCCGTGTCCTCCACGGGCCTCAATGCACTGGTGTAATTCACAAATAAATCAGTCAGCAGCTTGAATGCATATTTCCCCTGGGCACACAAACACACTGCCGAAAAAAAAGGAAGAGGGAAGTGATTAAGATTTGGCCGATTTGTTTCATTTAGATTGATTAATCAATTAAGACACAAAGTCAAATGGTGGTTCCTTGAGTATATTGAGTAAAACAGCTATCCTCACATCCTTAAAGGGATAGTTCACTTTGAAATTAATTTTTGATGTTTTAGCTTAAATCAAGGGCATCCAAGATGAGATGTAGGTGTCTTTGTTTCCACAGTAGTTTCAATTTTGATATTTTTAGGTCAAACCGTTCTTGTCTGTCAGTCATATAATGGAGGTCTATGGTCACCACCTCAAAGACCATGCTTAAGGATGACTGTGATTACAAGAGGTAAAACGATATAAATACCGCTCATTTCGTGTCTTAGGCCATCAATGTGTACTTACATTTACGAGTCATTAAATCATGTTTAATTTGGACTTCTCTGTGCATGCTCTTTGAGGTGGTGACCATAGACCTCCATTATATGACTGACAGACAAGAACGGTTTGACCTAAAAATATCAAAATTGAAACTACTGCGGGGACAAAGACACCTACATCTTGGATGCCCTTGAGGTAAGCTAAAAAATATCAAAAATGTATTTCAAAGTGAACTATCCCTTTAATGAGCTTGGTGTTTTGGGATGGAATAGTTAGGTGAGTGTTTAGGGCTGATAAAGAATAATCTGAGCACTGATTTCCTAAATACCCTCGATTCTTGCTGACACTTTGTCTGGCTCCCAGCTCAGGACGCTTTATCAAAATTGCCAGTAACAGGAGAGCTACAACAACCCTTCAAACTGCAGTCCATATATTTGGCTGAACTACGGCCACACTGCGTGCTGCAGGGGAACTGTAGTCTAGTGAACAAGCACGATTGCTCAATTACCCCTCCTGTTCTCTGAGGATGAGTGTGGTCAGCGCTTTCACTGGCGGATCAATTCACTTCAAGTGCCAGACAAAATAGTGCTCTAATGAAAGTTAAAAATGGAGGCTGTGGTGTGAAAAGGATGTGTGAGATCCAGCTGGCAGCGCTGCTGTCCTGCAGCAGGAATTGAGCAGCAAGTGCTCAGAAAGTATCAAATTTTTGTCCAAAAACACTGGTGTCAAAGTTGCTTCTTCAGACCAAATGCAAAAATGCTTCAAGGACTCTGTGGTTCATATATTGGATTCCTATTTGGGCAACTGCCACAGATAGAAATACACTTTTAAGACAGTACATTTAAATAATACATGCAACATTACATTACAACTTATTACAGTTTCCAAAACCTGCCAATCTGCCAGTTTCTATCGTTCATGCAAAAAATTCAGTCACAATTTACAGGCACAGAATTGGCCACCTAAACAAAACAAGCTATCATCCCACAACAAGTAAAAATATATGTAGAAAAAACTTAATATTCATTGTTGTTGTTGTTTTAGGTCATAGCATCATATCCAAAAATGTGGTAACTACTTATGATGCATGTCCTTGTCCTTTAATGGATTTGAAAATAAAAAATCCCAAAGTGGTATTTTCCTTATGGTCGATATATCATAAAATGGACATAATCGGACAACGTTTGTTTGTATATTATGATGGAAATACAAATCCTTCACGATTTTGTACAGGATTACAAACACTTTGGAAATCATGCAAAATCAAAGACGTTTCCAAAACAGCATGTATGGCCACATTTTGACACTTTAAATGACAGAAACTACAAATAACTAATGCTTTTTGAAAAGTTAAAGTGAATAACAATTACAAACCCTTGTTAGCTGATAAAAATGCAAGTAATCGGAAAATTGGACGTCACTGACTCATGGATGTCATATCAATAAGTAACAGTTAATTATGATCTTTTCAAACTTAAATATAGCCGACGTATGAAAACAAAACAACAAATACTTAATTGGAGGACTGAATTAATAAATATGCATAAGAAGAGCGCGCCCTTACCTGGAATAAAACCAATGGTGGCAATCAAATGGAAAGAAGCCCAAATGACACGTGGATTCATTTTGTGGCGTGAATGAGGAATAAAAACTCATCTGTGGTCTCGTCGTGAAGGCAGATGCAGCATTTCTCAGACAATTCAGTGCCGTATTGAGACCAAGCAGATCCATGCGCAACTCTTGTGATTGAGAAGTGTCGCGTGCCACTTCAGCGATGACGAGTTTCACTGGAGTATCGTACTGGTAGTCGACTCGAGTGTCTGAAAACATGGCGTGTGGCAGCTGTGGGAGCGTTGTGTTTCTTGTAGTAAAACATGTGTGGGACTGGAGAGTGGAGACAAGGGAATTTAGAGGAAACTACTTTTGAAGTCTTTATCTCTCTCAAACACTTCTGCAATCCATTTTTCACTCAGACTATGCTGATAATAATTTGTATGAATTTTTAAATAGCTCTCAGGCTTTTTTTTTAGCCCATTATACATAAAAACTACACAGAAAAAATGTTCATTAGAAATTCAAAGCATTTTATTCGTAGTTTTATATTTTTTAAAAATATATAAGCACATTCATGCACAGCAATAGAGCAGAACCTTAATTATCTTAAGCATAATCTGTCATAAATCAAGTTTAATGTTTATAATGTTTTTGGAAAATAAATCTTACATGAAACGAGCACATTACTAAAGGCTGGGGCATTTGTTGCACAAAAAAAAAACGAGGATGAAGGATTCACATAATGCTGTAATGTAATTACATCAGCGAAACCCTATACTAGTCATAAGAGATGTCAGGTTGACATTGATTAAAGTTTTATAAGAATCACCAGTCACATATTGTTGAAGAACCACAAAATAGATTTCTATGAGCATTCTTTGATCAATAGCATTGAATTTATTTAGTTTTACATTAGGCAAACCTTTAACAATAAGGCTTTCACCATGTTGAAAACACTACAAAAATAGATAAGCCCATCTTTATCGTTGCCATGTATTTTTGTTGTGAGGAGAGATTCGTTTTAAATAAATGCTTAATCTCTTCAACAAAAAAAACCCCACTCATTACAGGCTGAGTAACCTTTTCATTTACACAAAGCACGCTTGCAACTTAGACCAAGGCAGTCCATAGGAACAATAAAAATACTGTACTTACAAAAGGTTACAACACATGGTCACACTAAGATTTAAAAACACTATGGCTGAAAAGAATGGTCAAACCTTTTTTAAATGTCATAACGAATTGTCCCTAAACAACACAATATTATATTTTAGCTTTGAATGGACCAGATGATACTTAATGTAACTGAATAGACAAATGTAGAGTTCTCATATCTGGCATTTTCTTAGGCAGATTAAGTCAACAGATGTATTCAAATAGATACTTTAAATACAAAAGACACTCACACATCATGTCTATGACTACAAAACAGGATATGAAAAAAAAAAACCCTCCTACACAAACACACAAAGGAATGCTTTATTCACAAGTATTGTGCCTAAATATGCATCAAAAAGTTCAACCACGGCCTGAAACAGCCATATAATTGGAGTGCCGAAGGTAATTCCACTCAAGACTCATGTTACGTCTGCATAACTGATCGAGAAACCTAGATCTTGATATTCAGTGACTGATAACATACTCTTGCAGGTACGACTGAGTAAGGCTGCGGAGTTCCTCTAAAGCGTAGTCCTCTGGCATGGGTAGACGTCCGATGTGTGGAGCAAGCTGGCAAAGAGGGATGTGTCGGGGGTCTGGGGTGCCTTCACCACCCTGCTGGAGACTCAAAACCACTCGGAGGATGTTAGCCACACGCTTGGCCATCTCTAGAAGGCAAGAAGTTACAATTCAACAGTAATTGTGAGGATTCATATTGTGTTTTAAACTGGTTTTCTAGCCAAAAATTAACAAAGAAAACTAGCTTTTCAGCAACATAATTTCAGTATAAACTAAAACAGAGGAAATGGATTTCAGACCTGATTGGGCAAGTCTGTCTTTAGCTTTGGAGCAGGGGAGGAGCTCTATCCTCCCACAGAGAGACGTCACCTCTGTATGCAGGCGCTTCAGCGCATAACCTGGGCTTTCAGCCTATAGATAGATCATCACATTAAACCTTTATTCTACTCAAGCAACGTACTTTCCTGAAGAAGAAGCAGCAGCAGGTTACCTGTTGGATGTCCTGCAGTGTCTGGATGACATGGATGTAATCAAGGTAGACCCGTCCAGACGTGTCCCAGCTCTGAATCTGAACACTGCGCTCTGGCACTGCCAACCCCTCCAGGAATTCCAGCAGGTACTTATGATTATCATTAATTATGCAGTCTAAGGAGAAAAAAAAGACGAGAAGATGGCATTAGGCCGGTTTTAAGGACAGGCATGCATTTAACCAGTGGTGGAGGAAGTACTGAATCTCAGTACTTAAGTAAAAGTACAAATACCCAGATAAATATTTACTTTAGTAAAAGTAGAAGTAACACAATGACAACCATACTTAAGTAAAAAGTACCTGATTTTAAATGTACGTAAAAGTACTTGCATAACAATTGATTCTCTTAATGACTATTTTCTAATGATTAATAAAGCATTTAATTCTAACTCATTCAACCTAATACTCCTATAATGATGGGAAAAAAAATGTCATCATTTCTGAAACAAGCTTGCAATTAGGCAATATAAACCATGCTTATCCTTACTATAGCCTATGTTAATAACTATGTTTGGCAGTAAACACGATTAATTTATGGTGTAATTCTGAACCTCTTGGCTTGCCATAATCCTAACCAAACGTATATTACGCACGGTGTGTTTCCTATCCACGTAAAAACAAATTTTCGCGTATAAATTGCACGATAAACACACTGCGTGTGAGACGCATTTAGTTGATGTATCTATGGCAACCAAACGTCACTGGCGAGACAAACGTGCAACGAACGGACGGTCAGGTTTGGCAGGGGAAAAACTGATCAGAAAATGTAACAGAAGTTGTAGAAATGTAGCGGAGTAGAAAGTATAATAATTGCTGCAAAATGTAACGAAGTAAAAGTAAAAAGTATGCACTATTTATTCTACTTAAGTAAAGTAAAAATACATGAAAAATGTACTTAAGTAAAGTAACGAAGTATTTGTACTTCGTTACATTCCACCACTGCATTTAACTTTTACAGAAAGCTCTTTACAGTAAATATGTTAATGGAGTTACACTGAGCAGTTTGGCCATAAATTCCAAAACATCTAGTCTAATATATACATTTAATGAGCTGGGCAGGTTTTACATCCAAAAGGCATTTTAAACTAAACAACCCAAACCATATATTTAACTAGAAACGGTTTAAATCATCCAGTTTCAGACTCACTCAAATTATGGGTTAGTAGTTCCTTCCATATTTTACTTTATTTCTTTAAAAGTATTTCCGGCGGTATTTCCGGTGAAGGTTTAAGGATGCTCGATAACTTCCGCCGATCGTAGAGTCCAATGCAATAGCGAGAATTTATATTGAATTTTATACTCCATGGTTATACTAAAGAAACGTTAGTCACAAAAACAGATAAAACAGACGTTGTGTTTATGCTTCTTTTTAAAATTATATTAAATAAACATAACTATATATAAAATTACATCTAAACGTATGAACGTTTCGTTTCAAAGACGGGAGGACAGTAAATTTTGAAGACTCTGCCATAATCCCGTTTTCCTCGGTTTTCCTCCGCTTTAATCTCCACAACCGGAAACAGACGAGCATCCTTGCGTCAAATGCGGAACTTATGCGTGCATATAGCCCATTAGTACCAAAATGTTGCTGCTGATATGATCATATGTTGGTCTAGTGTATTTTCGTTTACTGTCGTGAAATGGAAAAATCAATAATCACTAATCGAGAATCGTTAATAAATCGACTGTAATCGAATCGGGACTTCAATAATCGTAATCGAATTGAATCGGCAAATCAGACTAGGTTAACCACCCCTATAATAGCTTGTGTGTGTTTTTGGCTTATCCTAACCGGAGGCCAGGTGCTGGATGACCAGCCGATGGCAGTGATTCCAGTGGCCGGCCTTGTAGAGGTGCAAGGCTTCACGATGTTTATCTCCCTCTCTGCAGGCACGGGTGGCCTTGGCCTGATGGATCCACTGGATGGGGATCAGCAACTTTTCCGTAAGAAATTGCTTCTTCTCCATCGACTCCTCTGTCTCCTCAAGGGGGCAGTGTAAGTTGAGCATCTCCCGCACTGCACTCTCTCTACGTCTGCACACAATTACATCAAATAGGAATCATCTCAAAGTAACAACTTCGAACGAAGCGCTCTGAAAGGATTCTCAAACACCTCTGATTGGCCGTTGTGTTCACACGTTCAACATATATGTCTGTGATTGGCTATAATGATCAACATGTTGTAAATTGATGCCTTTGGTGGTCTTCACCGAGCGCTTCGATACACACAGGAGTGTTTGAAAGCAGGCGGATCTATCAGTGGATCAGCTGTCATATTAGGGATCCGCTGATAAACATTTATGTGTATATCTGTGTAAGCTCTTGGTGACGATGAAGCATTGATCATTGTAGCCTATCATAGAAAGATGTTGAGCAAGTGAACACAATGGCCAATGAGAGGCATTTAAAGGGATACACCTTTTTTTTTTTTTGGAAATAGGCTCATTTTACCACTCCCCCAGAGTTAAACAGTTGGGTTTTACCGTTTTCTAATGTATTTAGCATACAGTTTCTGGTCTCATTGACTTCCATAGTATATTTGTTTTCATACTATAGAAGTCAATGAGACCAGAAACTGTCTGGTTACTGATATTCTTCTAAATATCAGAAAATCGTCTGAATGGATTCGAAAACAGTAAAACTTGACTGTTTAACTCTGGGGGAGTGGTAAAATGAGCCTATTTCCAAAAAAAGTGGAGTATCCCTTTAAGAATCTGCTCAAAATGCTAGAGCGAAATGCTGGTACGGTCACATTTTTAAAAATCCAGCACCAACTTGGTACCGAAGTCGCTATATTTGACACGTACAGTCACTCAACTCATCCTAATATAAAAACTATGACAAACTAAATGAGTACTATGAATAGAGCCGTCGTTTACCCAGAGTCAGGTATGTGCAGCAGCACGAAGATAGCCATCTCCCAAAATCCCGCACTCTCGAGCTGGGCGGCATAGCTTGTGTGCAGCAAGCCCTGGCATGAGGTGGACAGGTGATTGTAGTTAAGAGCCTGCAGCACGTTCCACAGGTGCCAGCACAGCCGGTAATCCAGATGATCCGCAGTTACGGTGCTGGGATCGAGGAGCTGTTGTAGGCTGTAATGCCTTATGAGGGGGGAAGAGCAAAATCAGCCTGCATACGTAGACAGCCAACAAAGACAAAACTGGAATCAAAGAGGACGTGATTACGAACCGGTCGCTGTAAAGTTTAAGTAGGTGGAAGCAGATGTCATACAGTGGCTTTTTGGATTCAGTCTCTTCCATCTCTTCATCCAAACCCAACAACTCCAGTTCATCTACATAGGGAGGTAAAGGAGGGCAAGCATACCTTTTCACTTCCTCTGAACCCTGAAAAGCATACAAATACAGCATTTTAAAATAGCATTTATTCACATACTCTTAACCCATCCTTCCAAACCCATAAGACTTTGCTCATCTTTGATACACAAATGAAGATCTTTTTAATGAAATCAGAGATTTCTTTTCTGCCATTTACAGTACACGCAACTAACACTCTGTTGCCTCAAAAAGTTAAAACAAATCCATATAAAATCAAGTGGTTTAGTCCAAATTTCCTGAATGGACATGATCGCTTTACATTACGAACAGATTGAATTTAAGGCTTTCATTCACATAAACACAAGCGAACATGCTTGAGCTTCCGTTTACCACAACTGATGTTCGAGTTGATAAATGTTTTTATGTGAATAAAAGCCTAAATTAAATCTGCTCGTCATAAATCTATGTCCCTCCAGGGGACTAAACCCCTCAATTAGTTTTACGATCTCTTTATGCATTTTTTGAAGCATCAAATTGGTAGTTGTGTGCTGTCAATGGAGGGACAAAAAGCTCTCAGATTACATAAAAAATAATTTGTGTTTCAAAGAACGAGTCTTATGGGTTTGGAATGACATGGTGAGTCATTATTAAAATTTTTGTAATTAGTGGAAATAAATACATTTCTTCAAAAACACTTACTGAAATTAAATTAAAAAAAAAAAAGTTGCCTAAGGGATTTTAATGTTCAACTTGTTCAAAAGTTTGGGGTTCAGTAAGATTAAAAAAAAAAAAAATAAAAAAAAATTATTCAGGATGAATAAAAAAATCTTACAAAAAAAAAATAATTATCTGGTAAAATGACGTACATAAATTACGAAGGTAACAAGTTAATGAGTTAAAAATCAATTAAAATTGCAACTTGGTAACATGGCTAAAGTTAAGAATAAATGTTTCTTGAGCACCAAAGCAATATATTAAGATATTTTAATATACAATAAATAAAAAGCCTTTTAAAATTGTAATAACATTTCACAATATTACTGTTTTACTGTATATATCAGAAGAGAAATGCAGGTACCTGAAACGAAGACTCGTATTTGGCGAGAGCATCCGCTACAGAGGCAGTGGGCGGCAGCATGTACCAGAGATGAACAGCAACACACCGCTTCCAGTCCAGCTCGGAGCACACGTTTATAACGCTGTCTGTTGACTGCCACACCTTAATTAAAATAAATGACAAGTTAGGGCTTTACTTTTCTGCACTAGAAACACTGTAATGTTTACCAGACGACTTAAATATTAGCTAGAGCTGGTAGCACATAAATTACACACCTTTGATAATCACACTAAGCTACATCATGATATCGATTTTATTTCGATATTACAAATCGCCAAACCATATCCACCTTATTTTACAACACAGAAGATCATTTCTTAGACTTCAGATTCATTAGCCACTATAGGTAAATGACTAGAAGAATGAAGTGCGGTAAAGGGTAAAACTATTTATGCTATAAACCAGTGCGTTTATATAATTATGACAATACACTCACTGGACACTTTATGTGGTACACCTGTTCAACTGAATGGGAAAGAAATGTGATTGAAGTGACTTTGAATGCGGCATGGTTGTTGGTGTGTGACGGGCTGGTCTGTGTATTTCAGAAACAGCTGATCTACTGGGATTTTGATGCACAGCCATCTCTACGGTTTACAGAGAATGGACAGAAAATGGCAGTTCTGTGGCCGAAATTGATGCCAGAAGTCATTAGAGAATGGCCAGACTGATTCAAGCTGATAGAAATGCAACTGTAACTCAAATAAGCACTCATTTCAACTTTGCCGTTTAGCACAACTAAAAGCAACTGGAAGCCTCACACATTAAATGTACAAACTGCTGCGATTTTGCACTACTGTAAATTTACAAACTACTGTGCTGCACAAACTTTTACTTACTGGTTTGCCTGCAAGTAAAGCAATGATTCGCAGCCTCTCCTCTTCTATGAAGGAGTCTGTCTGCATCCGGTTCCAGTCGGTGAGCTGCAGAGCCAGTAGATCTCTACAAAACTGAGAGCCCACAGCCTGAGACAACATCAGTGAAAGGCGATGGTCCCCTATAAAGACACACAGCCTTTGTTAGAACCACTAATGCTGCTCTACTCGACTGCATTCGGAAAAAAATAGTGTACTCACCACTCTTCTGGGACAGTTTGCAGGCCTTGCTTATGCAGTGGCCGGTAAGGTAACTGAAAACAGCCTCAACGTGGTTGCGCTGAAGAGCCCGGCCCACCTCCTCCTCTATACACTCGGCTGCAGTTACAGAGAGCCAGTGCGAGAAGCTCCTCCGCCTCTCGAGCTGCTGCTGGTAGTCCGAGTATTGCTCAGCCTCCACGTCTCGGTCGCCAAGACGACCCCACAGGGCAGCACACAAAGTCCAGATTTGCTTCCAATGGGCAAGGCCAGCTAATGACGAAGATCAAAATTATTACTGATACATTTTCAGCATCATTACTGCAGTCTTTCAGCGTCACACGATTCTTCAAAGATCATTCTAATAAGCTGATTTGGAGCTCAAAAAACATTTCTTATCATCAATGTTGGAAACAGTTGTGCTACTTAATAAATTGGTGGACACCCAATTTTTTTCCCTTTGTTGAATATAAAAAATAGAAACAGAACAACATAAATTGAAATCTTTTAAAACACTAAATGATTTGATATATATATACACGAGCTCATATATTATATATATTAGATTGGTAAGATTTTTTTTATGTTTTTAAAAGAAGTCTCTTCTGTTCACCAAGGCTGCAATTATTTGATAAAAAATACAAAAAAACTGTAATATTGTGAAATATTATTACAATTTAAAACAGCGGTTTTCTATGTGAATATATAGTGAAGTGTAATTTATTCCTGTGATCAAAGCTGAATTTACAGCATCATTACTCCAGTCTTCAGTGTCACATTATCCTACAGAAATTATTATAATATGATGCTCAAGAAACATTTATGATTATTATCCATGTTGAAAACAGTTTTATTTCAGGATTCTTTGATAAATAGAAAGTTCAAAAGAACAGAATTGATCTGAAATGGAAAGCTTTCGTAACATTAATCACTACCATTCACAAGTTTGGGGTCAGTAATAATTTAGAAAATACTTTTATTCATCAAGGATGAGTTAAATCGATCAAAAGTTACAGTAAAGACTTTTATAATATTAGAAAAGATTATATTTTAAATAAATGCTATTCTTTTAAACTTTCTATTCATCACAGAATTTTGGGGGGAAAAAAATAGCACACGACTGTTTTCAACATTGAAAATAATAATTTATGTTTTTTGAGCATAAAATCAGCATATTAGAATGATTTCTAAATGATCACGTGACACTGAAAACTGATGTGTAATCAGCAACAGTAATGATGTTGAAAATTCAGCTTTCGAATTACATTTTAAAATATATTAAAATAGAAAAAAGTCATTTTAAATTGTCATAATACTTAACAATATTACTGTTTATCATTTTTTTTGTTTCATCAAATAAAGCAGCCTTGGTGAGCAGAAGAGAATTCATTAAAAAACATAAAAAAAAATCTTACTGATCTAAAACCTTTGACCGGTATATATATATATATATATATATATATATATATATATATATATATATACACACACACACAGACAATACTAAATAAAATTCATACCATCCCCTCCAGCTGTCTCTTTGTTGACCTCCACAATCCATTCTGCATAACCATGCAGAGCGTCCACTCCTCTCGCTGGCTGAATGAAAGGACATGAGTCCTCTGTGTTGATTGTGCTGTGCTTTAGACTGATCTCCAGAGGCTTGTGGTAAATAGCAAGGCTCTCAGCCGACTGCTTGTGCTCCAGACCGACCACCTGCTCCATTCGCACCTTATACAGACTTTCAGTGATCCTTGTGTGATGCAAACATGGAAACATTATTAATAAGGTACGTTTTATTTGCAAAAACAATGAAGAAGTTAAACTTACTGTTTGCTCTTGGTTGGTTTGGGTAAGAAGCCAAAACCCATGCTCTCTGCTGCCTGATCCTTCATTGTTTCTGTGACACTAAGTTGATCTCCACAGTGCACCAGTGTCCAGTTGGGACCCCAGCCCACTCTGAAAGACCGGCCTCTGAACAGAGCCGCGTCCATCAGTAAACGGCCTTTCCCTAGAGTTACGGAGGCCTGCAGAGGTACTGGCCCACCTAGCCTACGTGCCCCGACGGTCCGAAGCGTAGGTTCTGGAGTAGGGGCCGGCAACAGGAAGGATGGACCCAATGATGGCCATGGGGCTTCAGACACCATTGACTTGCTAAGCTTCTGAGGTATTCCACCAAAAGGGGCCTCTGGGAACTGGGGAAAAAGCCCTCCACCTGAGGTGAACTTTGATTGTAACAGGGCTCCAACTGCAATGGAAAAGCCGTAATATCAGACATGCTCAAAGAAGTGCACTTTGCACAAGTACAGTACCACAGCTGCCAACTTTTGAGTTTAGCTTGGAGTGAGATGCAACAAAACGCTCCCTGCAAACGCAAGGTCTGTCGCTCGCTTTCCCTCTCTGCTGTGCCTTAGTCAATGGTGAGTGGCTCAACAGGTAGATATATAGACTCATCTTGCAGGCATTTGACTGACCGGGTTGACATTTCAGCATGAGAAATCAGGGGTGTGGCGTGTGAGCATGTGAAACCAATCAAATGCGGGTGTCTCATGGCCACACGTGAGAATTGGCAGCTCGGCAGTACATGAGAAAACACTTTTTCTTTGTTTTTAAAATAAGTTTTGAATGCTCACCAATTCTGCATTTGTTTGGATGAAATCAATACAGTAAAAACTTAAAAAAAAAAATTAACTTTGCTATCAGGAATATTGTTTTCAAAGGGAAAAGCTATTTGTCATGCTGAAAAGTATCATGATATCTACAAAAATATAAAGGAATACAACCGTTTTCAACATTGATATGAACCATTATTAAAGGGATACTCCACTTTTTTTGGAAATAGGCTCGTTTTACCACTCCCCCAGAGTTAAACAGTTGGGTTTTAACGTTTTCGAATCCATTCAGACGATTTTTTGATATTTAGAAGAATATCAGTAACCAGACAGTTTCTGGTCTCATTGACTTCCATAGTATATTTTTTCCTACTATGGAAGTCAATGAGACCAGAAACTGTCTGGTTACTGATATTCCTCTAAATATCGAAAAAAAATCGTCTGAATTGATTTGAAAATGGTGAAACTCAACTGTTTAACTCTGGGGGAGTGGTAAAACGAGCCTATTTCCAAAAAAAAGTGGAGTATCCCTTTAATACTGGAGTGCCAATAATACGAGATTATAATTGAGCACCAAATTAGAATGATTTCTGATGAATCATTTGAACCTAAAGGACAGGAATAATGGTTGCTAAAAATTCAGCTTTGCCATCACAATAATGAATTAAACCTTTACATTTTTAAATCAAACAAATGCACCATTGGCGAGCATAAGAGAATTCATTTAAACACATTATTAACTACGAATTATTCCAAAACCTTTGACCGGTAATGTATGTAAACTGCATTTAATGAATAAGTGGCATACTTGATGGCCGACCAGGTCCAGAGAGCAAAACTTTAGGGGAAGCCACATCCATTATGAGCTTTGAAGAACCATGCTCTTGAAACAAGTCACATTCATCATCCTCTGCAAAGAGAGAGGCCTTCATAATCTGTGTGGAACACAAATCATCAAATCAACGTTACTAAAATATCAGAACGCAAGGCATTTACAATCAACGACTCAATAACATGCACCCTACCTGTAAGGTATGAGGGTTGATGCCCATTGAGGAAGCGATCTGGCTGGATGCGGACACGGGCTCATGCTCGACGGGAGTCTCAGATCTCAGCTTGTTCTCCTCCAAAGAAGTTCTCTCTCCATCCTCCTCACCCAAAACACTGTCTGCGGGGTGCTCTTGAGTAATGTCGGCCATGTCACTGTCCAACTCCGACACGCGGCTGAGCAGCTCAAGTACTGCGGTACTCTACACATGTGCACACAAAGAGATCAATCAAGTGCAGTGTACAGTTCTGCATCATCATTAAACTGATGCTGTTAACAAATTTTGAACAAATACTTTGGCAGGCATCGAGGATCTAGTTGCTGCTAAATCAAAAAATTGCATTATGTACCCATTAAATGTCCTGACACAAACATTTTCATCTTTATTGAACTTTTATTTGTCAATGAAATGCATGACAAAATCAAAGATCCACACACTTTCTTTCATACATTTTATGTGTCACTGTTATACTTCAAAATAAAACATTCTGAAAGCCCACAGGCTCATATCTGTAGAAGATAGATCAGATGTTACTCAAATGACCTGCTAATACATCTGGTCAAGCAAATTCTTTGCCTGTGTTCGACAAATATACTTTATATTTTGGCAATGATTAAAGAAACCAAGCATAATTAAATACACTAATAATAATGATGATCTTATTCCACTTAAAACATTCAGAATCACCCTTTTTTATTGTGTTGGATAGTAAAAAAATCATTCACGCAAGGAACAAATAATATTTCACTGAGTCTTTAGTCTAAGATATCTAGTCTTTACACTCAAAGCACCTTTTAATTTCAACTGCAGAGGGGAACAGACAGCTTTACAAACTATAAATATTACATAGAAAGCAACTCCCTTTGTAAACTTGATATTTAAAATATGTGCACAGCATTTCAATAACTTCCGATCTCTTTGCATCACAGCTGAAAAAAGCATTTGAACCTCTAAAACTATTTGCCCTCTCCCCGCTGCTAGTGTAGATCTGGACTGTGGGGGGCACAGCAGGTATGAGTGAACTTGAGTGGCCCCCGGAGACCAATGTGTGTCAGACTCAGTCTACCTGAGCCTGTGGCGCCATCTGCTGCTGGGTCAGTGGAAGCTGCGCGATCCCAAGGGGGCCCCCGGTCTTCAGCTTCTTCAGGTCCAGCTTGGCCGGGGGGACTTCCTCTTCTTCATCAGAATCCTGCAGGCCGTACTTTGAGAAGTGGGCCACCTGTAAAAGGAGATTTCAGTTACAACAGATAACTCCAGGTCAGAAAAGCGGAGCACTTGGTGTAGGCGCTCATACCTCAAAGACCCAGGATCCAGTTTCGGGTCGGTACTCCAAAAAGCGGGCGCCTTGTTTGCGCGAGGCCGCCTCGAGCCGGCCCTCGTAGTTCATCTCATTCAGCCTCTCAACGCTCTTGATCTGACAGCACGTTGTCTTGTCATTGGGCCACACACCATCTAGAGTCACTTCAGCACGTCTGCATGTAACACAAATCAATGTTATGTTGAACTAATGAGAAGCCAATACAGACTTGAGCTCTTTTTTGTGTCTTATCGTGGATGAATCATTTAATAACATTTGAATGAAATAAAGCGTCATCATATACTGTAGAGCAGCCAAAGGACAACAGAAAAAAAGGGATGATTTGTTAATTGCATTCAATATTTGTAACGTGTTAAACTGAGAAAAATAATATATCGAAAAATTGAATGTGTTAATATTAACAGCCCTAAATTACTTGTAGGCTTGTATAATAATTTTTTTTTTAATCTAATTGGCATAAATACACTGTTTCAGAACATTTTGCAATCTATGAGTACTTAGAACCTATAGAATGGGTTAGATCACGTTTTTACTTTGAATCATGCAGCGCTTACATTCATTTAATGAAATCATAGCCTTTTGAAGTTTAATAATCACAGTAGGCTGTATCTTGATTTCTGTTTTGCCAAAAAAATACCAATTTTTAGACCAATTAAATAGATAATCAAGACGTTTGGGTTACCATTTAAGAATTTTTATGACCTTAGATTTAAAAAAAAAAACTAAATTAAAATTTCAATCAATGGATAAAGGGGATGACCTCACACCTTGCCATAGAAAAGATTACCTACTTTTTGAAAAAGATACCTTTTGGTCCATTTGGAAAGTGTTTTATAACTTTTTGGAGAGTCTAGATGGTGACTCCTTCGTGGAATTGATGGACATTGAGAGTATATAGACAAGTAGCCTATGTTATTGCTGTTTTTTTTTTAAATTATTATTATTATTTTGTATTATTATTTGTATATTTTTATTTTATTTTATTTTTATTCAGTTGTAATGGAAAATGGAAACGTTGTATAAACTTGTGTGACAATTTTTGACAAATAAAATTATTGTTTAAAAAAAAAAAATCAAGGAACTGCTTGGAGCTCTTTAAGTCACACACATGCAGCACTCTTCAAAATACATTTACAGTTTGAATATCTATTTTAAAGTCACAAATGCAATTAAAACGCTTGCAATCTTGAATCCTGAAATTACCTGTTTAGTCCCTCTCCAACAGCAGGCTTGTCTTTGTCATCAGGGTACACGATTATCTCCTTACGCCGGAAGTACACAATCTCATCCAGGTTCATGTTGGTAAGATTCACCTCACCAGGGAAAAAAACGGACCCATAGCCTGCAAAACCACAACAACAAAACATTACGTCACGCTCCACTGGTGGGCTACTTAGAATAGCATTTGTTATTTAGCATGGTGATGCTTAAAGCAATGGTTTTACCCTTTCTGCCAACAGTGAAGTTCTCCAAAATACACTCCCCATTTTCATTCAACATCTTTCCTAGCTCTTCCATGGATGGGATGGTGTAGTAGCCAACGCGGCAAAGAACTATACCTGAAAGAGGTCAGAATGAGATTTCTAACCCATCAAACACATTGTATATTTTATGAGACAAGAAACATCAACTGAGACAAGCGTACCAGCTGGGTGAGGAGGTTTCTGAGCCTCCAGCTCCTCATCTCTTTCCTCCTGAATGGAGTCCTCAGCCAGAGAGATCTCCTCACTGCTGGCCTCCAAGCCATTGCGATGACGGGCAGTTCCCCGCATGTTGAACTCCGAGATGGTGTCCTGTAGCAAGGGGCTTGGCTGGCCGTGTGGAATGGGTTTGGTGATCGGGTTGGTGTAGAACTTGGAAACCTCTAGATCCTCCTCCCTACTTCTCTCCATAGTGCCTTCTCTAGTCTCGCCATCATCCATACTCAGACTGAAAAGTGTGACAGGAAAACGTTAAATATGTGGTTGGCTATTTAATCGAAGTTAATGACTATTACTTCACATCAAAATGGTTGAGAACTAGTAACATACCTGAGGCCATTCTGTGGGTACTCTGAAGGGGAAGCTAAATCATCAACCTCTCTGTTCACAGAGTTGTTATACAGACTGCTGCTATTCAAGTTCTTCAACACAAGCTTCTTTATACTCTTCCTAAAATGCAGACAGGAACACTTCAATTAGTAGGTCACAAGATGTAGTGCACATGTGCTATATAGTTATGACATCAGGCTCTTACCTAGGCATGAAGGCTCCGTTGTTAAGAGAGGGTTCATCATCATCAAGACCATCGAAGAGCTGAGATTTGGAGGAGCCAGAGGAGGAAAGAGCTTTGGGACGCACACGGGTGGCAGGACGAGGGGTCAGTTTGTATTGAGTGGGGGTAGTCAGGGCCTTCTGGGCAGCTGGATTTGTGGGCTTGAGACGCTAATGAAAGAGACGATATATTAGCAGTGCATATACTGTGCCAAATGGTTAAAAACAGTGGTCTCTGATGGTGAGAGGCTCAATAAAATTAGGGCTGCATGATTAATCAAAAGAAAACTAAAACTGCGAGTGAACATTGAATTCTTTTTCCATTGTTCACAGTAAATGCTGCGCCACACAAACTCCATCTCTGCATATGCTCTGAGTTTGGGTCAATTTAACATGCAATTGACCCTTCCGCAGGGAGTTTGATTGACAGGCGATCTGACCAATCAATCTGCCATCTGCCATTTTTGTATGACAAAGCAGTCAGGAGAGTTAGTAGATTAACGCTGGAGGATTTGAACTTGAAAAACAGAGTGCACGGACACCTTTCCATTGTTAAAACAACATTCCTTAATGTTTATTTGATGCTATAAATTAACTAGAAGGAAGAGATGACCGGTTCATGAGTAGCTTTAACTGAGGCTCTACAGCGAGCTGTCAGACACATTAAAGAGCCACAAAACAGTATTTATTATTTAAATTTCTTTTAAACAAGGACCAAATTTGAAAGTGGAGACTTTTTTTCATATCAAAAGACCATGCAAGGACCATCTAAACTGTAAAAATCAAACCTCTTCCTTCTTTTTGGGGTCCGAGAGTGGGTTTCTGAAGAGGGGTGAGTCTCCAAAAGGAGAATAGGCCAATGCATTGATCTGCTGTTGAAGGACGGCCTGCTGAGCGGCTGCTGCATTGGGGTCAGTCAGAGCTGTGACCAAAACACGGTATACCAGTTATTTATTTTACAGAACCTCGCCTATCATTACTTAACTTAACTTATCAACATGATTTAAACCAGTTTTGAGAATGAAATCATTTATGAAGCATCATTTTGCACTGACCCACAGGCTGTTGAGGAGCACCAAAATTCAGAGTGTTGGCTCCGGTGTTGAAGCCTCCAGTCCCGAAGGTGCCCATTGACCCCAAGGTGGAGCCTAGCTTGTTCTGGTTGTTCCCAAACAATGACGTCTGGCCAGTCCCTACAGCTGAAAATACAGATAAATATTCAGATTTAATTCTCACAATAACAAATGACATTTAAAGGAAAAACAACTAGCACCCTAAAACATACTTCCTCCGAAGCCAGTTCCCAATCCTGTTCCCAGTCCTGTTGCAGCCGTTTTGTTCCCAAAAAGACCCCCACCAGCACCAGTTGCACCAAATCCTTCAAAAAAAAAACAGAAACACAAGCATTTTAATTTCTAGATCAAATCTAGGAGTGAACTGGTTGTGAAAGTGATGGGCATCATTTCAACCAGAGATGACTAAATTTGATTGCAGCACTAACAAACAACTTCAGGGTATCTGCACATTTTTTTTAACAGCAAATTTAATGACTTTTAAGACCTTTTTATGTCCTCTAAAAGGCAAATTTAAGACTTTACCACGACAAAAAAAAAAAAAAAAAAAAAAAAAAAAAAAAGGACACGACAGTCTTAATTTTGGCAGCCATTTTTGTTTTAGTCTTCAGATGAAAATGCTTATTGGTCTTAGTCACATTTTAGTAATTTTGTCTTTCATAATTTTGGTCTAGTTTTAGTTGACAAAGTCATTACATTTTTTGCCAACTTTTAGTCATTATTTTAAAATTTAAGGTCCGTACGTGAAATTTAAGACCTCCTTATCGTAAATTTCAGATTAAGACATTTTCAGACCTTAAAAAGTGAAAATTTTAGACATTTTAAGACTTTATAAGGACCCGCAGGGACCCTGAACTTCATTATTAAGACTCACCAAAGGTTGAGGTGTTGGTGTTAGCCCCTAGAGTGAGTGTAGGCTTATTTGCAAACAGACCAGTGCCTGTGCCAAAGGAGGGTGTGCTAGTGGTGGTGGTCCCAAATCCAGCAGGCTTATTACCAAAAAGATTCTGGGAAATAAAAACACAAGATGACCATTTTGAAAAAAATCCAAAAAATCTGACAAAATCTGCCAAGTTGTAGCCTCTCCAGAAATCACCTGTGTACCCACATTCCCAAATCCGGTGTTAGTTTGACCGAAGATTCCTGTGCCAAAGCCTGCGGCAGTACTCGTGTTAGTGTTTCCAAAAAGTCCTCCAGCCTGAGAGGCAGCCGTGTTGCCAAACAGCCCCTGCTTAGAAATGAAACAAATGTATTAACACAGAATTAACCTGATTTTAGATTAATAAGATGAGTGATGACTGCGGATATTTAGTCCGTTTGCTGGAACTCACCATTGTGCTGGTGTTGGGCTGACCCATGGTATTGGTGTTGCCGAAGGAGAAAGTGTTGTTTTGGGTGGTGGTGGCTGCGCCAAATGGTTTGAAGAGACTGGAAGCTTGCTGCTGTTGCTGCTGCTGTTGCTGTTGCTGCTGCGGCTGACCAAACAAACTTCCTGTGGTTGTCCCAAATGCCCCGGTGCCTGGAGTAATCAGTTAACACACATTCAAGACAACAAAAAATTCAACCAAACCAATTCTTAAGGTGCAACCACTTACTCGTGCCGAATGAAGTCTTGTTCTGGCCGAAGTTGAAGCCAGTGTTTGGAGCGGAGGAGCCAAAGAGTCCAGTGCCGGTACTGGGGGTAGCTGCGGCTGTCGGTCCAAAGAGACCGCCTGTACCAGCTGCCATAGGGTTGGAAGGACCCTTCCTACCAGCCTGGTAATCCTCAAACCTCAATTCCTAAGAGCAAGAAAAGAAAGGTATAGATGTTTTATCATGCTCCGAATCCTCAAAACTCTAGACAACAGGTTTGTCACACATTGTTCTGTTTTCTGCAGACAATTTCGTTTCAGAGCACCAGACAAATTTCTCGCCACGTATTTACACTACGACAAAGAGAGAACCCATCCTACCTCTAAGGATTTGTTCTCATATTCCTTCATTGCAGTGATGCACTGGTGTTTGGTGTTAATGCTGGTTGTCACACCACCTTTTACCATTGTGTCACTACCAGTTGGTGGCTGCAAAAAAACAAAACAAAATAAAAAAAAAAAAAAAAAACAAGAGTTTTTAGTAAAAAAACCTTGTATAAAAAAAACAGGTAGCTCAAAAGTGCATCCATGAAGAAAACAAAATAAAAATAAGTATTAAAAGTAGGGCTGTGCAAAAATTAATTGCGATTAATCGCAACCAAAATAAAAGTCTGTGTTTACATAATATATTTGTGTGTGCTGTATATAATTATTTCGTATTTATAAATACCTATGCATGCATGTATATATTTAAGAATTATTTGCACTTAAATTATATATATATATATATATATATATACATTTTATATTTTTTTAATTATATATATATATATATATATAAATAAATACATAATCTATATAATATAAATATAAATATTTTATATATGATCAAAACATTTTCTTAAATATATACATGCATGTGTGTGTATTTATATATACAAAATAATTATATACAGCACACACAAATATATTATGTAAACACAGACTTTTATTTTGGATGCGATTAATCGCAATTAATTTTTGCACAGCCCTAATAAAAAGAGTAATCATGTCTAAACGAACATTGAATTTGATTGTTGTGCCAGGGGGTGCAGCTGTGAAACTTGATGCCCCAAACAAAGAGCCTGACGTTCCTCCAAATGGGTTGGATGCTGTGTTGGTTGTCCCGAACAATCCACCGCTACTGGTGCTGGTACCAAAAGCTGCAAAGCAATTCAAACAGTTATTTAGTGCGTTGTTTCCAAGCTGATCTTTTAATTCAAGACACTTAAAAAAAAATTATCATCTACATAGACATTCAGCAGCAAACTTACTGCCAAACGAGGCTGGTTTGTTGGCACCAAAGGCATTATTCTGCTGGGAAAACAGTCCTGCACTGCCGGTGTTGGTGTTTCCAAAAAGGCTGTTTGATGTGCCACTAGGAGCACCAAACCCGAAGCCACTACTGGTGGAGGAGGTGACGGGCTGACTGAAAGTGCTTGAGCCAAAGAGACCACCTTGAGGACAAACACAAAGATTTCAAGACAAATGACACTGTCTCATTAGTCTGCTGTGAGTCAAGTTGTGACTCGCTGAGAAAATTCACTTCTAAAATGACTCACTCAACAGCAAACATTATTTTGTTCCATTACAGCTCAAGTCGCCATTCATCTATGCATTCATCTATTGTTTAGATGATTAGCAATAGATGAATCTATTGTTTTTGTTCTAACATTTAAAGTATAGTATTCTCGTCATCTTAAAAAGTGCTTAAATCAGGGAGAACTGGTTTTGTAACACCACTGCGTTCATGCATCCACACCAAATAAATGAATGCATAAATCTTAGATAAGTTTCAAATACAAGAGTATCCATCAATAAAAAGCTATTTATATTTAAAAATAAATAAATAAATCACTATATCAACTCAATTAAATCTTAAAGTGATTAATTCTTTGAGTATTTAAAGATTCTGCATTACCTGGCTTGTTCTGGGTGGTCCCGAACAGTCCTCCTCCTGTGTTGTTTGCCGTACCAAACGCTGAAGATCCAAAGCCCCCTGTTGCTCCAAAGCCAGCATCTAATGACAAAAGTGGCAAAAAAAATATCGTACTTTGTCTCTGTACCGTATTAATTATTGGTTATTATTGAGTTCTCTAAACATGATATACTTCAGCACACATATTAACTTACTTTGTTGCCCAAATGTAGAAGAAGTCCCAAATCCTCCTGTCCCTCCCCCAAAGGGAGCACCAAAAGATTTGTTGAACATCTTGCGCTGCTATAGAGCCTGCATATGTCTACACAAAAGAGAAGTGCTTTCAGGACTAGAATAGCAAAATACACTTCAGCTGGTTTACATTTACATCAATACATTCAAAATACCAAAAATGGATATGTGTCACGACTCACAACATTCTTTTGTTCAGTACAATGCTGAGTGTAGCAATAAATATTTCTGACAGGTTTACAGACAGAATGATTGCCTTAAAAAAAACTTAGGAAGTGACAAAAGCATGAAGTCGACTGCTTTACAAAGAGTGACATAGTGCTGAAATTAGCTCATTTCACTTTTTACTTTATTTCCCATTTAGGGCGTTTTCGTTGAAAAAAAAAATAATGTTACATATCAATTATGATACATTGGGCTTTTAAATAATGTTTATTTGTACGTCTCTCAATCATTATTGTATTGCATTGATATGTTTTGCTATACAAACGACAGCAAATTCCATATTTTTCATATTTACTACATATTCTCACTATTTGACACTATATAAGCAGGCCTGATGTATCAAATATGACACTAAACATAAAACAATATACTTTTTAATATAAACTGTCCTATTTTAAAAGTTTTTTTTAAAGTTATTAGTCTCCCAACTTATTCTTTATATTTACTATATATATATATATATATATATATATTATTTAGCAGCATTTTTATATATTTTTTTCTACAAGTAAACAACCACAAAGACTAACTGGACATAGCAAGTATTTAAATGAATACTGCCTTTGCATAATTCACATTTTCATACTGTGGAAACATCCTTACAGAAACAAATGAGCTTTCATCAGAAATATGAAAGCACAAATATACATTTCAAAACAGGTACATATGTGTTCTGAAAAGACAGTTGACATGTTTTTATTTTCAATTCAAGACAACAAGTAGCGACCATAGCATGTCAAAATTCAAAATGTGGCATTAATTGGTAACAAGGGATCCGAAAATTATATCGTAATATTTTAAATGAGTTTATGACTTTTAATTTTTAACAATTTCTGAGAAGAAAAAAAATCTATAAATTTCACTATAAACATCTTAAACATTGGGGATGAATTTATGCATTTGGTTTATGTATATAAACTGTTGCCAGCAATATAAATAACAATGTATTATTCAAGACATTTGTTTTCATAATACACCATAATATTCAATAGTATGTAATATTTACTAGATGAACTAATTTGTCATGTCTGTTACTGTTCATGTGAGATTTAACGTCTATCAGCAACGTTGGGCGCCAGAAATGTAATGTGCAAGTGAATTTACGGCCTGTGTGAGAATTGTTATTAGATTTCCTTTATTGTTTTATGATTGACATGTGACTGCACCTCGACAACACACTTCATTACATAAATATTGTGGTTTGTGCCTGATTAGACCTGACCGAACCAGTTTGTACAAACAAGTGCCGACCAACGCAGCTAGGAAAAAGAAAGGTAGCCGTCATGTGCTAACATTAAAGTTTCTATTTCAAAAACATTTATTTAAAGCGTCAACGAGCTGCCATCAATCGACTTAATATATAATATATGTCAAAAATCTTCCGATTTATTTAATCCCCAAACAAATACACAAATGCCATACGTAAAGTTTCTACTTTCAAATTCACATGGCTCGCGAGAAATGCTAACTTGCTAGCAATCGGGTTTGAAACGCAATTGATCCAACAAGCGGATATGATCAGTCTTACCGTTTATTATTCGGTGATTCCTTAACCAAACGTCCAATAAAGAGTTTCTCGCTCGAAAGGCTCGGTATTTATGGCAAACGTGAATCCGGTGTTGTCAGTTTAGGACATCAACTTGCTGACTTTCTGTCTCTGCTCAGTGTTGATGGAGGGAAACAACGTAGCTAGCTAACAGATAGCAATCGGCGTCATATTTAGACCTCCTACGTCATCACGCATCACGTGTTCTTTTCCTTCGCTTCAGCTTTTATTTATTTATTTATTTTTAAACAAATATATTAAATACAAAATACAAATATATTTAAATAAATAAAATAAATTAAATAAAATAAATTAAATAAATATATTTAAATACAAATATATTTATTTCATCTGTAGTCCCTGGGCAGGAAAAATCTTGTATAATATACGCGTCGCAAAAAAGCCGATGTTTTATAGAAATGTTCATAGGTGTTGTTGTTGGTATGCGTAGAAACAAAGGAAATACATAAATACAATTTAGCAAAAGGGGGTTATCATAAAAAAAACCTTCAGAAGATTACACATAGATGGCTCTTTTGCACGAGTCTTAAAGATTTGAAGAAGATTATTAAATCTTCATGGAAAAGTGAGAATGTGGAAGGGTTCTTAAAGAATCTGCATGAAGTAGGCTAATGGCCAACATCACAATATTGTTAACCAAATAATTCACCATCATTATTAAAAAAGACAAATATTTTACAGATTTAAAATAAAAGTCTAATTGATATTTAAATCTTCACCAAACATATTGCAAAATTTTGAGAATTTGCATAAAAAAATAAAAGTTCCAACGAGTCTGTCTGCTTCACAAAAGGTGCACTCATTAAAAACCATGTCTGAGGAACTCATTACAAGGATATATCATTAATAATTTTAAACTGAACCTCTTTTACCTCTGCTATAGAAGTGGGAAAGTGAGAAATCTTGTTAGACACTTTTATCCATCTAGTCCTGAAAGAACGCAGATTTCCTATTAATAAGTAGAAACATATTATTCCACACAGAACAACGGGGGAAATGGTGCTTGTCACACCTCAAAAGGAAATCAATGCCTCCAATCCAGTAGTTGGCAGACATGAGCAGATCGCGTGAAGTGTTTTCAATACCAGAAGAACAGGAGGCACTACGTCATCGAGCGAGCGACTCGCGTATATTAACCACGAGCGCACGCGTGCTAGGTCTTTCTGTTCTGAAGTGTCGACTCGATGAGTGTGTGTTCAGAGAAGTTTCGAAAAAGACTGATTATGGTAAGATGCAATGGACCTCGTTTCCACTATTTCACAATAATAATTTTCTTCCATACCGTGTTGTGATGAAATCTAAACTGAATATAGCTGGAATTACCGTCAGATGGTTCAGTGGTGATGATCGGTTTTCTGAGCACACTATGTGGAAGACAACGTTACTTCCCACATGTGTGATCTGTTCATTAACAATCTGTTTTTCTTTTGCAGATATTCTATGAAGATTTAAAACGTTTGTGGTAAGTTCTGCAGGAATGTTTTTTAATTACTACCCCAGTTCTTTATAATGATGAAACCTAAACTGATAGCTGGAATTACCGTCAGATTGATCAGTGGTGATAAACGGTTTTCTGACTCTGAACTAAATATTAAGGTTATCAGAAATATGGCCAGCAAATGTAAATCTAAGTTGTCTTCTTTTTTTGCCCACCAGATTTTAAACGAAGGGAATCGAGACGACGACGACGACTGCTGCTACTTTCATTTTTTTTCTTGTTTGTGTATTATGGATTTCTTATATTTAAGCAACTTCAAAACCCAATAAAAGTTCTTTATTCACATATTTTGTTTTAAATTATTTCTGTGAGGGGAAAATGTTGCCTACAATGCAGATGATGTGTTAACATCTTAAGTGATGGGTCTCCCAAAAATTGAAATTGACATTTACTCACCTTCAAGATGTTCCAAACCGAGTTTAATTTGCTTAAAACAAATGAACTTATCCACCAGGATCTCTTTTGGTCTTTACTTGTTGCTCCATCAGACTCAGGGCCACAATACCCCCGTCCTCTAGGAGAAGGTTGTCTCTTTTAAAGCGGACTCCTCCTTGGAGTTCAGCACCTTCCTCTACGGGCCACATGAGATGGGTGATAATCTGAAGATGAGGGTCGGCCTGAGGCCATCGTGCCAATGGAGGCTGAGTCAAAGCATAGCAGTGTTTCTTAACATGGCTGGCAAGGGCTGTGGGTTTACAGATCAGTCTGACCTGGATTTGGAGCCAGATTCAGAACTCTACAAGCCATAATCCACATACAGTGACCCAACTGCTGAACGGTACTATCAGCAAGATGGCAGATCCAGTTCAATCAAAGCAAAATCAGCATTAGAGAAGGTAGCAGGCAGAGAAAGAATTTCCACATTGCTGCGATTGCTCTGAAGTCTATAACCTGTAGGGCTATCCAATGGAACAATGAATATACCTGACTGAGGTTGGTAAAGAACATTAGCTTTAAACCAAATGTTCTGTCCTACTCTCTCTAATGTGTTGCCGTCAACCTAAATGGACTTGCACCTCCCCATAGTAAAGATCTCTACTCCCCCCCTTCAGAAATCATTAACAATACATTGGTCCAAAGACTGTTTTTAGCTGTAAGAAGCAGTTCAATAGCAATCTAATGGAGGTTTTGCTACTTGAATGTCTGAGATTCAAGCCATTCTTTCCTTTACTTCCATCTGAACCCACTTCAAGTGCTATGGAGGTGGGACATATTGACTAATAACAGTCTGAAATGGGTAGGAGACCTTGAGGATATTGCACCTAAAGCAGTACGCTTTGTTTCTGGGTTGTTTATATAATAGAAATGAGATGGCCCTAAAACTAAATACTGAACTGAAATTGTTTGCTATGCGACTAGAAAAAAATTAGCTAGTCTCAGAAAGAGTAATTGCCCATGGTAAATGTGTAATGTGTGTGCATGTTTCCATTTTTATGAATGTAACAACGGCAACGTTTTGTACAAAAAGGGTTTTATTCAAACTACAATACTCTACATAAAACAAAACGATGTCTTTGGTTTTGATAATTTTATGTTTTTCCCCCTAGAATAATATTTACATTTTGAAATGTTAAACAGAAGCCACATGAGTTTTAGTTCTGTTGGTCAAAGCTGGAAAGGCAGAGGCGTGTAAAGCGAGAGGTTAGTAGCAATTAAAGAATCAATAAGGCAAACACTCCTTACAGAAGAGGGACAAATGGAGACATGCTGTCAATGTCCAAATCATTACATTTAGATTTATAAGATTTGATATCCGCAAACAAAGATTTGCCCAGGAGTATCCTGCATCTGCCTTAAAGGAGTAGCTCACTTTAAAAAAACTTTTGCTGATAATTTACTTACCTCCATGTCATCCAAGATGTCCATGTCTTTCTTTCTTCAGTCAAAAAGAAATTAAGGTTTTTGATGAAAACATTGCAGGATTTTTCTCCATATAATGGGCTTCAGTGGGAACCAAACGGTTCAAGGTCCAAAAGACAGTTTCAGTGCAGCTTCAAAGAGCTTTAAACGATTCCAGACGATGAATAAGGGTCTTATCAAGTGAAACGATCGGCCATTTCAAAAACAAATACAAAAGTTTAAGTTTTATAAGCTCAAATGGTCACCTTGCTCTGTTCTGTGATGTGCGTTCGTGACTCTCCTGTTCGAACTCGTTTATCAAATCTTCGAATCGAATCTTTTTTTCATGTCATTTGGTTCATTCAACAAACCAAACGAACAAGTTGACTCAGGGAAAAGATTCGTTCATTTTGATGAACGAGTTCGAACAGGAGAGTCACGAACACGCATAACACCCTAACCCTAACAGAGCAAGGTGACCATTTGTGCTTATAAAACTTTAACTTTGTTATTTTTTTTTAAATGAGTGAACGTTTCGCTTGATAAGACCCTTATTCATCGTCTGAAATCGTTTAACGCCCTTTGAACAGTGTGCACTGAAACTCTCATTCGGACCTTGAACCTTTTGGTTCCCATTGAAGTCCATTATATGGAGAAAAATCCTGGAATGTTTTCATCAAAAACCTTAATTTCTTTTTGACTGAAGAAAGAATGACATGGACATCTTGGATGACATGGGGGTGAGTGAATTATCAGCGAAAGTTTTTTTTAAAAGTGTTAAAGGAACAGTTCAACAACAACGAAAAAAAAAAGAAATTAAGATTCTGTTCTCACTTGCCTTCATGTCATTTAAATCCCACCTGATTTTAGTAGTTTTAGCATAATGTTCTGGCTGTTTTTCAATGCAATAAAATTCAATGCAATAAACAGACCCTCATAAATGTTATTGTGTCTTGATGCCGTCAAACTTCACAAAGGAGGGAAAAAAAACTATAATACAATGCACTACAATTCTTCTGAAGTTAGGGGACCAAAATCATGGCATGATGCTTCTTGTGCCATGTCTGTTCCTCACACAAAGCAACCGTAAGGCTTCACAGCACTTGGAATATATAGTGCATGAGTCATATTAACCTTTTTTTTGTGCTTTTTCATATTTTTGGAGCTCAACAGCCCTGGTTATCATTTACATTCATTGTGTGGGGAAGAGCAGCTTGGACATTCTACAAAACCTATTTTATTTTTTACCGAAAAGTAAACATTACGATTTGGAACAACATGAATAAATCCTGACAGAATTTCGATTTTGGGGTGCGGAAGTGGCAGGAAGGGATGTGCAGAACTCTTACTGAGCTCAATAGTACTGTCCTGACGTATTATTGGGTTGGTGTTTTTGCACCATTGAAGGGCAGTTTGGGAAGGGTTGAACAACTGAATCCCTTCACGAAGGCCCCTTCCACAGGTCCGTTAGCGAAGGGAACATGCAATGGTCACTTCAAGGTAGTGATTTAATCATTCATGGTGATATTCTCCCCTTTGAAGTGAACAGGGCATAGGGATGCTCACTTCCGGATGGAATTTGCCCATAGATGTTGTCTGGCCAGAGCTGACTAAATAAGAGCTACATATCTGATCCCAAGTCCTGGTCTTAACAATGAGGTATGTTCACACAGAGACTGTGGCTGTTGACCACTGCGGCTACATTTCTTCTGTCATTCTTTGTCAACGTTAAAAAGCGGTAAGTGCATACAAGGATTTGTAAGTCCTAAAATGAAGGTGGTCTTGCCTACCCTTTACATAGCTGACATAAATGGTTCCTGCTATGATTCCTTAAGCGTTTAAGGAATATAGCTAACACAATGTTAATACAAAGCATAAGGAAAGAATTTTAAGTGCCTTTGGTAAAATGAAATCGCCTAATGCTCCAAAATGTAACTACTATAAGAGATTTACTGTGAAGTCAAGTGGCAGTGCTGATAAAACTAAATCATAGCTGGGGTGAGTTGAGGTGGCTTGGCCTATCTGTGCTCATACTTTAGCTGTGAGAGTTAGCAGTGAATTGGACAGTGTGCACAGGATGAGTTAGTTTTATTCAGACTGTGCCATTAGTGTACTTGGAGAGCTTATTCTCCAAGTCACAGATTCGCTTCTCCTGAGAGAGAACTGTGGCCTTCAGATTTTGGATCTCCTCAACAAGCTTCTCCAACAACTGCGGCTAGAGTTTGAAAGACATGAAGAGAAAGCGGAGAAAGGAAGGAAGGTAGATGAGGAAATAGAAAGGAAGAGGAGTGGGAGGAGGATAAATAAGAGGAAAAAAAGGCAAGAGGAAGTCAAGGACAAACTGATCGGGAAATGGAAAGATATGCTTAGCTTCTAGGGATGGGAATCGTAAAGATTTGGTTAAGTTTAACGATTCATAGAAATCAACGAAGAACCGGATTTGATTTTTTAAAAACTGATCCAAACTATTTTATAACATTTAACATAGATAAAGTCTCCATGTTAACTGAAAAAACAAAACAAAACAGAAATTTGTTAAAAACAGTGACGTCATGCATATTACGTGTTCAGTCTTTTTCTTTACAAAGTGGCAGCAGAATACAGCGTTTTTAATCGTTTTCGTGGATGTTTACATTGATGTGTAGTTGTAGCCCTCAAACCGTATTCACTTTATAGCCCTTAATCCTGAAATTGCGGACAAATGTGGGCACAGAGGACTCAGGTGTGATCCTATTTTTTAATTATCATAAATGTTATATCACTGTCTTTGATAATGTTTTGTCAATCCATTTATGGTGTTTTTTTTTTTATTTTGGGAGTATTTTTGAATTTATTTACTTCAAAAATACCATATTTTCTTTGTAAATTATGCTTATTTTTATGTTGAATTTTTTGAAATTTTTTAACTACATTAAAATATCATTCCAATAAGTTCTTGAAGCTAAAACCTAAAGATGAAGTGACTTTGCTGTCATCTGGTGTCTTATTTTGGCTTATTTTAGAATGCTGTAAATTACAGTTTTTCCCATTCATTTCTATAAAGTGCCCATTTTTGACCCAAATACGAGATTAAGGAGTTTTTTTTTCTCACCCACTTAACATTGTAGAATTAAGTCAAAACAAATTGTGCGTGTTCAGATCAAGGGAAGTATTTTTTAAAAATAGATCAAAACTATTTTGCCCACATTTGTCCAGAATACGGTTTTAGGGTTAAACTGATTGACAATGCAATGAACAGAACTGTCCATTTTTTTTAAATTATATAATTTAGTCATAATAATATATCAGACATCAAGCAACAGTGAAAACATTCATCTGCCTTAGCACTATAGGTTAAAAAACACAGATATAAATACTGTTACGTGAACCAATGATGTTATGCTGGCTTTTATTTATTTTTTTAAATCAGCCCGGATCTGAATAAGATTCCCAGCCCTATTTGCTTTTAAAGAACTGTTGATAAAAACAGGTGGTGAAGGAACAAAAGCCAAGAAAGAGACATTTTAAAAGCAAGATTAAGCAAGATATTCCACTCACTGGCAAACTGCTTCCATCTACAGCCGACATGCTTCTACGAGTCGCAGGTCTGGTGTCTAAAACGTTCTTCTTAGCCACCTTTAGCTCTCTGCTCTTTGGAGGAACATAGCCATCCCTCATGGACACTAGTATGGGGTCTGCGTCTCGTCCAACCATCCACTCTTCAGGCTCCAGAGCCGGATCTGGGCCGGCAGTGTCTGGGTACAGATCATCCTGGAACAGGTCCGACTGGAATCATGCAAACAGAAAGAGAAAGAGTTGACTTCTTCATCATCAGTAACCTATTCAGAATTCAAAAGACTTTCAACTTACCTTTCTGGGCACTGTCATCATGATAGGCTCACACTTTCTCTCATGGAGTTTATATAATCTATATAATGAAAAAGAAAAAGTGCATGAATGTTGAATGTGAACATTTAGAATGACGCATTGATGAATTGTGCACAAGAACATAAAAAAAGGCCTTTTTAATTTTATAATGAGCAAAATCCTTTCAAACTCATTAGAAAATTAGTAAAGACTGGAATGACACCAACCATACATCAAAAACGCATGCAGTACATTACCGTTTAAAAGTTTGGGTGGGTCTGTAAGATTTTTAATGTTTTCTAAAGCTGTCCATTATGCTCATCAAAGCTGCATTTATTTGTAAATATTATTAATAACAGTTTTCTAGTTTGATATGTCTTAAAATGTCATTTATTCCTGTGATGGCAAAGCTGATCATTACTCAACAGTTTTCAGTATCCTTGAAATCATTCTGATATGCTGATTTTCTGAAAATTGAGTACGTTGGTAACAACATAAATGCCTTTACTGTCAATTTTGATCAATTTAATGCATGTTTACTAAGCAAAAGTATATTTTATATTTTTTTTAAATGATATTTCTTTAAAAAAATCTTCTGAACCTAAACTTTTTAACGATAATGTAAGCATAAGGTATTTGAATACGCCATATATTTAAGGGATAGTTCACACAAAAATGAGACTTTCGTTCATCTTCAGAACATTAATGACGAGAGAGAGAGAGATTTCTGTTCCTCCATTGAGCTCAACGCAGCTACAACTTTGACTCTTCAAAACGTTTATAAAGAGATCGTAAAACTAATCCATCTGTCCACATTTTCTGAAGAGATTCAACCGCTTTATAAGACTGAAATTCACATTGATCAGCGAACATAAACAGAAGCTCAATTGAACCTGCTTGTCAACCAGACATTTTTGAGCTTGTTTGCCAGATCTTATGTGTGAGTCGATGAATGTTTACATGTGAATAAAAGCCTAAATTTAATCTGTTCATTATATAAAGCGATTGTGTCTCTTCAGAAAGTTTGGACTAAACCGCTCAATTCATGTGGATTAGTATTACGATCTCTTGATGAGCTTTTTTAAGCATCAAAGTGGTAGCTGTGTAGCTGTCAATGGAGGGACAGAAAGCTCAAAGGATCCTATTTGTGTTTGGAAGATGAACGAAAGTCTTGCAGGTTTGGAACGACATGAGAGTGAGTATTCAATGACCGAATTTTCTAACTATCCCTTTAACTCGATCAATATTCCAAATCAGCAAGTATAATCATGCAAACTGACCTGGCAATCTCACACTTGCTGACATCCACTCCTCTCTTGGGCATGAAGCCCATTCCTCTCTGTGGCTCCTTGCTACTGAATGTGCTGATGTAATGAACATAGGGAGGCTCCTCTGTGATCTCAAAATACCGAATACTGCTGTCACCCTGAGGAGACACACACAACGCTACAGTGCCAGCTGGAGTACTATAACAAATGAAGATGAAACATGGACTCATACCTTGCCACTGAGATACACAATGTTAGTGTCTGGATCGTAAAAAGGCAATAAAACTCCATTACTCGTGTCCAACTCCAGTAATGCTATGGGCTCTTCAAAATTAGTCTAAAATGACAAAAATGAACACCATCAGTTAATTGAAAGAAAACCAGGGTGGTGAAATCAAACATAAAAAGGTAAACCGGTTATCACATATAGAGGTAAAAACAAGCCTCCATGTTTACAATATGTGATGTGTGTTTATATGTGAATAAAGGTCTCGTATCAAGTCGCAAGGCTTGGATTAAACTGCTCAGTTCATTGCATCTTGCATCTTCCAAGTTTAGATTTCCAGTGAAAATATCTTAATGTGTGATATGAAGATTAACCAAAGTCTTGGTCTTGGTAACCAGGTGTGGAACAACATGAGGGTGAGTAAATGATGACAGTATGATGATAAGTGTCACTTTAATTTTGCTCCTTTACCGGATCCCACAGGCCAAGCTCCCTCTGGCTCATCCTGGTGAAACCTGTGGTGAAAATGTTGCCCTCTTTGGTAAAAATAGCTCTCATTGGCCGGATGCCCTCATGCGGGGCCAGTCTTTCCTACAGGAGAAAAAAAAAAGTTCACTTCAACCACCAGATTTCTGTTAATCTTGGCATATATATATATATATATATATATATATATATATATATATATATATATATGAAGAGTTCAGATGCAAAAGCCTCTAAATGCCATTTGAAATTTTCTTCTAAAATGACCATTTTTATCAAGCTTGTATATTTAAGTTCAGTAATTTCACTTAAATGACAATTAATAGGTAATCTTCATTGCCGTTCACACATCAGTTCATCATATAAAGCGATAATATCACTTCGACTAACTAGACTAACTGCTTGATTCTTATGCATAGCTGTCAACGGAGGTTCAGAAAGCTCTCAAATTTGATCAAATTGGGTTCCAAAGATGAACGAAAGTCTTGAGGGTGAGTAAATGATGACAGAATTTAAATTTTTGGGTGAACTTACTCTTTAATGTGTCTGATACAAGAGTACCAATAGACCATTTCAAAAGATGTAAACAACACTGGCCCAGAAGCACTTCCTGTTTCAGTTTTTAACACTACATAAAAGCTGGGATAAAATACAACCAACAGAAAATTTAAAACTGAATCAAAAGTTAAACATCTTTAAAAAGTTTTCTTTACATGTGAAATAAAGAAAACAGTTACAAACCGAAACAGGAAGTGCTTCTGGACCAGTGTTGTTTACATCTTTTGAAATGGTCTATAGGTCTGTGGTTTTCCTACATTCGTACATGCCATCAATCGTACTTACCGCCACCACCTCGCTTTTCCGGGGATCGCACACTCGGAGGCGACGGTCCTTGCAGGTGGTGCAGAACAGGCTCCCGTTGTAGTTCCAGCTGACGTTGTAGATGAGGTCAGGATGGTCGTCCATTGTGATCAAGGCTTCTCCAGTGCCCACATTCCATACGATGATCAGATTATCACTGCCTGAGACACAAGCACACTGAATCGAAGCCATCTTGCATGGCGGGAAAACTTCTAAGTAACCTTATTAGTCTATCTGTTAAAAGTGAGTAATGCAGACTGATCTTTACCTGCAGTGAGGAGTATGTTGCGGGCAGTTGGGTGCCATTTGACGATGCCCACACGTTTTGAGTGACCCTCCAGCACCACAATGGGCTCACTGATGGGGCGAGAGGGAGTGTGGTCAGGGATCTGCCATACCTGAGTATACACAACTGCATTAGAGTAATAGTTCTCAACCAGGGGGACTATTATCAACTTTCAAGAATTTAATTTAATAATCGCTTCGGTCTGCGCAAGCTTCGGTCAAGCTGCGCAAGACCGAAGCGTCCGTGCCCTGTCTGTGCTTACAAATACTGTTCGTTTTCTAACACAAACCGCTCGTTTCGTGTCTTAGGCCATCAATGTGTACTTACATTTACGAGTCATTAAATCATGTTTAATTTGGACTTTCTGTGCATGCTCTTTGAGGTGGTGACCATAGACCTCCATTATATGACTGACAGACAAGAACGGTTTGACCTAAAAATATCAAAATTGAAACTACTGCGGGAACAAAGACACCTACATCTTGGATGCCCTTGAGGTAAGCTAAAACATACCAAAAATTAATTTCAAAGTGAACTATCCCTTAGTTTAAATGGGTTAATATGTATAATAGAGCCCAACCGATAAAGGATTTTGAAGACCGATACCGATACAAATATTTTTTAGTTTTAAAATCCGATATATCGGCCGATATTTTTTATTTATTTTTTTATTTCAGAAACGCGCAACAAAACATTAACATATCTCCCAAACATTAGTTATTTGTAGTTATTTATGAGTTTTAACTAAAATAATATGATAATGCATTTTAAAAAGAAACTTGTATCTTTTATTGTCACAACAGAACAGACTGATGATAGTGGCATTAGCTAGCTTTGTGGTTAGCTAGTCTATGATGAGCCATAATTTAGCAATGGATTACGCCATACTGCAAATTGCAAAACATACATTTTCAATATAACAGGCCAAAGAGAAATGATATGTCTCATTGCTATAACTGTCACGTGCGATTAAAGAAATACTTCTGTCACATTGTCAAAAGTTAAAAGGACAGTCAGTCAACTACACTGTAACAACGTAACGTAACTATTACTAGCTAATTCCGCTTCACTCTCGGCTTATTTAACAGCAGCAAAACTGGACATGATAGTCACAAATATTGTCATGCTTATTTGAGTTAAGAGAACCGATGGGGATGTTCTTTTAATTGTTATTCAAGCAATGTATGTATCGTGATCAACTCAACGAGTGTTGCCAACAGGGACGGTGTAGAGTGCCCTCTGGTGGACAAACTCTACAACTCCAACACTCATGACATGGTTCAAGCGTTTCATCCGTTTTTATTTTATTTTTGAAATATTCATTTATCGGCCATTATAACTGCCAATACCGATAGTTTGGAAAATGCCTAATATCGGCTGATAATATCGGCCTGCCAATATATCAGTCTGGCTCTAATGAATAATGTAAATTCTTTTTGTTTAAATTTTGCTGTAGTAACATAATAGAACAGTTAAAAAAATATAATCAGCCTCTTGATTCAACTTTTTGGGTATACTTATAGATAAGTATTGGTTTGCAATATGCAGTGGGAACATTCCTTTGGTGTTCAGTGAGCACAGCAGCAATGACAGCTGAAGTTAACCTCCTCTAACAGCAGTGCATACAGGGCATGCCATTCACGTTTGTAATGTAGTGTAATGAAATGGCTCTAGTAGCATTCATATTTTAGAATACATCTTGACATCGTCTTGCTCAACTTTGGGGAAATGCTTCTGATACCAGTTTTCCATACATTCAATAATACTTTTTAGTATTTATACTTGCATTTCAAAGTGTCTGAATGTCAGTAGATACATCAAACCAAGTGACATCTGCAAGTAAATACGTACTTCACAGGTATAACACGTCACTTTAAATATGAACATGTCCTTCTAAAGTTTGACCACAGTAGTATCCAAATCCTGTTTGTCTTGATTTTGAACAGTGACATACACTGAAAAAAATCGCTCAGAAATAGAGCCAGGCCGATATATTGGCAGGCCGATATTAGGCATTTTCCAAACTATCGGTATCGGCAGTTATAATGGCCGATAAATGAATATTTCAAAAATAAAATAAAAACGGATGAAACACGCTTGAACCATGTCATGAGTGTTGGAGTTGTATAGTTTGTCCACCAGAGGGCACTCTACACCGATCCTGTTGGCAACACTCATTGAGTTGATCACGATACATACATTGCTTGAATAACAATTAAATCTCTTCTTTGGCCTGTTATATTGAAAATGTATGTTTTATAATTTGCAGTATGACGTTATCCATTGCTAAAGTATGGCTCATCATAGACTAGCTAACCATAAAGCTAGCTAATGCCACTATCATCAGTCTGTTCTGTTATGACAAAAGAAACAAGTTTCTTTTTAAAATGCATTATCATATTATTTTAGTTAAAACTCATAAATAACTACAAATAACTAATGTTAGGGAAATCTGTTAATGTTTTGCCGTGCATTTCTGAAAAAAATAAATAAATAAAAAATATCGGCCGATATATCGGATTTTAAAACCAACAAATATTTGTATCGGTATCGGCCTTCAAAATCCTTTATCGGTCGGGCTCTACTCAGAAATTGCTTGTCAATTTCACAAAAAATTACAAAGAAACTTAAAAATGTAAAAGTAAAAAGACTGAAATAGTTTACAAACATACTCCAATAATCTTTTATTTACAGCTGATTTCATTCCATCTATTTCTTGTCATTCAGGCCCTGACTGAGACCTGGATCAGACCAGAGGACACTGCCACACCTAACTTCACTTTCTCACACACCCCTCGTCTGACCGGAAGGGGTGGAGGTACTGGTCTGCTCATCTCAAACGATTGGAAATTGTATCCTTTACCACCTCTGTGGGACAACAACTCATTTGAATCACATTCAGTTACCATCACTACGCCATTTTGTAGTTGTATATCGTCCCCCAGGTCAACTTGGCAGTTCCTGAGAGGAACTTGATGTGCTACTCTCATCGTTCCACACCTTGCTTGCCTCATTTGACCTCAAACGAGTATCTACACTCTTAGAAGAAAAGGTTCTATATAGAACCTTAAAAGGTTCTAAAGCGCTACGTATTTGGAACCCCTAAAATTAAATGCATGAATGATCACAAAATTCAAGATATGGTGGTTAAAAAATGCAATATCACACAAAGAGTGCCATTTCAGTTTTTATCCTCCAAAAATCTGCATGATTAACAGTTTAATTAACAATAATTACAAAATGTTGCAGAATAATGTAATATATGAATGAATAATAGCCTTTAAAGAACCTTTGTGCCAAAAGTGTTCTTTCTTGTCATTATTGAACATTTTTTTAGCATAAAATGTCCTTTGGAGTTGAGTAAAGAACCCTATGCTACATATATAGAACCCTTTTTTCTAAGAGTGTACTCTGGCTATCCACAGTGTTGCCACAGAAATGCTAAATTCCCAGTACAAATATGTCAACAGCTCCGAGTAGAACGTCGTTACGGTAATTACGACATGGCATGAACGCAGCATAAGTGTTCAAATACTTATAGGGTCATTGTAAACAGAAGTGTTTGAGCATGAGGACACACACATGTTCCACTGTGTGCATGAAAATGAAATGACTCACCCCTATAGACACCTCAGGCCCATCGTTCCTTGTCTGTCATTACCACTGGCTTATTTGTGAACAGGTTTCTGGCTAAGCACTCCCTTCTAACATGCGTTTATAAATACCAGCTCCTGTCCCATGCCTGGACCGTTAACGCCAGTCATCACCCTTCATATTAACACTATTGACAGTCACTGAGATCTTTCCCTCCAGTGTGAGCAGCAAGGCAACTGAAATATGTTCAGGACCACAAGGCTAGTGGAGATGATGATTACCATGGACGTGGTGTCTTCAGAGCAGCTGGCCAGGATGTTGTCGTTGTGAGGACACCAGTCGATGTCCAGAACAGGCCCCGAGTGTCCAACCACTAGAGGGTAGTTTTTGTCCACTCGGCCCATCTATAGCACAGAAAAACAAGGAACAAAGGATAAAATTAAAACTTGTTCTTCAAAGAAGTCTCCTTTGCTCAGCAAGGCTGCATTTATTTGATGAGAAATACAGTAAAAAAGTAATGTGAAATATTATTACATTTAAAATAACTATTTAAAATATATTCAAAGCTGAATATTCAGCATCATTACTCCAGTCTTCAAAGTCACATGATCCTTCAGAAATCATTCTGACATGGGGAGAAAATCATGAAACATGTATTATTATTATCAATGTAAAGACATTGAACTTTTTTTTTTTTTTTGAAACCATGATGCATTTGTCATGATTCTTTGGTGAATAAATACTTAAAATATTGGCATATATTTGAAACAGAACTCTTTCTTAACATACATTTCTTTACTTTCACTCTTGATCAATTTAATGCATCCTTGCTAAATAAAAGGATTCATTTCTTTCAAAATAAAATCTTACTGACCCCAAACTTTTGAACAGAAGAGTAAACACACACACTTACAGCTGAAATGTCACACATTAGGCATGCAGCCCTGTCACAGCATAATTTCCCCCATAAATAAATAAAAGATTATAATAATTGTGATGCACAGGATTCGGGAAGTAATTTAATTTTTACAGCCCAGCTCATTTTCTCAAACTTTACAGAATTTGAAGCCTGTGTTCGTCAAGCTCAACTATTCAACCCTGTTGCCAAAGTTTAAACAAAATGATCAAATATTTTCTTGGTTACACTTTATTTTGATAGTGACTTTAGACTGTTAGGTTATGGGTGTTAGGGTTCGGGTTAGTAGAATAAGTTGACTTGTAGTCGCCAAGTTACTTATAGTCAGTTAAATGTCTGTTGGGGGACCAACAAAATAAAGTGTTAGCAGATATTAAGCTGACAGTCTACTAATACTCTACTGACAGTTAGTTGACATATAGTTGAAAAGTTACTTATAGTTAGTAGAATGTCTAAAGTGGACTATCAAAATAAAGTGTTACCATTTTCTTTAATTTATGGAAAAAATCGGTAACACTTTACAATACAGGTGCACTAATAAGCATTAATTCATGCTTAACTAATGCACAGATAATACTGAATTAATGTGTAACTAATGATTATCTAAGCTATTCATTGATGATTACCACATTAGGAACTAATTAAGAGTCTGTAAGGTTAATGTGTTAGTTCATACATGAATTGTTATTAATTAAATAGGTAACTGTGGATTAATTCCATAATAACTCATTTTTTTAACTAATATTGTTAATTAATATGTTAATTACCAGAATGAGCCAAAGCCTTGTATTTAAACTTCCAGATAATATGACAGGTACACTAATAAGCATTAATACATGATTAATTACTTAATTGTTAGTGCAAATTCATGTGAAAATTACTACAATTACTAAATGACTAGTTAATAATGATGTGCCCCAACAAGTAAAGTCATAACATAATGATACCTTTGCAAATCCTTAGCTAATGATTAATTAAAGCAGACAACTGGGAGTTGACGTGCATAGCCTTGCCTAATTGTGGTAATTAACACATTCATTTACACTATTAGTTAATAAAATATGTCATTAAGGAATTAATGCACAATGACACTTTGAATTAATAGCAATTCATGTATTACTTAATCTATTAATCATATAGACTCTTTATTAGTTCCTGATGCAGTAATCATTAATTAATGGTTTAGTTCTTCATGAGTTATACATTAACTCATGATCATCTGTGCATTAGTTAAGCATGAATTAATGCATATTAGTGCACACAAGTGTTACCAAAAAATCAATCGTTTTAATGTTTAGTGGTACAAAATCACACAAATCAGGGTTTTGTTGCACAGTTTTGCAAAATAAAAAGACAATAAAACGGATTGGTCAACATTTTCTATAGGTTAAGCCCCGCCTTTCACTGGCACACAAAAAATTCTTTATTTTTGCCTATGGCATGTATTTCTAAACTGTTGTTATTCTATAAGGAACTCTATGGGGATTCTGATGTTATTTTGTTATTCGTGTTGAGCTAATGTAAGCACGTGTTGGCTCTGTGTTCGGCTGCACCTTCTCCAGTCACTCCCCTCCTCATACTCACCCGGTGTGTATTTATAACCCTGTGATGAGGCGTTGAAAAGAGAGTTTTTCTTTTGGCCTGCCTGAGACTGAGCACAGGGGAGATGGCTAGCTGGGTATTTATAGCGTGTCTATCCAGGCCTGCTGATATATGCTCGTGACTCGGCAGAGAGGCTACACTAAAGGGCAGTCACTGATGGACCCTTAGAGAATCAAGACAAACTCAAAAAATGGACCCACACACTGCTATGGATCAATATATTTAGTTTGACTTTGAGCCGTCTGCCAAAGATTGCACATGCATTAGGATTAGAAACAACTGGAAATAATGTAAGATGTTTTGATCTCCACATGAGTAGTCCTACACGTTTTATCGTGTAACACCCTTCAAAGTATTTTCAAGCCCAATTCATTCTACCCTTCCGACAAGTCAGTTATCGGATAAACTGGCTGACATCAGTAGCAGCTTTGTGGCGATTTGAAGGTTGCCGCTCTCTTGCTTGGTCTGCAGTTTGAATACACAAGGTACTGCTGTTTTCTCTGCGAATGGGATAGTCGTGCAAGAGGTTCCCATTTCCCCTTAAACTGACTTCTCAACCAAACGGTTGAGCATATTTTGAGTCACTCAATATATTTTATTGAGAGGAGTACCTAACTTAACTCAAACTGAGGCATCTCTATCATCTGGTTGAGGTATATTACTAGATTTCACAGTGTCAATCAACAGCACTTGTCACAACACTTCTTCTAACATGGATGTCAGAAACAAATAAGCCATGTGAACTGTTTTTGGTGAAATTTTGCACGATAAGCATCTTTTTTTTTTTACATATTACACTGTAAGGGCCTTAATTTTACAAAATGATGTTACTTGGTGCTATGAAATTTTTCAAAAACATGCTCAACCAAACGGTTGATTTGGCACACAACGGTTGACTGTCACCCCCCCTTTTTGAGAATGGACATTACAATGCTCTATTAAAACTTGTTTGTAATTAAAGTTGGCCTATGCTTCGGAATAAAGAGCTAAGTTTAGTCTTGTTTTAAAGACAACACTTCAGTAAAAGTAAAATCACTTAAAAATTAAGTTTTAAATTCACTTTAAATCAAATATACTGTACTAAATATTTTTTCTTTTATATAAAATATATATATTTTACAAAAAAATTGTTCTATAAAATTACAATAAAATCAAAGTCACATATCTAACCAAGTTGTGTTCCAAATTTAAAGTTGATATCACAAAAACTGAAGTTCTCATGACATTTTGTTTAGGCGTAATACCCAAAATGACATAAATTCCATTGAATTTAATTGTATGCGTTCATTAATATGACGTTCGCTTGGTTTTTGCATTCAAAAACATCAAACTGAATAAGTAATAGGCTATTTTATACCCTAGTTTTGAGCCTAGCTGAAAAACGCTCGGTGTTTATGGGCATCTCGCGCTGAAGACTTGGAAGTAAACGCCCACTGCTGTGAGTGGATAACAGTTTTGCATATTATAATGAGTTTCGACTCACTCGTCGGTGCACATGGAGGAAATTGTTTTGAAAACGTCCAATGTTATAAAATGGCAACCGGAATGATTGGCCCATACATGTTCGACCCAGAGTCCGTGTGTTGCACAATTCCTGTCGGATTCAATATAGACGGCACAGCACCGTTCTTTAATCTTAATCGGTCTGCAAATCCAGTCTTCTTTACAACACAATCCTCAGTGAAATGAAGCGAACAGACGGACTATGTTTTACCTCATCAGCTGGAACGTCATTAAAAATAAAGTTTATCCATGCAGTCCTATTGGAATCCAGAGGAAGCTTATGCAGCGACTGTCTTCTTTCACAACCAGGCGCTGCACAATATTGTGTATTGCTCGGAAGTTCCGGTTTGTCATCATCATTTATCATCAATAAAATATTACAGGTTACAAGATACATGGACATAAGTTCTTCATATTGGCATAGTGATTACCATTGCTTTGCTTATATTGCAATGCAAGCTGCTAAAGTTCAACAGATAAGAAGAGATGGCAATGCATGTAGGGATTACATCAACTCACAAACGCTTACTTATCATCTCTAAACTCAGCTGCGGTATGTCACAGAAGTAGTTTCAGACAACATATGCAAGTTGTGTACCCTGTTTCCATGGGGTCCAACCCTTTGCCTCTATGAGGGTGAAATGGAAGCCCTGTGGGGGATGGGCACCCTTAACATGAGCCACGGGTGAGACTCTTGAACAAACATACCCATAAATATAGTCCCATGAAGATAAAAGAATAGAATAAACAAAGGGGTTACACTTTATTTCAATGGTTCACTTTAGACATTCTACTCAAGTAACATTGCAACATGTCAACTAACTCTCTGAGCATTAGTATACTAGTAGAGTTTTAGGTTAGGGGTTAGTAGAATAAGTTGAGTATCAGTATAGATAGGGAATTGAATGTCTGTTGGGGGAGCATCAAAATAAAATGTTAGCAGATATTAAGCAGACAATCAACTAATACTCTAAAAGGATTTAGTTGGCATGTAGTTGCAAAGTAGTATAATGTCTAAAGTGGACCGTCAATGTAAAGTGTTATCGACTAAGGTTACATATAACATTCCATTACAGATAACAGACAATGCGCTACCTCTAAAGACAAAGCAGAGCCCTGAATTTCACATGTTCAGCTCTAGTTCTCTCCTCAAGCCACTTACCTTTGAGAGAGGCAGGACAAGAAATGCTCCGCCGCCACTGGATTCCACTATTACTGCCATAAACTTTGGGTTAACTGCACAGAATGAGCTGTCCCATGTCACTTTGGAAACCCGAATATCATCATAACCTTGATCCGCCTTCACCGCCTGCCCAAAAACATGCCGGAACTTACTCTGGCGAACAATGCTGCGACTCATGGCTGTGAAAAACAGAGAAGGGTGTAAGGAAGATATATATGTGTATATAATATATGTGAATAAATAAATAAATATATATAAATATAATATATATATATATATATATAAATAATTAAATAGCTTTTATAAGACATACAATATTTGTTATTTAATATTTCGAGTACACTCCATAGTAAAGCTGCTCAGGAACCACTATCACAGTGTTATTTGTTTGTGTTGACTATTGTCTGTTGTTTATTTTCCCTTTTTAATATACCATTTTTAATATTTTTTTAATTTGAGTTTATGAAACATATTTTGCCAAATTATAGTAAAGTATACTGCAACTATATTATGTTGTGATTTATATATATATATATATATATATATATATATATATATGAAGAGTTCAGATGCAAAAGCCTCTAAATGCCATTTGAAAATTTCTTCTAAAATGACCATTTTTATCAAGCTTGTATATTTAAGTTCAGTAATTTCACTTAAATGACAATTAATAGGTAATCTTCATTGCCATTTAAGTGAAATTACTGAACTTAAATATACAAGCTTGATAAAAATGAGCATTTTAGAAGAAAATTTCAAATGGCACTTAGAGGCTTTTGCATCTGAACTCTTCATATATATATATATATATTCATATTGTAATTTTTTATAAAAAATAATGTCAATGAAAGTAAAATTAACTAATTAAAATAATAACAATGTAATTGCTTTAATAATGTCAGTCAGATACATTATTTGGTCCTCAAACACTGGCCTGTTTAAAGTTTTAAATACACAGCTTCATATTAAGATTACAGTAATACAGCATTTTTCATATTAACATTGAACACATTGTTATACCCTAGTTATTAATAACAATAATAATCACTTAAGAATAATAATGAGGAAATATTACAGAGACAGGGATAACTATGATAAACATATTACTGTACACTGTAGCTATCTTTTCTTTCAAAATCCCATTTTTTCCCCCAGTTGTCATAGGAGAGAGTATTATTTGCACATTCCACATCATCAACACAAAGGCACCCTATAATGGCGCCTACTGAACAACAGAGAACAAGTCATGGCTGAGCAAGAGCTTAAAAACATTGGTGTGTTTTAACACAGACTGAATGATGATAACCCCATCAGTTTAACCAATTAGAAATTAGTCACATGGGATGAAATAACTGTCATGTTTGATAACTGTCATGTAAGTTAGCTTACAGGATTTACAATTCTGAGAAAGTAAAATGGGTTATTAATATGATTGTTAAACCATTCGGTCTGTGTTGGGTGGGTTTTGCTCTTGTTTTAGTTCAGTTTCCCGTGTTAGAGTTTGGTTTCCTTGGTTTTTCATTCATGAACGACACCATGTTCTGTTCTCTATTTCATTGATTAGTTTGCCATGTGTTATTTAAACCCTCAGTTTGTTCAGCCCCTGTACTCTCAAAAAGATTTAATGACTATTGCTGTCCGAGTAATCATGTAACGTGTTTAATATATAATCGTGTAATCATTTTAATATTATCTGAATGATTTACCACAATTCATGTTCATAATTTAAAACATTCATGTTTTTAACTGGCTTTGGGTGTAAGTTGTAACAGTATCATGCAAAGTTTGAGACTAATAATTGACACTGATACTACACCACATAAAATTGTTAAACCCCCTTCAGAACGCAGTCTCTTTAAACCACACAACAGTGTGTCCCATGTGAGAAGGCCCTCTGTCTGTCTTCAGACACGGTCACTTTCCAAATATAGTCATGCCAAACTAACTGTGTGTCTCCCACACTGTCCCCTCCAGACAAGATCCTTCCAAATTTACAAAGGGACAGAATGAAAATATACCAATGTTATTGTTTTCTATTCCGCGCACACCTGCCCTTTAGTTATAGATATTCCTACATCAGCTCAATGATCAAACAGAACGTGCTGCACTGATATGTTATGATGATGTCACGCGTTAACTAACAGAATCGAACTTTACAAAACTAGACGACGCGCGTGTCGTCACAATGCAGCATTCCATCACGAGGAACTGCATAACTGTCAGTCAAATGAATCGCTTACCTCAGTCTTTGGGGAATATTCGCTGTTGCGGTCTTTAAATGTGCTCTCCCCCTTTCTCGAGGCGGTTAACGGCTCCTCTGGACGCTGCGCTTTTAGAAGCGTCTCGTTTATTCCAGCTCACAAACTTGCTACGGACTCGCAGAACTAGCAGGAGTTCGTCCTCACTAGTTGTTCCTGAACATCGAGAGAGAAAGAGAGAGAGAGAGAGAGAGAGAGAGAGAGAGAGAGAGAGAGAGAGAGAGAGAGAGAGAGAGAGAGAGAGATGGATTGAGGGGACTGGATAACTGCACAGATGGGGTACATAGGCTATGTATGGCAAGCCATTTTGACAACACATTCCCTGCGTCCCAATTCGCTTACTTATACTACGCCCTAAAAGTATGTACTCTTTTTGTGAAGAAAAAGTACACTTTTGAGTGTGTAGCAAACTATGGTAGCAAAAGAGTAGGCAAGAGGCTTGTTTGAGATAAGCAAAATCTGCGCAGAACCGATCACCGGTGATCAGCGCGAGATGCATGCCGGTTAGAAATGTGTCCGAGAACGGTCCGCCTGACTCTGATGTCATGTCGACGTATGTCAAAAAACTCTCGCGAGCGCAAGGCGCACCTGTCGGATTCTGCAGTCGCGCGCAGTTGCTCTCCACCGACTGCGCTGATCAAAAGCATGATGGGAAACGACTTGCTGACGACACAGCTTAATGCTCATTGGTTTAAACAACCGTGATGTATTTTTCTCTTTTAACATGCTTGATTTTAAAACTCTGATATCATGTTTTATGTGTATACATATTTGTTATGGGTGATTAAACTCTCTGACAGTGCCATATGGGTTATAATGTGATGTCACATATGATATTAATACATGATATTTTTATTAAAACAATATATAAAAACACATGTCTGTATTAAAGAAAAAAATATTGATAAACACATATTTGGAATGTAATTAAATAAACAAGTACTTTGGGTGTCTTGTTCATTATATTTATTTTCATATAAAAGCAACAGAACTTAAAATTACATCCAGTTTATTAGCAACACGTGCACGTGCGTGAATCCCGTGAATCCCGCGATATCAGTCTTTGATCTCACAGGTGTCATATCCACTGCGAGAACCGAGATTTGTCCGGCTTGAATGCGCTTTTTTCACTCCTCCTCTAACTGCAGCCGCCTACTCTCGACTACATTGCAGGCGAGGCGAGGCGCATCTCAAACAAGCCTAAGCTTTGGGACATACTATCACGTCATCTTTAACGGACGGCTCTGTCGCGTGCTGCGTGCATCCTGTCACCATAAACTGCCCTGTCAATCATCTCGTCAGTTAAAATCCTCCATTCAATCTAATTTGATTTCCTACCGTATCGGAGCACGTTAATTTGCCAGTCTTTCATGCGGATACTTTCCTTGTGTTTTCCAATTTGAATACAGTGATGAATTTAAAAAGTAATGGCTAAACGTATCCATACAAAAGTTCACAATGCTGCTGCAGATGCAATATAATGTGGAGAACATTGAATAAATTAATTTTCGTTAGGTTAGAAAGTGATAATTAATCACTCAAACCTCTTTATCTAAACCTCTCAACATAACCGCGGGACTCGCGCGACCTCCGTGTCTGTAGTTTTTTTTTTTTTTTTTTTTTTTTTTTTTCACTCGTGTTTGTAGTTCTAACCGAATCCTCGTCGTCCAACGCGCAATGGGTTGTGGGCAATATCGTAAGAGTGTGCATCGATCTACACTTCGGATTCTGACCGGAAAAAGTAGACCATCCGGGTATCTTTGAAACACTCATTTCAACATACTACGGTTTGGGACGAAACACTCATTTCAACATACTACGGTTTGGGACGCACTAATTCTATTTTTGAATAGCCCATTTTGCAAGATGTAAACAACACTGGTCCAGAAACACTTCCTGTTTCAGTTTGTAACTGTTTTCTTTATTTCACATGTAAAGAAAACATCTTAAAGATGTTTGTTTAACTTTTTGATTCAGTTTTGTATGTTCTGTTGGTTATATTTATCCCAGCTTTTATGTAGTGTTAAAAGAATTGAAACAGGAAGTGCTTCTGGGCCAGTGTTGTTTACATCTTGCGAAATGGTCTATACTATTTAGGATGGATAGTATGCGAATTGGGACGAGGCTTTGAGACTTACACACATTTTGTTTCCTTATTAGCCTATATAGTAGGCTACAAATGAAATAAGGAAAAACAAAATGTGTAAAAATGTTATGTTTTCACAAATGTTGACATTCCCACATTCAAGCAGCTTGAGTTTTTGCAGCAGATAGTCACAAACAACTGACAGTCATTAGGCCTATGTAAATATGATTTCAGAATACAATTACTGTATAATAATAAATCTTAAAATTTGGCATTACTTATTAATTTTCGTGGCAAGTTGCTGTAGCTCCATTTAACTCATGGATTACGTCGTCCATCGTGGGAGTGAAGTGGAGTTCGGCCTGGGTGGCGTTACAATGGGGGAGACCCATGGCCTGTGACCATCTCGATGACATCATCATCATGATGTCATGATATGAATATCTGAACATGCAATATGTCCAAAGAAAGAACAGACCCTCTGTGTTTAAACAAAAAACTAAAATACATAGACTAAAGAGTTACATTTTGAGCAAAAAGCTGAGAAATCACGTTTTTGTCAAATACTAAATTCAGATGTGATTCAAAATATAGCTATAGCTATAACTCATCCAGGGTCAACGTTTCATTAAGTAAAATTCGGCAGTTTTGATTTAGATACTTTTTAACGTTGATGATCGTGTTATTTTACATATGCTTATGATTACACGTGACATTGCTTGTTTCTGCATCTTCCTAACACGTTTTTATCAGGAGATTCAGTAATACAGATGCGTTGCAGCGCCCCAAACATTGAAAACACAGAAAGCCAGAAAATTCCATCAATAGTAGGGAAAGAGTTAAATGTGAAAATGGCTTGCCATAGAGTATGAGCAGGGGGGTCAAGGCGGTCTGTCTATTTTCGAAGCGGCTGTCGGTGTCGGGCTATTTCTCTCGGGCCGGTGACAGGGCTATAGATTGCAGTGAGCACTCACTGAGGTCAGGTGGCCGTACAGCATAAATCCCTGCATTTTCCTTTGATTTAACACTCATCCTTCTCCAAACACTTCCCTTGAGGGTCAAAATGACCCAAAGCCCTAAAATCATAGGTCTAGGCTACTTTTTTTTTTGGCCAGAATTTTTTTTTTTTTGATAATTGTTCCATTTTGTTTTGATAATTTTTTTTAATGCAATTTGTTGGAGATATTTATCATAATTATTTACCTTTAAATTACTAGATTTTATTAATAGATAATAATATAGGCACATTCTTCACATTCTTTCAACTTAAAGCTGCAGTCCACAGTTTTTCCTCTCTGTTGTCATTCGAGGAATTATTAACTTTACGTGAGTTGTACTTCGACACGGCACAGCGCAGATATCCCCACGGCGTCCGGCCGGGCTCAGCCCGAACGAGCGACGTGGGCTCACCACCTGCAGAGAGAATCGGGCAGCAGTCGAAGGTGGGGGCCTTGACGGCCCGATCCCTGGACACGGAAACAGTTTATATTATATATTCATTAAAAAATTGTATGAAAACGAATTTACCATGACATTTAAGATAAAAATTTTAGACATCAAAAATAATACTTATAAAAATCGAAGTGTTCTGGGGGGTTTTTTAGGACCGAGGTAGCCTGGTGATAAAATACCCACTCCCCAAAAATACCAAAAAAAAAAAAAAAAAAAAAAAAAAATACTTTGTGAATTTGAAATCTTCTTTAATTGTCACAGTTTAAGCACAATAAAAAGAGAAAATATTTTTCCAGTCTTACAACAAACAGAAATACACATTTCAGTTTTCTTTCTTCTCTGCACTGTACAACAAACACCCTTACAAGCGACTCTAAATACATACTCTGTGAGCATGCTTCCAGAATACAAACCACAATTTAAAAAAAAAATAAAACAATAATAAAAAGTGCATATTAAAATACCCAAGTCTCTTTTTTGTTGTCCCTTTAATAAAACAGAAAATGCTGAGGAAAGAAACTGCACTGAAAACAGACCAGAAATACACACACGCCCATGTTTAAGTATACATATCATACACATCCACAAAATATACATACGCGCACTGAGGCCCATAAACTCTACATTCTACGAGTACCACAGAACTGATCCCATTCTCATTAAACCAACATGCATACACTTATTAATATCACATCTGTAATAATTTTACACTCACAATTACGTCATTCTTTTCTGTATGTATTTAAACACACTCATCTATGGCTCTCCTTCAATCCTCAACAAACACACATATACTCACACACACCTCCAGAATCCAATTCAGCAGAGAACATTGTGGTTTTCGTTCATAGACTGACAGGTAAAGGATGAATTGGTCATAGTATGCAAAGAGCGACCTGATAGAAACTGTGCAAAAAGTATATCAGTCACAGCACTTCGTTGTTCCTACAGAGCAGCAATCTTTCTACTCGAATGATGGGTCAGGATTACACAATTCCTATTTTTTGAGCCATCGATCCCACCAAAAACATTCAAATCACTTTGTGCTCTAAAATGTCCACATTTTGTTTGATTTCCCGGTTGGATAAGGCCCACTGAGGTATGCGTGGCAAGATAAATGGACAGTTCATCCGAAAAATCACAATTCTGTCATCCTTTACTCACCCTCATGTTGATCTAAAAACTGTAAGACTGTTTCTTACGTGTTTATTAGGGCTGTCAAAACGATTAATCGCAATTAATCGCATCCAAAATAAAAGTTTGTGTTTACATAATATATGTGGGGGCACTGTGTATAATTATTTTATATATATAAACACAAACACATGCTTGTATATATTTAAGAAATATTTTCATGTATATTCTGTATATAGATTTATATATACTTTATATTATATAAATATAAATATTTTATATATAAATAATATTTTTTTTCTTAAATATACATGCATGTGTGTTTTTTTTATATATATACAAAATGATTATACACAGTGCCCCCACATATATTATGGAAACACAAACTTTTATTTTGGATGCGATTAATCGCGATTAATCGTTTTGACAGCCCTAGTGTTTATCCATTGTAAGTCAATGAGGTCAAACATTGGTTGTTTTGGACACCGAAAAAAAGTCGTACAGGTGTACTGACAGTAATTGTAGGCAGAATTATAAGGTCAGATGGACTATCCCTTTAAAGGGATACTCCACTTTTTTGGAAATAGGCTCGTTTTAACAACTCACCCAGTTGGGTTTCACCGTTTTCGAATCCATTCAGATGATTTTCTGATATTTCGAAGAATATCAGTAACCAGACAGTTTCTGGTCTCATTGACTTCCATAGTAGGAAAAAAATATATACTATGGAAGTCAATGAGACCAGAAACTGTCTGGTTACTGATCGGCTGAATGGATTTGAAAACGGTAAAACCCAACTGTTTAACTCCGGGGGAGTGGTAAAATTAGCATATTTCCAAAAAAAAGTGGAGTGTCTCTTTAAATCACAAATTCACTCTTGCAAGCACAAACACTCACACATACAGAATAAAAGTCACATAGTGTGGTAAGGGTTAACAGTTCGTTTCTTCAGCCTCTGCAGGGGATGTGTCCTCCCATACTGTTGGCGTGTCGCCACAGGTATGGAGGCAGGAGCGGGTAACGGGGCGTAACCTACCTCCTCCTGTGCATTATCCTCCCTCCAACATTGATTGGAGGGTGAGGAGAGTGGCAGTGGCATGGGCATGACATCACAGTCACTAAACTCCGCCTCTTCAGTCTCATCGTTGTTCTCTTTGCGTCCGGGCGAATGAGATCCAGTGGACGAAACGGGAGAGGCAGAGGAAGAAGGGAAGGGCAAAACACGCTTCTTTTTTGAGGTATCGTCACTGTAGGAGTGGGGCCGTGGCTTATTGGTGGGACCGGGGAGTAAGGCGGGAATCAAGTCGAGCTCGTTCAAGTCAAAGGTCGAGAGCTCCAACGACCCAAGCTTGGCCAATGAGGCGGAGCGCTTCATCATCGAGGGTGGGGTCAGTCCAGCCTGCCGGATCCGAGCCTCCACCTCTTTGGTCCTCTCTCGCGTCGCCCGGCCCTTTCTATGCTCCCTCCTCGACCAAGGCTGGCCGAGCCTCCTGTCCGAGCAGCCGCTCACCTGCCAGAGGAACGCCCCGAGCTCTTTCAGGGTCTCCCAGGTTTCTCTCATGCGTACCAGGGGACAGTCAGAGTCCGTGTAACTCTCCTGCTCGGTGACTCCCTCAAGCTGGAGGATCACGACTGGAGAAGGGCTAGATGAACCGGAGTGTGTGAGCCCGGCGTTCCTGTGCTCTCCCTCCCCGAGTCGTCTCTCGCTCTCGTCTTCGTTGTTCTGAGGCTGGTGATGGTGTGTTGACACAGTGCTTGGATCAGGTGTGAGGTGTGTGTGGGTTGAGGTCTCCTCAGTTCTCTCTCTGCTGCTGGTGTTGACGGGGGAGTGTCGCGAGGGACACGCGGGGGCCGAGGACACCGGTGCCGCCGACAAAACCACCCGCTTGATCTTCTGCTCAAGCTCCCGGGTGGCTCGCCACACGGTCCCCTTTGGCCAATCTTTCCCGTGCTCCACCTTCTCAGTTTCAGCTTCTGCTGACGTGGCTGGAGTGAACTCCTCTTCCTCACTGCTGCTACTGGAAACAGGTTGGCTGGTAGGAAGGGGGGGAGGGGTTACGCTGTGCTGTATGGACTCCATTTCTGAAACTATGTTATGGACTGAGACACTGCAGCTCTCCTGTAGCAGAAACACAGGGGCATGCGGCGGTCAGTTGTATTGAATATGTGTGTCTGTTATTTTGTGATTTAAAGGCGAAGTGTATCATTTTTCTGCCTCTAGTGTCACAAAGACGAATTGCAGAAATAAATCTTGCCAGGGTGTTACTAAGTAATTGCTATGGCATTCTGGGTGGTGGAATAAATTCAAAACATGTGACATTTGTGTCATGTAGTCTTGTGGCAGAGGAGTTAGCTTAGAGAATAAAAGTAAACATGTTTATGTGGTCATTCTTAAAGGGATACTCCACTTTTTTTTTGGAAATAGGCTCATTTTACCAGTCCCCCATAGCTAAACAGTTGAGTTTTACCGTTTTCAAATCAGCCAATTTTATTATATTTACATGAATATCAGTAACCAGACAGTTTCTGCTCTCATTGACTTCCATAGTAGAAAAAAATATACTATGGAAGTCAATGAGACCAGAAAATGTCTGGTTACTGATATTCTTCTAAATATCAAAAAAGCGGCTGAATACATTTGAAAACGGTAAAACCGAGTTGTAAAATGAGCTTATTTCCAAAAAAAAGTGGAGTATCCCTTTAAATGTGGAAGCCAAAACCTGACAGATGACTGGCTACTATTACTGAACCATCGAGTACATTTAATAAAAGAGGAATCGTGGCTTTCCGGTGATTCCAACTTCCATTTCCATTAATATTTTGCACCAATTTCCCCAGAAGCGACAATTTTGTTCTTTTGAACATATCGGATGGAAACGGCTGCTTTATTCCAAAGTTGATTGTGGGACTTTCTGATTTTTGGTAAGTATTAAATTTGCAACTGGAATGGAAACAGCTGCTGTTAGTCAATATACGATTGGTGTTCTTCGAGTGTAAACAGGAACATGGAACTGGAATGGGTAAAAGCATTTTAAATGTCACAAAATGACACACTTCACCTTTCACTCTACTTCAGCAGATTGATCAACACCATGACAGATGAATGATCCCATGCAACATTTCTCATCAACAGTGGGTGGCAGTGTGGGGCATGAGACTTCACTCAAACATGGCTTTGGTGAGACACAATATGAGAACGGATCCTGATTTTAATAAAGTTTGACACTTACTCTCTGGAACGTTATTGCCTTGCTGCAGGACGATAACATAATATTAAGACAGATACATTCAAAGATTCGTCCAGCTATCTAAATAAGCATTTTAAGTCATTCATAAAGATCTATTTATTTCATTGATGGTTAACACTGTGGTTTTATTTTTTGTTTTTCTGCAAGTAAGAAATCAATTAAACTTAAAATTATAGAAATTATAGAATGGTAGCACATTAATGCATACTTTAAAGGAGTAGTTCACTTTTAAAAAACATTTGCTGATAATTTACTCAACCCCATGTCATCCATCCTATTTTTGATGTCTGTCATTCTTTCTTCAGTTGAAATGAAACTAAGGTTTTTGATGAAAACATTCCAGGATTTTCTCCATATAATGGACTTTACTGGGAACCAAACGGTTCAAGATCCAAAAGACAGTTTCAATGCAAATTGTTCAAAGGGCTTTAAACGATTCCAGACGACGAATAAGGGTCTTATCCAGTGAAACGATCGCTCATTTAATAAATGAATAACAACGTTTAAGTTTTATAAGCTCAAATGCTCACCTTGCTCTGTTCTGCCTTCGTGACTCTCCTGTTCGAACTCGTTCATCAAAATGAACAAATCTTTTTTCGTGTCATTTGATTCATTCAACGAACGAAATGAACGAATTGACTCATTTGAACGATTTGTTCATTTTGATGAACGAGTTCGAACAGGAGAGTCACGAAGGCAGAACAGAGCAAGGCGAGCATTTGAGCTTATAAAACTTAAACTTTTTTTTTTAATGAGCGATCGTTTCACTTAATAAGACTCTTATTCATCGTCTGGACTTCTTTAAAGCCCTTTAAACAGTTTGCAGTTTGCACTGAAACTGTCTTTAGGACCTTGAACCGTTTAGTTCCCATTGAAGTCCATTATATGGAGAAAAATCCTGGAATGTTTCCATCAAAAACCTTAATTTCTTTTCGACTGAACAAAGAAAGACATGGACATCTTGGGGGTGAGTTTGGTTTGATTCTTTTAACGGAAAAGCCCCTTTACTCACCATGTTGTTCCAAACCAGTAAAACTTTCCCCACTGACTTTCATTTAATGGACAGTATTTAAAACATCTTTACTCGTGTCCCACAGAAGAAACCAAGTCGTACAGGTTTGGAATGACATAAGGATGAGTAAACGATGACAGAATTTTCAACACTAATACGAGAAGTTTCAAATCCCGCCATTCTTCAATACCCCTTACCTTCTTCTGTTCCTCCTCTTTAATAGGGTTGTCAGGAAGTAGTCGTTTGGTCTCTACGCTCGGACTTTTGTCCCGAGGTGCCTGCTGCGACGCCTGCTCAGAGGTCCCGCGGATCTGACCCTCCTGAGAAAGGCCCTGGAACTTCTCTCTGGCACTGAAGAAGTCAATGCGGTCTGTGCTTAGAGTGGAGGGAGGGGTGGTGGATGTGGCACTGGGGTGGTGGTCTTCATCACTGCAGGGGCAGTCTGTCTCCATGTTAGGCACTTGCTGGCTGAGATCCTGCAGCCCTGAGGAGTCCAGGGCCTCTGTGCATGGTTCAGGAGTCCTACTCCTAATGTTCATAGATGAGAGGACCTTTGGGCTAGACTTCTCCAAAGGCACAAGATTGGACGCCTCAGACAGTACTTGATTGGCCTTTGCATCCGAGAGAAGCCTGGGGGACGAAGGTGGCTGATGAGGACGACACAACGAGACCGTCTCGGTAATGGGCACAGGGGTGACAATAGACCTGGCCTCTGGGACCACAGTGGCAGCCCTGCGTCTTGGGAAGAAGAGGGTCTCTGTGGGCTCATGGACATTGTCGTCTGGGTTCCCCAGGCCGTTGTAAATGTGAGTCTCTGACCAGGGTGTAGTCTCCGGCGCCACCTGCTCCTTAACTCCAGTGGGTGCGAGAGTCTGCAGTAGCTCCTGTATCGAGGGTGACGTCTGGCAGAAGGTCTGGTTACGGGAATTGGAGCGTCCGAGAGACTGTGCAGCAGTGGCCTTACAGAGCGGCTCGTGGTGGTCCGACAGATCACTATCCGAGTGGGAACGCCACAACTTGTTGTGTCTCTGTTTGCTAGAATAGAGAAAAATGTAGAGTAAGCAAAACATGCAGGGAGTGGCAATAACCAATACAATCAAAAAGGAGGCATACGTTTATGAAACTAACCGCCAGTGCAACATGACATCATAACTTTTGCGTAAACATACATGCCACTTTCAAGTCAAGTGGCATGTTCTCTATACGCATTTTGAGCTATCCGCGTGTATGTCTACGCCATTAATGTCCGAGCGAAACAAAGCAAAATGTAGATCTACATCTGGGGAGCGATATTTTTTTTTCTTCCTAGGATGGTTGTAACCTGACTCCGCCAGATGGATTTGCTCCGCATATCCATCTGGAAACCTTCCGTTGAAGTAATTTTGGTAAGGGGCGAAAATACTGGTTAGCTGATTGGCCTATGTTGGTGATAGACGGGCCAAATCAACCAATCAGATCAACGAAGCATATGACTTACCGTAACTCTTGCCGAAACCAGTCGGGAGAAGAGCAAAAACATCTTTTCCTCTGAGAAAAGCCTCCAGAGCAGTGTTTTGCTCTTCTTTCAGTGAAGAAATACTCTGTAATTCCGATAAAACTTGCTCGATAGCCACGCTGATGCTAGTTTAATCCGCTGAAGCCGTCATGTTCTTTAGACTGAACTGTCGCGCTTCTCGTTGCGTCACACCTCAACCCGCCTCAAAGCCAACGCTGATTGGACGTTCGTTTGGTGAACTGCTCCCAAATTTTCTTTAACGGAAAGTGTCCAGACTGATCTGCGAGTGAAACCTTGAAAGCTCGCGAGATCAGGATGGTCTCGCGAGGCTAGGATGGTTGGGGAACACTCATAAATGGTTTTAACCCCAGTGACGGGTAGGTTTAGAGACGTTGTTGGGGTAGGTCATATATTCCCAGCAAACACAGTCCCGTAACGTTCCCGAATGGTCCCATGAGGTTATTCATTTTGGGAACCAAACGAAAACGTTCCATAGGAACGTTCCATGTTGGTTATTTTTAGGTTCCATTTTTATAACGTAAGGAGAACGTTCCGGGAACGTCCCCCTAACCTTAAGGGAAAGTTCTAGGAACGTTCTGGGAACCAAAAACTAACGTTCCCAGAACCTAAATTTGTTCGCTGGGTTTATACATACAGTAATGTAACGTTAAGTCAACGGCATTCATAAACACGCTGAAAAGCGATTATGCGTGTTGATAGCACGCCAAAAATGGAAATACGAATTGGTGTGTCATACACACGCAATTTCATGAGATCAGTCAATGTATAAAAGAACAAGAGGTGTACAATACAATTTGGTGGCTGATATATTATTTGATAACTTTACAGAAGATAATTCTAATTTATAAAGTGTGAGCTGTATTGTTTTAACCAGTCTCATGTATCAATAATATGCATGTGTGTACACAGTTTGTTAGCGTGAGCTGAAAGAATACCATGTTTTTAGCCTAGTTGACATCACAACAGATCTAAGCAACATGTTGCGTTGCGTTTGGGCAAGTTTGAAGTGAGATCATCTGCTGTAAGTAACAACATGCCATTTTCATATTCTGCGTGTTTCACACTGCACAAACAGTCGATTATTGGTCATTGTAGTTAGGCCAGAAATTCCAGTGCATCCCTAAGATAACAAGTTCAACATATTTTGCCAAAGAATATGATACCGTTTTGATGAATCATAACACAGTCCTTCAGAAGAGCAACGAATCACTCGCAGCACATTCGTCTTATTTCACACCCTCCGCTCTAATCAGCTGAGCGACTCTCGACTGTGACAGCACAACATTTACAGACAGCTTGCGTTATCAGACAAAAGAAATGTCAACTATGGTATAAATAACTACCAAAAATTCATTGGCAGTTTTGTTCATCTCAAACCATGGAAAACAAGATGTTTCTGTCTCTGCTGAAATAAAAGAGTATGCATTAATTCATTGACATATTACTGTTTGAAAGTCTGCATTTATTTGATGAAAAACACAGTAGAAGTAGTATTATTGTGAAATGATTCAATTTAATTAATAATTGTGCTCTATTTTAAAATGTAATTTATTCCTGTGATGCAAAGCTGAATTTTCAGCAGTCCTTCCTAGAGTCTATCACATGATCCTTCAGAAATTAATTTTCAATGTTTAATTCAGTTGTGCTTCTTAATATTTTTGTGGAAACCGTGATATGCGTTTATTCAGGATTCTTTGATTAATAAAAAGTTCAAAAGAACAGCATTCATGTGAAATATAAATCTTTTGTAACATTTTAAATGTCAAATTTTATCAGTTTATTATGTATGTATTTGTGTATTATGTATTTCTTAGAAAACAACAACTCCAAACTTTTGAGTTTCATAAACCCAGAACATTTATGAAAACTAAGCTGCAAAAATGGGTCAGTCTGAAATAGTCACGACTGTGTTTTTTACATATTAATATTACGATTTAAAAACGAACATGTACACATTCAGTATTCCGCAAGTTTGAACTGTTTTAACTGGGTCAGAGGGACACTGGAAAATGATGCAATTATAAACTTCAGTGAGAAAATGTTACGAATGTGTATAATATGGATCCATCTTTGGATTGAGTGATGGATCCATAACCCCATTCAGTAATTTTACAGGAAGTGCAAAGTGCATTGTGTTGCAAATGCATACCCACCCACACCAAAGCCCACATGCACAAACCTACAATCTCTGAGACGCACACACGCGATCAAAGACGCACAAGTTACTAAGTGGAATGTGGTCTAACAGCCACTGTAACTTCTCAAACAATACAATCAGAGCCCTATAATCAACTGTGTAAAGAACAGTGTCATTAACATGGAGGAGAACGTGTCTACGGTCATTTAAGTGAGTGGCATACTTGCATGTTTAAATATTTGAACGCACACAGACGTTTCCTACTATTCACACACTTTCAAGTGACATATTTACCTTGCCACCAGGATTCCCTGATACTCTTCCAGCTGTCTCATGAACGACGGGTTGGGTTTGGTGACGGCCCGCCGCTCTTTAACATACTCAAAGGCCTGCTGCAGGTCCCATCCGTACTCCTTCATGGCATATGCGATCACAGTGGAGGCCGAACGACTGACGCCCATCTTGCAATGCACCAGACACTTGGCCCCTGCTTTCCTGTAGGTATCAGATAGTCTTGTGTTTAAAAGAAATGGATGTAGTGCTGCTAGTACATGTTGGTAAACATAGGTTAACAATTCGTTTGAATTAAGACTTTATCTGAAACCTAGAAGACTTTGAACCTAAAACTACCAATCATTTATACGAATCTATGCTCCCATTATAGCAGAAAGACTGTAATTTCGAGTTTCTGACTGAAAACTGTTCATACCTGGTCAAATTCTGACTTTTTCTGGCTGTTATTTGATTTCTAAGTTCTTATTAATTTGGATTGTGAGCATTTATATTATTAAGTTGTTTCCTTGTATAAAATGAATTAAAAACAAATTGTTGAAAAGAAAATTCTGATTGTGTCGTCATTTAAAAAAAGTCAGCAATTGCAACAGTAATAGCTAGCTAGACACCTCAACATATTTTAATATGCCATTTTATTATACACAGTGTTACAAGGTGTGCCATTTTGTCATATTTTTTAATTGCATAAAGGATGAAGTAATAAGGGATGCACAATAAAGCTTGATCAATGTAACATTTTTCATACTTTACAATATTGTGTTGCCTAAATGAACAAATTATTTTATTTTGAATTTCAATATTGTATTAGTATTTATTATAATAATTTTTAGGGCTGTCAAACGATTAATCGCGATTAATCGAATCCAAAATAAAAGTTTGTGTTTACATAATATATATGGATGCACTCTGTATAATTATTTTGTACATATATAAACACACACACATGCATGTAAATTTAAGAAAAAAATATTATTTATATATAAAATATGTATATTTATATATAATATAAATTATATATAAATCTATATACATGAAAATATTTCTTAAACATAGACAAGCATGTGTGTGTATTTATATATATAAAATAAATATACAGAGTGCATCCATATATATTATGTAAACACAAACTTTTATTTTGGATGCGATTAATCGCGATTAATCGTTTGACAGCCCAAATAATTTTATTAGTTATCGGTAATATTTTATCAGTATCATCCAGGTTTTTAATTTAGTTAAATCCCTAGAATAATGTAGTGATACATATTTTCAAAACCATAGATGGGTCCATTTGAGCATTACTAAAATGATTCAAAGTAGAATCTCAGGGTTGTCAACTCACAATGTGGTAATTCTGACATAACAAGCGTAGCAGGAGTATTTTGAAACAACTTTATAACAATGACAGCTAGAACAGCAGTGCATTTTACTCCAAAGTGAGCATTAGGAGATTATTTCCACTCACTTGGCTCTAGAAATGAACTTGTAAGTGTCATTCCAGTAAGCCAGCAAGTCTGTGACCTCTTCATCGTAAACCCGGATATTGTGGTACTCGAATAGCCCTGGAAAGAAGTTATCGATCTCCCGCGTCACGTTAAGGATGTATTGCACCCTGATGATAAACACAAAAGACAAAACCGAAAATCTGTCTAATCATTAACGCCAGGAACAGATTTCAAAGACAATATATAAAAGATAACAGGTTTATGGCTAAAACATTAAAGTAGCTTCTACTTGCAGGCATGAGACGAGGACGTCAACAAAACTCACCCGCTGTTTTGCAGTTCTTCCAGATTCGATGCATTCCATTCAGAACCCTATAATTAGGTACAATTCCAAAAATGACTGATGGCACAACGTAACTGAAATGTATGATTGAAATGTGTGGGTGACGTCACTCTCACCAGGTAAACATGCTCAAAAATCTCTGTGGGCCTGTCCATCTGCCCCAAGATGACGATCATCTCGTTATCGATGTACTCCTTAAACTCCCGTAGGTTACACACCATCTGCATCTCCAGCTCCGTGCGGATCTAAACAGGAGTGTGTGTGTGTGTGTGATAAGATTCTACAGAACGAATAAAATCATCCAGGAAGTGATTTTTACGATGTGTTTTTGCATCATACATCTTTTGAAGTGACGTTCTCAAGGTCCTTCTGGGTCATGATCTCTCTCAAACGATTCTTGATGAGTCTCTCTGTTCTTTCTCGCTCAGTTGGCCTGGAGAGACACACACACACAAAATAAAAGTTCACAATTCTGTTAAAGCTTCAAAACCACTCAAAAAAGTGCAGGCCAAAGATTTGATTAATGATTGGGATTTAGGAAAAAAGTGTCTTATTTTAAAGTGCCTCTATTATGCTATTTTAAAGGTTCCTAATTTTGTTTTGAAGGTCTCCTCCAATGGGGTTTCATGGCTTTGCAGCATCACAGTGTCTGGAATTCAATCAAGGATTTAGTCTCTCTAAACTCCTCCTTTTCAAGAGCCTGCTCTACTCTCATTGGTCAGATGGCACAATCTGTTGTGATTGGTCTACTGCTTACAGTGTGTGTCAGAAACAAAACACCCATTACTATAGATTATAAATTTCAGATATGAATAGTAACAATGGCATTGCTTTTAGAGTATCAATTCAAGCCCGTGTCCAATCTTTGAAACTTTGCAGACCTTTTACATTCACAATCGGCTATATCACACACTACATGAAAGGTAGTATTCGAAAAAGCACAACAGGGCACTTTAAAATATATATGAAGTCCCATGATGCATCAAAACTGGCTTCAATTTGCTCAAATTGCAGGACCACTGACACAAATGAGTACTCACACATCAGAGAAGAGCACAGGCGAGTCTGCGCGGTGGGACTGCACGTCCTGCATGGCGTTCCACTCGTTGATGCGGGACTGATCTGAGGACATCTGGCTCTGGTAGTAGCTCACCCAGGTCAGGAAGAGGCTGCCTGGGAAGTAGTTGTGACAGCGGGCCACTTCACAGGCCTTATGAAGAGACTGCAGGGCTGACCTGAGAAAAAGACGTGCTCCATGTCAAAACAAGGTTGGACTGATAACAAAATTCTTTCTTAGGTACAATGATAGCCCAGTATTGACATTAATCAAAACCTAACAAATGAGGGTCAAGTGATTCAATAAATCAATGTTAATGTCAAAGCACTCATATTAATCATTCAAATTTTTTACATTTTTTTAAATTTAATCATACAGCAATATATTTTGAAATTAGATGCATGCAGTTCCTTTTTACGAAAATCAAATGAATTAAATATATAACAAAAAATAAACATGTTAGCAGAACACAATTCTGCATTAAAAGAGGCAATGGACTATTGAAATTTATTTATTATTGATTTATTTATTATTAATTTATTAATTAATTGACTTGTAAAATATCTAACTTTATTTGAATGAAACAGTAAATGTGTTAAAAATAGTGAAGCACCGAAACTTCGTCAACTGAAAAACAAAACAAAAAAACAATGACATTTAATTAGCTTTTCTCGTGTCTATTTCGTGCACAAATTGTGGATAAGCTACAAAAAGTAAACATGTCAGCTGTGTGGACAATATCGATTTCTCGATTTTAATTTATCTTTATTTTGGTCTATTATATATATGCAAAAACAAAATGTTGCTAAACACTATTTGTAGTGCGCCTTTCATCCAATAAACACAATCACCTTTGTGCTTTGTTACTTTTAATATGGAACAAAGTCTTTGCTTTCAAATTTTGTCAATTTTATCGATAAATTCAAACAATAAATGTCTTTTTGGTGCTCTTTAATGTGACGTGACAGATCGCCTCAGTTCAAGCAACTAATAATTTCTTCCTCTTTACTACTAGTTACAGCAAGAAATAAATATGAAAGCCTTAATGTCAATTTCAATGTCAGTTTCGGTAACAAAAACTAATTTCAGTGCATCACTACTAAAAAAAATATTTAATGAATCTCAAGAAGAAAAGAAAAGCACCCACCACATGGCTTGGACTGAGACTGGCTTGAATATGTGTATCCTATTATCTGTAGACACACTGAAACCCCTGTGAAGAAAACAGAGGAGTGAAACACAATCTGAACAACCTAAAGTACAGGAGAATCAGAAGTGCATTGGACATGTTTAACAGATATGCCACACCTACCCGTCACCATCCAGGTGGATCCGTGTGTCACTCCACAGAGGAAGCACCATGCCTATGGAAAAGGAACTGCAGCACCCCAAAAAAATGACTTATTTGCTGTTAAAACATTTGATTGGTTTAACTTAACAGTACAAGCACACACAGACCTGTCGGAAGGGCTGTAGTCCATGCCCAGCACCACGCTCTCTTCTGTGTCCTGTCTCCCGTTGGTGGAGACCACCACCATGTAGCGGGTGCACTGGGGGAAGGTGCTCTCCAACCGCACAGCCTGTAGGGAAGGCAAATAGTCTCCTCAGAAAAACATTGTATCAGTATATTTATGGATTTTTTTTAAATACTTTTATTAAGCATGGATGCATTAAATTGATGAAAAAAGGACAGTAAAGAAATGTATAATATTACAAAACATTTCAATAAACAATTTTTGGTAACGCTTTACAATAAGGTTCATGAGTTAACATTAATTAACTACATTAGATAGCATGAACTAATAATGAATAGCAATTATACGGCATTTATTGATCTTTTTAAATGTTAATTTCAATATTTACTAATACTCTATTCAGATCTTGTTAACATTAGTAAATGCGCTGTGAACAAACAATGAACAGCGTTATTTTTATTAACTAGCATCAACAAAGATTAAAAAATACAGTAACAAATGTATTGCTCATGGTTAGTTCATGTTAGTTACTACATTAACTAATGGACCTTATTGTAAAGTGTTACTCAATTTTTTATTTTATTTTCACAGTTTAAACTAACATAATTATGATCAATTATGATATATTTATATGACATTCTAAAATACATTAAAATAGAAAACATTTATTTTAAATTGGAATAATATTTCACTATATTAAAGCTCTTACAGTATTTTTGCATAATAGTTATTTAAGAAACTTCTGAGACTTGAGACTCACCGAAACAAGAGTTTTGATAGTGTATATATTTTTTATTTCGTCTTTTACTATGATCTTTCATTTAATTTAACTTATACTGTAATATTTTGTAGTGTTGCCATTGTATGAAAGTTGTAAGTTGCAATATTAACAATGTCAACCGCACAGCGTGCATCTAAAACAATATTTTAGATAAGCCTTTTAGCCTTTTTATTATGATTTACATCTTCCGGTCTAAGAATTCACTAAGGTTGCTGCAATGCATTTAGGTATTTTATTGAATATAAAGTATTCATGCTTGATTTTTTTCCAAAACTTTATTGCCTTCATGAGCAGCTCACTAGGTTTTGGTAGTGTGTGTGAGATTGTGTGTTTTGCTCACCAGACGGATGTTGTCCTCTGGCCGCAGTAAAGTGAACATGGTCTGCAGGTGCTGCTGAATGTCCCCTGCACAAAGAGAGTAAAGTGGTCCATTAATCATAACTGGTCATATGCTTTTTATTTGCTTGTTTGCATGTGTTGTCTTCTGGATGCCCATACCTGCATGTTTGCTTCGCTGTCCTGTAATTCTGGAGGAGCAGGATGAGGAAGCGGAGGAGCCATTCCCACGTGGAAGAAAAAGGGCGGCACCTTTCACTGTTAGAAAGCTCTCACTGATGCTGAGGACAGAAAGAGACAGAAAATGAGATCATGTGAATACACTACAGTTCAAAAGTTTGAGGTCAGCAAGATTTGTTTAAATAAATAAATACTTTTATTCAGCAAGCAAATATTTCTTGAACGCCCAAAATTATTTCCGAAGGAGTGTGTACTCCTAAATAAGTTAATGAAAATGAGTGACTGAATTTGGACTAGCGCTATACAAATAAATGTGAATAGAATTGAACTTCTTAAGTACTTCAGCGCTCCTGGGATGTGTCAAGACACATTTAGGTGGATTACAATGGACTTATTGAACAATGTTTCTCTCTTTTTCACTTCCTTCACAATGAATAGCAAAGGATGCGCAATGGGTGTGAAAATTATGCTTTATCTGTGTATTTCATCATTCCCGTGCAGCAGCAGATGATGATGGGAACGTAGTTTGGTTTGCTCCTTTTTAAATCAGCAAAATGAGTAGTGCTTTTTCAGGTAATTTTCATCATTTTTCATCAATGGTAGACAAAATGTATTATTTAAATCAAAAAAATAACATCACATTATGATAAATAACAATTTGCTTTATAAATCCCCACTAATTAACAAAAAAAATTAGGGCTGTCAAACGATTAATCGCGATTAATCAAAATAAAAGTTAGGGTTTACATAATATATGTGGGTCCACTGTGTATAATTATTTTGTATATATATATATATATATAAATACACACACATGCTGGTATATATTTAAGAAAAATTTATTATTAATATATCAAATATTTATATTTATGTATAATATTATTTATATATATATATATATATATATATATATATATATATAAAGTATACATGCAAATATTCCTTAAATATATACATGCATGTGTGTGTATTTATATATATAAAATAATTATACACACTACACATACATATATTATATAAACACAAACTTTTATTTTGGATGCGATTAATCATTTCACGGCCCTAAAAAAAAAATAAAGCTAAAACGAAGAGAGGAAACTTAAAAATCCACAGAAATTATTAAATTTAAGTTAACATTAATTAAGAAGACCTATTAATCTTTTTAAATCTCTAACTTTCTGTAGTGTGTAATTTTTGTTGTTTGAGCATTAAAACGGTTGGCAAAGTTACAAAGCACAATTTTTCTCTATATCAGTAAAGCACTGTTTCTGAACTCCCTGAAACACCTTGATTATAGTCTTCAGTTTTCTTCCGGAAGCATACATCACAATATTCCCAATGCAAACGGGAAAAAAAAGGGGCGAGGCCTGGTTAAGTTGCGTTAGTCGTTAGTTGAAACTTGCGATAATGGAAAGGGGTGTGCCATTTACAAAACACGCTCAAAGCAGTTGACCAATCACAACACCCTGGTCCAGCCGACCAATCAGAGCACACTGTGACTTTTGGAAGAAAGGGCTTCAAAGAGAGAGAGACCAATCAGAGTGTTGCAGACAGACTGGGAGAAGTAAAAATGCAAAAATGTAAAATATATGAAGAATAAGGTGTCTTTGACCATTCAAGCATGAAAACCTACAGTAAACCCCAAAAACAAAATCAAGACTTTGTAAAAGTGCATAACATGTACTCTTTAAATAATGTGGGTGCATTTACCAGACATTTTAAATATGATTTGCCAGCACTGAGAAGATTAGATTTCATTTTTAAATTAGCCACCTAAACTGTGTCTATCGTGTGAAAGAAACGCTGTTATTTCGATCTTTTCACTGAATTTCTCCGATGTGTTTTAAATCCTGAGTGGAACATGAGACACTGAGTTCAATAGGGAATATGGGAGGACTCCTTTTTGAAGGCATTAGCTCACACATCGAACTCTCTGTCCAGGACGCAAACAAGAACACTCTGTTCCCCATCACTGCGACAGCTGGGGGATCTGTGTGTGCGAGTTTCTGTTCTTTCTGTTCAAGCAACATATCTCCTTCCAATCAATGACATTCAGACTATGCAGACTGTAAAACAGGCGAGCGAGCAGAGAAGTGAAAGAAGCACAGATTCATTTGTGTGGGCACGTGTCTGCTTTTGAGTCATGTGCATAACCATATGTCTTTTTATGAGGGTGTTATTGTGTGTCGGCTCAAAAGCGTGAGAATGAAGTATTATGGGAGTGTGTGTACATGTGACTTTGTGTATGTCTATTGTCTGATGCATCTATTCAATGATCTGTTGTTAATCATGAACCTGTTACTTTATTTTATTATTAATACTATAAAGAAGTGTTTCGAATAGAATTTTTTTTGCAGCATATTTGGGCCTAAGAGCTTTCTAAATAAAAAATACATCCTGTGCTCTAAATGTTTCTGTGCTTCAAACATGCAAGTTTGTATGAACAACTAGTCAGTTATTTGAACGATTTAAAGGGAAATTTTTACACTTTACGATAACTTTATCATTAGTTAACATGCTTTATAAACATTGTTAGTTTATGTTAGTCAAGGCATTAACAAAAAATTAATTATTGTAATGCGCTACTGTTGTGATTCCTGTCTTGTGTAGACTTTTATTTCCTGTTCTGTGCCATGTTTTGTAGTCCTATGTAGTTCTTCTTGTTTATTAGTCTTCCCAGGTGTTTCTGATTAGTTACGCCCCCTTGTTACCTTGCTTGCCTATGTATTTCAGTCTTTGCGAGTTCTTGATGTTGTAACGTTGGTTGTTCCGTTCCTATTCCCGAGTCTACACTCTTAGAAAAAAGGGTTCTATATATGTAGTCTTTACTCAACTCCAAATGACATTTTATGCTAAAAAAGATTCTATAATGACAAGAAAGAACACTTTTGGCACAAAGGTTCTTTATAGGCTATTATTCATTCATATACTGTATTACATTATTCTGCAATATTTTGTAGTTGTAATTAAATTATTGTTTATTAAACTTAATATCACATTTTAATCATGCTGATTTTTGGAGGAGAAAATCTTAAATGGCACTCGTCGTGGTATATTGATTAACTACATAAAATGATATAAATATAAACATTTTCTAACCCCCATATCTTGAATATTGATATAGAAAATTTTAGGGGTTCCAAATACGTAGCGCTTTAGAACCTTTTAAGGTTCTATATAGAACCTTTTCTTCTAAGAGTGTATGTCTGTATTCCTGTTCCAGAGTCTTTTTCTTGAGCTTATGTCTGAATTTAAGAAGTTTTGAGTTTATTTAAAGCGTACGAGCCCATGATAAACAATATTAGCAGCGTCCTAATAGGACTTAACTGACAGTAGCCTATGCTTTCACTGGCCTTTAAAAAGCGCTCTTTAATTAAAATAAATTTACAAAATTTTATTATACATAATAATATAATTAAAATTCTAACAACAATAGTGTAATGACAATGGGCTATATGCATGCGTAAGTTCCGCATTTGACGCAAAGATGCTCGTCCATTTCCGGTTGTGGAGATTAAAGCGGAGGAAAACCGAGGAAAACGGGATTATGGCAGAGTCTTCAAAATTTACTGTCCTCCCGTCTTAGAAACGAAACGTACATACGTTTAGATGTAATTTTATATATAGTTATGTTTATTTAATATAATTTTAAAAAGAAGCATAAACACAACGTCTGTTTTATCTGTTTTTGTGACTAACGTTTCTTTAGTATAACCATGGAGTATAAAATTCAATATAAATTCTCGGTATTGCATTGGACTCTACGATCGGCGGAAGTTATCGAGCATCCTTAAACCTTCACCGGAAATACCGCCGTGCATAGAGCCCATTTTATTCTTTGCGTGAAAACACTTGAATTAGCCTAATTGAACACTGTCTGGGTGTATTAAAACTTCAGAATTATATTCATATAGACCTTTAACAGTGATAAGATGAAGCTAAGAGTGGTCCAGACCAACCTTCCGAATGTATGACTTACAGAAGGTATACTTAACAAAGAGAAACCATCGAGTTTGCCGAAAAACAGTAGGTAATTTGGGGTTGTAAAACAGACATGGCATATTCAGACGGGATTAAAGTCACAAAACGTCCCCTCGAGTTGGATATGGAGTCCATTCAATAAGGAAGTTACCAGTTAAATCCCAGAAATCCTTCTGCAATGTACAAACTATTCTGAACACCCACCACAGTACCTCACAAACTCTGAGAAGCATACAAATAAAGTGGCAGTTTCACAGGGGTCAAGAACTGTCCAACCACACTTCAATCTCGCACCGTACACCCAACTAATAACACACATGGTTTCATTCAAGCAGTGGTTTGTGTGTTACACAGCAGGGAAAGGGAGGGGAAAGACAGAAAGAAGAGATGACAAATGTGTCATGCTGAACCGAACACTTCATCAACGTCTCTACTGACAAGTTTGAGTCATTATTGAAACCAGCTGCATGGGTGTTACTCTCCACGGACATTTCGGAATCAATTTCGATCCGTTGATTTAGATGAATCAAGAGTCTTCATACTCAAAAAAACATTTCTGAGAGAGTTTGTTTATTATAAACGCTTTAAAGGGATAGTTCACTCAAATATACAAATTCTCATGTGTTCCTTAATTATTCATCCTCATGTCTTTCCAAACCCGTACGACTTTTGAACACAAATGAAGATCTTTTTGATGAAATCAGAGCTTTCTGTCTCTCCATTGAAACGAATAGGCTTCAAAAAGTTTATAAAACAGATCGTAATACTAATCCACATGAATTGAGGCGTTTAGTCCACATTTTCTGAAGAGACATGATCGCTTTATATGATGAAAAGATTGAATTTAGCCTTTTTTTCACATAAACATTCATCGACTCACTCATTTTTGTGTAAACTATCCCTTTAAGACATTCAAAATATGTCAATGTTGTAGTATACTGCATATGTAAAGCCAAAAAAAGGCCACATCTTAGATCACACTTAGTAATGATGCTTAATTTACACATAAATCACTGCTAAAATATAATGATGCTTCTGCACCGGTACCATGTTTTCCCTTAACGAGAGTGTGTGGTGTGTGGCATGCTTGAATGGAATGAACGTTCTGTTTCTGCATAATGATAAAAACGTGTGCGCGGCAAGGACTTCCTGTTTACTGAGGACAGGAAGATGCTGTGCGAGTGAGGTGAGGTGTAAAACTGTACTTTGTTTTGACTGACTCAATCGCCTTGCGACACAAATACATGCATGTTTAGTTAGATGCACTAAACATCCTTCATTACAGGGAAGAGCAACAGTTTTCAGTCATGACAGCAACGATAAAGAGCTCAATGGCAGGGCTCCAGACAAAAAGGGAATTAGACATAGGCAACATTTTTTTAAGTGTCCCAAAAGAATAAATATGTTTTAATTTTGTCATGTGTTGTCACATCTGCTTTCCTTTTACAGAATCATCATCTTGTGGATGTCCTGAGAACTTAAAGTGCTGAATTTCTTTTGAGAACTAAATAGAATCTGAGCCATAATAGTGTCAGCATCACTTGGCCAATGAGTATAGTTTGCATACTGAAAACTTTGTAGTATGTCTTGCACACATCCAATCTATTTTTCTTCATTAGTAATATCTGAGGTAAATTTGTTGAAAGGCAGCTTCATGTGAAACTATATGGGTAGTGTTTATTTTTCATTTTTCTTCCTCATGACATGTAGACAAATATAAGGATTTTGTGATCAAGTGCATATATTTAGCAAAATGCCCCTTTCAATAGTTATTTTTCTAGCTGACTAACAAGTTTATGGGCATTGAATGTCTTTTTTGAGGTAAATTTGACGTTATGTGACTGTGATTGTTCTCAAGAGGATTAATTCAAGCTCTTTCCAATGGTGATTGGGCAATCTGCCAGGCCACAATATCAAAGAGTGCCAAAACGACATTTATTGCTTGTATTTTGTGATAAAATTGACAGAATTTAAAAGTTGAAATTGTGTTAATTTGTTTACTAAAAGGTGCCAATTATCGTACTGTGATTATGAATGGCTGTGCTACAAATAATGTGAAGTTCAGGCAGTAACAGAAAATGAGGGTTTTTTCCACTGCAACTTTGCAGTGCGTCGTGTCATTTTATTACGTCAACACAAAAAGATGTGATGGGCTACTCATTACAGAACATGTACCGGTAGATAAAAAGACATTTAAAATTTATATTGTCACCAGTGGTGATCTCAGCAAAAATATCACTCGCAAATTAATATTTTCAGTCTGGAGCCCTGAATGCTATAGTAACATAACTGAACTTTGGAATCTATGCATGAGAGAAAAAATTTTTAAAAATCATTTAAAATCAAATTAAAAACAAAGAATGGAAAGAAAAAAAAAGAAAAGTACCCCAAAATGCTTATAAGAAGAAGAAAAAATAAATAAATAAAAAGAAAACAAACTGTATGAAATTAAAATCAAAACAAAGACACATAATGAAATAATTAAATTTAAAGAAAAAAAACAAATTAAATTAATATATTAAAAAAGAACTCCAAAAAAAGAGGTTCAAAGAATGAACCTGATGAATAAATAAGAACAAATACAAAAAAAAAAAAAAGAGAAAAGGACTTCTCCATAAACTTCCATGATAAAAACTAAAAACTAAACTTACAGCCGGTTGATGTTGTCCTGGTGCATAAAGCCGCTTTGCAGCAGTATTTGTATTCCATCGTGTGCAGACAGGCATTCTGTGGAGCTGCTTAAAGCAGTCGCCAGACCACCTAAAGTCATCCTTTACGCCGGACAGTGGTGAGGCAACCCTCACTGGAGCTTTTCTATCCCTCTACCACATGCTGAAGAAACCATTAAAACACACCAGCAACTACTAGGTTCTTCCGAGCTTTAAAGTGACTGAACGGAAAACCGTATTCAAAGCAAATTTAGCAAGTCATCCTTAGAAGCATTTTTCCTTGTTGTGTAGTCTCTCTCAGTTCGCATCTCTAGTGTATCCATCTGCTCTACGAGTAAACATGCAGACACTGAGACGGTGGGCGGAGTCAGAACACGTGCTCCAGTCTGGTGGACAGAAGACTCCTTATCAACCGACACACATAAGCTGGATTCAGAGCCCTCTGGAAATGGATTCTAATAATCTTTTAAAGCCAAAGTCTTTTGCATGTAATAATAATCTGCCAAATGACTATTAATAAGGCTATAACTATTTTAGAAGTTGCTACGCCCTGTGATAAACCAAAAAATGAACTGATCAAAAACATAAAATCTAGACAGTGTATATACAGATCTGGATTAGAGTAAATAAATACACGAGACTAGGGACTATGGCATGTAATGATCTCAAACAAATAGCCACAATAAAAGTGAGGAAATTGCAATAAGTGCTTATAAATAAATTATGGGATGAATATGAGCGTGCTAAAGCAGTGTTCGGTCGAGGCTGTGCTATCTTCTGGTAAAAAAGGAAAGATGATGGAATTTCCTTTGGTAATCATGGCAATCATGCGAGCCCTCGGTAGGGGAAAGGATAGGTCTTTTCCCATGGGTCGCACTCGCTCTTTGTCCTACCCAGTTTCCCTTGTTGTGACTGACTGAGCTAATGAAATCCTAAACCAAAGGTGAAACACAAGGCCTGTGTAAACATTTAGGTTGCCCGTCATGTGACAGTGTGCTATGACAATGTGTTTAAAGCAGTCCAGGTCGCTAGGGCCATCAAAACACAAATATCGCTCTTATCAGTGAAACTTATATAAACAGTGAACATTACTAGCAAAGCATTGTTTGCTGTCCATTCTAGTGCAGCATTTACTACACAGTTCTGCTATGAATTTTGATCACAGAATATCATTTTTATCAAGAGCGAAATTGACACCGGATGCGAATAGCACGTAAAATTCGCGCCTACTACGTCTAGTTATACGCTGGACCACTTTGAATCCATTCGCGCGTCAAGAGCGAAATTGACGCGCGTAAATTTCACTTCAAACTTTAGTTTCATTTGAAAAAAATAACAAAACAAAAAATTCTAAGCTAATACATATTTTTATCATCATTTTTATCAAGAGCGAAATTGATACCTGATGCGAATAGCACGTCAAATTCGCGCCTACTACGTCTAGTTATACGTTTGACCACTTTCAATCCATTTCTAGTGAAAATTTTTAGTACTGCAGTGCAGCCCAACTCAATCTTACTGAGAGCTCATTTTTTGAGATATCAAGCTCAAAAATGCAGCACAACTTGTTTAGATGTATGGCTTTGATTTTAAATTAAGTTTGGATTGTGAAGTATATATTTAATATAAAAATTGAAAATTAGTATTTTGTGCATATTTCAGCATAGGGCTGGGCGATAAAACGATAACGATATGTATCGCGATAGACACGTGATCGATATCAATAAAAAATGTGTTCGATATAATGTTCGATATTTTTTTTCTTCGACGGAACAGTTGCGAAGCAAGTTTGGTTGCATTAACAAAGGCACGCGCTCTCTGGTAACCTAGCGACGTAGGGAGTGACACACCAACAGGCAATCATGTAACAGTGTCTGTTTGATTGCGCCATTTCGTCGTCTCGTGCTGCTAGATTCCTCTTCAGTAACCGGCGAATCGGCGATTAATAAACAGAAAATGAGTGCCCTTCATCTGCATGCCGTGCAGGCTAGAATTGCGAAACATTATTGGATAATTCGCTCTATTCGCGTTTGATGTGAACACAGCATAATGGACAAACAGGCTGCGATGTCAAGATTGTAATGCTGGAGTCGGCTGGAGTATGTGTGTGTGCACGCGAGAGAGAGTAAGCACGTGCGCGATCTAACTTTGTGTGTGTGTGTGTAGGAGAGAGATAGACAGACATACACACGACGCGAGTGCAATCAAACAGTGGAGACATAAAAACATACGATGTCATTTTGGTAATACAGGACACCATTCAGTCTGCAAATTGTTTACTTATAATTGTGTAGGCCTATACTCGCAATAAAACACAACATTGTGCTTTAGTCACACTGTATGTCTTGTCAAACAGTAACCTACAACTGTCACACATGCACACATACACTGTTTAAAAGAAAATTATATCCAACCCTTTTTTAAAACTGTCTGTGTGTTCCATCTTTTGGCCAGTCACAAAAATAGACTCTGACAGTCATCATCAAACCGCATTGATTTTAATTTCTTGTCCTCAAAACAGAGCACTAATCTGTTTATTTTTAAGTTACACATTAAAAAAGAAAATAAAATGTGTTGGTAGTATTTTTTTTAAATACGGAAATCTATAATTCTGATGAGAATAACAGGTTAATTCAAATTAAGGAAAACATATTGATCTGAAATATAGCTAATTAATTTTAAATTAATTCAGGTACAATTACAAAACATATCTCATTGTCTTTTTATTAATTTAATAAACTAATTACATAAAACTATTATCAGTGCACTATAGATAAACTGGTTCTATATGTCTTTATTAATAAAACTTATTTAAAAAAATACAAGGCTTAAGACATTTATAAAAATGCCTTCTATATTTCTGTTTTGCTTTTTACTCAATTGTACCAAAATTGTACAGAACCATGACTTCTGTGTACATTACGAGACTGAATCCAGCTTCTTATTGATGCTATCCGTTCCACCTAAGAAGCTGCAAATAAGAAGCTGGATTCAGCCTCGTTTTTAATTATTTGAGTTTTCCATGGTTGTGTTGACATTTCTGTCTTGGGATTATAATCAGAGGAAGGTTAAGTGTAAAATAAAAATGTTTAATTGTAATAGATTTTTTATCCTAGTCCTTATTTTAAATGGGTCATAAAAAAATCAATAATTATCGATATCGACCGATATGAAACACTGATATCGTGATAAAGTTTTCAGCCATATCGCCCAGCCCTATTTCAGCATAACTATAAACGAGAAATTCTGTAACTTTTTTAAGTGCGAAACCCATGCGAAAACAAGGATACATATCGGAAGGACATTGACATGAGCATTTATTGAGAATGAATTTTTCTTTTACCTTCTGGGCTGAGACCGGCGGTCATCTTCCCCACTGCCAGACTCCTTTAAAAAAAAAATAGGAAACAGATTTATTATTCTTATTGCTTATTGTTCTGTAGCAAAACATATTACCCCTGGTCGTAAAATTAGCTGCGCTTCCATTACCCTTCAAATTGTGCAAACTGAAAGTACAAATAAAAAAAAATATGTCACAAGAAAGTTTTTACGCATGCATAAGGAGGTTTTTCATGCCATTCAAAAAAATGAATAATTTTCAAAACTGCCAACCCTTGCCAATATACGGATAGGCCTAAGTCACCCAATATTAAAAATGTTGCCATAGTTTACGCACTCAAATTGTTACAACCCTGTATGTCTTTGTTCTGCTTAAATAATAATTGACACCTACTGAAATCGAGATTTTCATCTTATAAAGTTTCAAAAAGGTTAGATTTGGTTGAAGTTAAACGAATATTGTATTGCACATATTTTCACAAAAATGAAAAAAAAGTGTGTGGAGACCCTTACTTTAATCCATACATAATTTTGTTTTTGCATACACAGATTATTTTCTGCACAAGAAAGGACTACTTGCATTGCCATCTATTAATTGGACATCACTGAAAAATTTAATTAGCCCATAAATTGAACAAATGCAATAATTGGTTCCCACATTATGTTTGGGGAATGTCTTGTTCTGTACATTTACTTTTAATCTGTCTAAGAAGAATTCATGCAGCTTTCTCGCCAGTGATCAAAAAATTCTAACTTATATGGCTTATTAGACCTTTCAAATGCTGCATTTATTTGGGTCTATAACAGTTCAGATCAGTGCATAAGTCCACATTATTATTCAGAGCAGATGATTGACAGATGAGATTGGGATTTCATGCTAAATGCACTTGAACGTGTTTGCCGTTTAAAGTCTTAAATATTTTAAAATGAACAGTTCGCAGTAGCATGATGCATCTTTATTCCAGAACATAGACAGACGGAGCGAGAGGTGCAATATTATATGAAGACAGAGTATGATCAAGGGTAACAGGATATTTAGAAACTTGTTTTGTTTTATACACATGACATAACCAGCTCAGTAAACAAACAGTGAAGAAACTTCCGCCAGACCAGTTGTGTGACAATACCAATTATATTGCAAAAATACACTGTAAAAATTATTGTTGGTTTAACTTTAAAAAGTAAGTAACCTGGCTGCCTTAAAATTTTAAGTTCATTGAAATGGAAAAATTGAGTTAATACAATGAAGGAGATTGATTTAATCATCAGAAACTCAAAATATTATGCTATCTGAACTATATAAATTATTTAAGTTGATTTGACAAAAGAAAAAATGTGATTACAAATCACGAAAATATTTTTTTACAGTGTTGTTTTTTTAATGAAACAGAGCCACATCTGTATTTGAAATGCATTGCATCAATAAGCCTGAGATTTACCATGTTCAGAAATAGACGAGGCTATCAGAGAACCAATTCATCTCAAGTTACTCGTGGCAGTCAGACATTACCCAAGATGGGCATGATTTTACATAAACCCAAATGAAAGCTCAGTGTTTTGCATTATGGAAATGTTTGACTCCATGAAATCTCTTTGAATTAATTATTTGGTTTTAAGCAGAAAATCTAGACCTCCAAAATATTTGACTATCCAATGCATAAGTTCAAATAGTTTATAGTCAATACACATAGTTCACGTTTGTGTTGTCTAAGACTGGATTTGTTGCATGTATAGAATAGACATCAAACATGAGTCTCACAAGACACTCTCATATGAGATTTCTCGCTTATGTTGTCACGTGAAGTATACAAGACCTTAGAAAGACCAACGAAATTGCCTATAAGAGATAACATTTGTCCACTGGTTACCTAACAGATGATTTTTGGAAGTAACCTGGGGTTAAGAACTGCTCAAGAAGATAATAGTGAAAGCAGATATTGGTTCCTATATCAGACTCAACCCCACCTGGAACCAAACCTTCAAATTCTGTCATACTGCCTCTTTAACAGCCCCATCACGGCTGCAGTTTCAAGTCACTAAACAGACAATAGTGAAATATCATATGATTCTGTTGTGGTAAAAACGAATTGCTTCATCATTGCTCTTGGCTTTTATCTTTACATAAAAATTTACATTTTTCTAAGTCAAATGATGTCAAACAGGAGTCTCCTGCAAGTGGTGTTAGAGAAATATAAGAAATAAATAGTTTTTCTTGTCACAACTGTATTGCATGTAACACAATATTATTATTGAACTTTATAATATTCATTCTGCTGTCTAAAGACTGGTGGAAATTAGGACTTATCACACCTCATCATGATTAATCGCATCCAAAATAAAAGTTTGTGTATACATAACACATGCTTGTGTACTGCGTATAATTATTTTGTATATAAATACACATATGCATGCACATTTTAAAGAAAAATGTGTTAGAATGTGTATAAATATACATACAATATATACATGCACATATTTCGAGTTAACTATGGCATTAATGTGATTAAATACTTTACTCGTTTGACAGCACTAGTTTTAATACATTAAAACATTTAACTTAGCTATATGGTGAGGGGTCCCTGACAAGGGAGGGGATCAACAAATATTGGGGTCATTTACATTTTAAAAAATTAAAAACCCTTGCTTTGCGTTGTTTATTGTTTTTTTAACCTGTCTCATGTAATTCAGACTAGTTTTAGACGTTAATAATCCCACATTTTTACTACTCTACAGACAGCCCGTTTCCTATAACTGGCTCAGTTTTAAGGGGGCAAGTGTTTACTTCCTGGTTCCGAGACGACTATCGTTTGAAGACCAATCACATCGTCATAGTCACCTTTGCATATGAATATCACTATTTGATACATTGTCAAAGGGAAGCTTTGAGTCATTTGAGCAATTATCAAACACTTCCTGTCTGTGACACGCCACTGCAAACAGCCGGTATATTTAGCAGAAAATCTCAACGACTGAGATACAGCCCATGTCACACGCTCGACAGATATTTGATGAGCCATATGGACAATGTAATTCCGAGTCTATATTTCACGCATGCGTGTTTCTCAAGCGTCTGAGGACAAACGGACCGTAGGAAACAGCGGAAATGAACCCAAAACTACCGAGGCTGTGGAAGGTGTAACGTTAGAAGAAGAGAAAAGATGCGAGTCACTCACCGAAACGCACGGGCTGGATGTTGCGCTTGGAGTAGGCGACCGTTGCACAGTTACCAACGCCATTCAGGCTCCGGTAAACGGATACCTGAGAGAAACTGGTGGTGGCGAGACAGACATAATTGTGTCAGAGGAGATCAGCCGCAGCTCGTCCGTTGCTACTGCTCTCTGTCGCGCTTCCTCTCTGCGAGTCCTCTGCGCATGCGCCGGAACCGCCAGCTGTCAAAGATTCAGTGGCCTCAAGCCATGGTTAAGTGTGTGTGTACTAAACAAGCATGTGAAATAAAGAGTTAAACAGCATTTTTTAAAAAAAAAGGTCCAGGTTGGGTTTCTCTTAATAATTTAGTTTCTCTGAAAAATACCAGATTCATATAAACTGCGACGAAATGCCTTACATTGGAGTTTGAAATAAGGAAATTTAAAGGGATACTCCACTTTTTTTGGGGGGGGGGGAAATAGGCTCATTTTGCAACTCCCTCAGAGTTAAATAGTTGAATTTTACCGTTTTCGAATGTATTCAGCTAATTTTCTGATATCTAGAAGAATATCAGTAACCACCAGACATTTTCTGGTCTCATTGACTTCCATAGTATATTTTTTTCCTACTCTGGAAGTCAATGAGACCAGAAACTGTCTGGTTAATGATATTCTTTTAAATATCACAAAATCGGCTGAATGGATTTGAAAACGGTGAAACTCAACTGTTTAACTCTGGGGGAGTTGTAAAATTAGCCTATTTCCAAAAAATATGGAGTATCCCTTTAATAGTCCACACAAAAATGAAAATTCTGTCATCATTTACTCACCATCATGACGTTCCAAACGTGTATTGCTCTCTTCTGTGGAAAATAAAATTATATATTGTGAAGAATGTTGGTTACCAAACAGTTTTGTTTGCCATTGACTTCTATTTTATGGACAAAAAATACAATGGGAGTCAAAGGGAACCAAAGCACGTTGATAACCAACACTCGAGCAAATGATAACAGCATTTTCATTTTGGTGCTATCTATCCCTTTAAAGCTTCGAACTATGGTTAATTGGTTAATAATAGCTTTAATTTTTCAAGGTTAAAGTACTTAAATTACAGTAATTCATTTGAAATGCATTACACCCAACAAAACACACACACACACAACTCTGTTTTCTCAGATGATGTGCAGACAGGAAATGGGTTTACAGACAAGCTGTGACTTTTCTTTTCTTTTGCTCGTAACCTTCACTCCCACACTGCTGCTTCACACATGCCAAAGCAAATGCAACTCGGTTCTTTGTAGGTTATGTGATACTCTCAAAGATGAATAGTAGGCCTACAGTTTATTTTGCTTCATGAAGCCACTCAAAGCATCTGACACACACAACTTCATTTGTTAGAGGAAACTTCCTCATGCCTTATTTTGCTCTATTTGCCTCTAAGCATTCAACCAAATCCAGCGTTTACCCAAATCTCTCTGAATGGCATTAACAGAGTAGAGAGTAGAGGGTAGAGAAAATGAGATTAGGATTAAGGTAGGTGTAACAGATTCTGGGTTAATGCAGAGATAAAATAGAAAGAATGCCATTCCACAATTAACTGAATCATTTAAAACATATAAGGTATGGCACAGTATAGGACAAACTGTGAACTGTTCATATAGAGAAAACGGTCAAAAAATGTCGACTCTTATTTTTAAATGGACAAAATGATTTATGGATCAATAACCACCACATAATAGAAATAAAGAACAGCTGTACACAATTACAAGTTATCCAAAAAGTGGACCAGACTTTTAACCATATCAACTTTTGCAATAGGCTATACATGGTCTTACCTAATGGAAAAACATTAACAAAACCAATAAGATTCAAATATTTATATACAAATATAATAGTGTCTATTCTGTGAGAACAGCAACTTGCCAGGGGTGTGGTTCTTAGTGATTTAGGGATTTATTAAAGAGATTGTCACCATCTAGTGGCAGCCTGTTCTGTTTCGTTTCAGCAATATCGTTTTCAATCTTTTTTTTTATAGGCCTACAATAGAAACTTGACTATGCATGCATTTTAATTGTATGCTATTTTAATAATTACTAATAATGTAAATGTAGGCTACTGAAATTGTTTCCTCTAAATGCCTCTATTTAAACGTCTAAATCATAAAACATTCTGTTTCATTTTCCTTTCATCGAGAGTTTTAGCAGATAGTGAAATGGTAAAACAAATTTCTACTGCCACCGTCAGTAGCCGATTTGCTTTCACTATCTGCATGTGCCTTATATTACTTTGTTACTAAACATGATTAAACTCCATTAATGTACAATTACAATAGCGTTTCCATATATTTTCTAATGCTGAAACGTTTTATGGACATTCCGGTAAAAACCATGGTAAAAACAAGCAATATCGTTCGATTCATATACGATACTTTCAACAAAAAACGTAAACATAATCAGAACAACTAATTTGTAATCGTACAGATGGTATTTGAATTCATCGTTGTTGTTTAAAAAAATATATTATTAATTACAATCAGATTCTGCTTTTTTGCTTTAACGTCGCATTGATCTTAAAATTATCGAATCTGCCGTACTCCAGATAGCGCTAGTTTTGGAAGCAAGATGGCGTTCTCTGGTAAACAGTAAGTGCCTTAATCCTAACTGGCAGTTATTTTGTCCCCTTACTCAAGACATATGAAGAAATTATCGTTTATAATGGTGGAGATGGAATGATGATTGTGTGTGCATGTTTATAAAGAGTATCTTGTTAATAAAACCTAATCAAAATAGTCCGAGCCACAGAGCTAATACTGCTATCCCCAAATCACATGTGAATACAATAATATTAGCCACAATATAAATCATAAACAAATAGTAAACGTTGCATTTGACTAAAATCTACAATTTTCTCTACGTATTATTATAGTTTTTTGTTGTTAACTGTATATGAAACCGGGAGTGGTTTGCTTGGCTAGGCTACCACTATTGGGAAAGAAACACACAGCTAAAACAAGCCTACACTGTTTAACTGGTTCAAACTGGTCTCCCAGCCTGGCAAAACTGGTGTTTGGCTGCTTTTAGCGGGTATAACTGGCATAGCAGTTATGATCAGGCTGGGAGATCGACTTAAGCTGATTTATCCCTTTTAGTTAACCACAATAAGTCGTATTCATTCATACTGTCTTGTGTGCATTTAAGGTATGGACTCATTTTGCCTCAGAAGAGTGCATCAAAATCTGCCCTTCTCTCCCGGCCCTCTGTGTTTGGAGATGATTCTGATGACGAGGTGACAACTTCTATGAATCCGAATATGACTTTCTCTACACTTAAATCAGTGCACTGTAATAAAACACAATCTCTTACATTGTAGACCTCTGTTGGGGAGAGCTTGAAGAAGGAGGCAGCCAAAAAGAAGATGATGAAGCAGGTCAGCGTGAAAGACATCTCAAAAAACGACTAAAAAAAACTAATAATTATGAGGTTAATGGTGTTGAAAACCGTTCGTTTTGTTCTACAGACCCGTCTTGAGATGCAAAAGGCGCTTCAAGAGGACAGCACGGTCTATGAATATGACAACGTGTATGACGATATTCAGAAAGAGAGGCTGGAGAGCAATAAAAAATTGCTAGGTGGCACAGATAAAAAGGTATATTTAAAATAGACATTCACACCTAGAATGATAACTAAACAGTATACGCAGGATCCACACTAGGGATGATATTGTTCTGTTTATTATAGTTTTGTCGTCTGCTACTTTTAATGCTCAAGCTCTTTAGAGTTGGATTCTGACTGAAAACTTTATATTTATTGTTCTAGTTGTTTCTGTCGTTGATAAACCTTGAGTTTAAATCAATTATATAATGCTTTGAAATCATTTTTTTAAGTAGCATAGTTAACTGTTCACTTCAACATTTTCAGCCCAAATACATTAACCAGCTGCTCCGTGCAGTGGAGGAGAGAAAGAAGGAACAAGAACGTCGTGATGAGAGGAAAATCCAGAAGGAAAGAGAAGCAGAGGGCGAGATGTTTGCTGATAAAGAGGCCTTTGTCACCTCAGCTTATCGCCAGAAGCTTAAAGAAAGACAGGAAGAGTTGGAGAGAGAGAAGAGGGAAGCGGCGTTAGAGGGTGAGTTCTTGAAGTGTTGTTGTGAGTATTAAAATGGACATACTTAATGGGTTTCTTTTTCACTTTTAGATGCTCTGGATGTCAAGAAGCAGAAAGATCTCAGTGGATTTTATAGACATCTTCTCAATCAGACAGTCGGAGAGGAGGCAGTTCCCGATCGGAGTGCTCAAAGGTGAAGCATATCCACCTTGTCTTGCAATACGGAAGCAAGATATTTCTTTATTTGCGCTACACACCAAAGTTTATGACTATGATAATACCAGTGTCTATGATTATTATCAAAGGAAATAATATGAATAATAAAATGATTAATCTTCAACTTGCTTTAGAGAGGACAAAGCCACGTGCTCTGCACCAGCAGAAAGGTCACCTACCCCGGAGCCCACACCGAAACAAAGAGAGAGCGAGGCTGAATCCCACAGCGATGAGGACCAGAGCGATAACAGAGCAGTGTTCAATAAAACAACCACAAGCGGAAACCACTCAAAACGCCAATACAGACAAAAATCTCCTCGTTCAGACAGTGGTGACGAGCAAGACCGGGAGAGGAAAGAGGTCAGAGAAAGAAGTCTCAAAGATAGAGACAGGGATAGGACCAAGGAGAAAGAGAGGACGAGGCACGGTCACAGAAAGGAGGACAGGGACCGCAGAAGAGAGAGAGAACGCGACAGAGAAGAGGATAGAGGCCGAGACAGGAGGGAAAGGGACCGAGACGGCAGACATGGTAAGAGGGACCGACAAAACAGCAGTCCAAAAGACAGAGAACGGGAGCGGAGAGGAGAACAAGATCGAGACAACGGCTCAAAGGACAGAGAACGGGACCGCAAAGGAGAACGAGATCTGAGGGACGAAGAAAGCCAGAAATTGGGCAGAGAAAGCCAGAAAATGGAGGAAGAAAGCCAGAAAATGGGCAGCAAAGGGAAAATCGGGGATGAAGAAAAGATAAGCGATGAGAAAACTGACAATCCTAAAGAAGAAAAGGTAATGGAAACTGAAGAGAAAGGTGAAGCAAAACAGGAACCTAGTAAATTTGCTAAACGCAGCTGTGACCAGACTGTAAACTCGGCCAGAGAGAGATACTTGGCCCGGCAAATTTCTCGTTTTTCTGCGAAACCCTACATTGAAAAAGATGACGACTAGCAAACGGATTTGACCATTATATCTCACCTTTGAAGACACTGTATGTTTCCATCTTTGAAACAGGAAATATTGGTTGGGTAAAGGCAAATAATTGAAGTGCTTGTGGATTTCACTTTAAATGTATAAATGTCCTTGAGTGTTAATAAAATAAATTTAAACGGTACCAATTGTAGCAAAGCTTTTTAGGGGCCCGTTTACATGACATCATTTTGAATTGAAAACGGAAAACTTGTGCGTTCTGGCCAAGCGACAACCTTCCGTCTCTCTCTTGAATCCAACACAGAAGTGACTTAAACGGCAATTCATCGACTGGCCACTAGAGACAGGCTCCTAAAGAGAGTCAATCCCATTGAACCTAACTTAACAGCAGAAAAAAAATATTTAAAATCGGGTACAAAAAGTGTTTTTTTTTGTCTATATTGGTAACTGGGATGATGTGGCTTCTTACACAGAATAAGGCAGTCGTCTTTATTAGTCATGTTTAATCAATCGAAGAATGTCAATCTTCTTTTTATTCAGCTACAGCATTGATGCCAGATAGGGATTTCCTGAAACGATGTGCTTATATCTGCGTGCAGCCCTATATCACGTATAATGTCCAATGTCCAGTCTATGGTTCTGGTCATTCATTTACACGACAAAAGCGTTTTGGGGGCTTAAAGAGGCAAACTTTTGAAAACGGGTTTCAAAGAGCACGTTTTTGAAAACTATATCATTGTCAAATTCACAACGCTATTTGATGAAATTACAAGCATGCGTATTATGTGTTCAATCTATAGGCCCGTAGTTTCTTTTTACAAAGTGACCTCGCCCCTAAGACCCCTATTCATCGTCTGGTGTCGTTTGAAGCTGCAATGAAACTCTCATTTGGACCTTGAGCCGTTTGGAATTGTTTAAAGCCCTTTGAAAAGTTTGCACTGAAAGTGTCTTTTGGACATTGAACCGTTTGGTTCCCATTGAAGTCCATTATATGGAGAAAAATCCTGGAATGTTTTCATCAAAAACCTTAATTTCTTTTCGACCGAAGAAAGAAAGACGTGGACATCTTGGATGACATGGGGGTGAGTAAATTATCAGCAAAATATTTTTCAAAAGTGAACTCCTTTGATTTTAAACAGACAGAAATGTGTGAAAAGATACAAATGACAAAACCCATATATACTAAAATTACTTTATTACAGTTGATTTATTTGTCCAGTAGCCCCCTGCCAACAAAAGGAGTTTTTACAAACAAAACATGACATTTGTCCCCTTAAGTTTTCATCATTTTTGTATACTTTAATTCACTTGTGTTTTTATGTAATCTCTCCAACATTCAGTTTCGCACAATCTATACATTTTAATACAGGTTATATGTGGATTGCTATGGTAAAGCCGGAAAAAATGAGAGGATGACCGTCAAAAGAAAATGGTTGAAATACTGGTAAACGCACTGTACAGAGATGTACCACCATCCTTTATTATTAATTTATCCTGTTGGTTTCACACTTTTTCAAAGGCTCGTTAAAACAAGGATGCTAATAAAATCTACTCTCATATAACAGGGCGCACTGCTCTCCATTGGAAAATACTGCATGACCCTGTTTGCAAGAGTCAATACGACCACACACAGCTCCATTAGAGGACTGAATGTGATTAGATGATTGGCATGTTATATATAATCTCATGTTAATTTGTTACACTTGGCCCAAATCTTTAGGATTGGCTATGCATTGGCTCAGTTGGTTTAGTTAGTCAGCAACTTCATGTAATGTGCAATCTCATGCATATCCAGAAGTATGCCAAAAATAGTGTTCAGAATTGATAAATATTAGGGCTGTCAAACGATTAATCGCATCCAAAATAAAAGTTTGTGTTTACATAATATATGTGGGTGCACTGTGTAGAATTATTTTATATGTATAAATACACACAAATGCTTGTATATGTTTAAGAAATATTTTCATGTATATACTATATATATTTATATTATACACAAATATAAATATTTTATATATAAATAATATTTTTTTCTTAAATATACATGCATGTGTGTGTTTATATATATATATATAGAATATAATTATACACAGTGCTCCCACATATATTATGTAAACACAAACTTTTATTTTGGATGCGATTAATCATTTGACAGCCCTAATAAATATCTAAACCTGGCAGTTGAAAATGTTTCTCATTTTTTGACCGAAACAAAAAGAAAACCCATGGCGTTTATGTTTCAGAATTTTAAAGTTCACAGAATATGAGTACTGGCACGAGTGAATATGGTAATTCATACCAAGGAGAGAAAGAAGCAAAGAGAGGACGATGGAAAAAGTGGTATCCTCTGTGTGAATCTAAGGGAAAATAAAATATTTTTTGGCTTCGCTTGACACCTCTGTAATATGTATATATATATATATATATATATAATTTGTTCTCTTTTTAAATAATCAATATTAGAAACCAAGTTATTTTTTATTATTTTATCTTCACATTCAAGCAATTCAATTTTAGTCTAGTTTTAACTTGGGTCTCCCTTGATTTCCATTTATTTAAATTTCTAAATATACAATATACACAAATGTTTTCCTATACATCTCACTTAAAGCTGTCTTCTGGCTGTATACCCTTCCACCATAATGTTGCGTATGCTATCTAACCTTGTGTTTCATTGCATCACTTTTTGTTTTTCGACATGCCGTGATAAGTGTTCGGTTGGAGGGTGGGCAGCAGTCACTGGAGCTCTGGGGTGGGCATGGAAGAAACCAAGGCATTGCAGGGACGACAGCAGCGGCACCCACCCGCCCGCCCAGCAAAAACATTCAGCGGTCTCAAGCCTACCCAACCTAGACCTCCCCACCCTTAAAATCCACACAACACGCTCTTGTAAAACCCAGCCTGAGAAAGGGGAGGAGGGGGCACCCGAGGTCCAGGAGATCTGCTCGTGTATGACTGTAGTGATCAACTAAGAGTAGAAAGGGATGGTAAAGTGCTTTTCTGGGATGTTAAGAAGACGTGAATGTGACAGGCTATTCTCCTTTTGCATAGTTGTGATCGTTACCTTTGGCATCGCTAAATCAAAAGACTAAAACGAACATTAATATACTTCCAATTGTCATACTGCTATCCAGAAGGGAAGATCTACCTCGCCAACATGCTTTAATGCTTATGTACATTCACATACTGTAGCAAACCCTGTTTTAAAGTGTCATTTTCAGTCCAAGACACCCTAAATGTAGTCATTTTGCACACCTACCTTATAACCACCTAATATATCCTTTTGGCATATAGCGCTTACACTGATGATCAGAGTTTTCAAAACGCAAAAATGGCATCCCGCTCTCCCCAGTTTTTAAGTGGAGGGATGGCAATGCATGCTAAAAATCACGAATAATACTCCTAGCAAAATCTTGGAATTTCACAGTATCTTTTCATAGTTAAAATTTGTTCTGGCACAAAATAGCATAACACATTAAAACATTAGTGCTTTATAAAAGAACACGCTAGAGACAAAAAAATCAAGTGCAATGTAAAGCTTGATTTTCACATTCAACTATCCAACCTATTCCTATCATTTCCTTTTGGATTCATACGCATTCGACTCCCGCTCTTTCCCGGCCGAAACGACCCGCTAATAAGACCGTGATTAAAAACCCACCGCATACGACACACAGCATTCATTTAGTCATTCTTACCATCACTAACACTCTCTAAAACGCACGTCGCATCACCGCAAAAATGAAGCTGAAGATTGATAAAACGGGCCAGAATATTCGGACATTCTCTAACCGGATTTTGTGCTTGCCGTGTGTATAAAATCTGTATCCCGAGGACTAGAAAGAAAGGAATGGGTGTTAAAAAAAGAAAGAAAAAAAAGACCACGGTGCCCCTTTATCCCGTCCCCTACGGCATTTTAGGCCAAGACAGGTGTTGTGGGAGAGCAGCGGGGGATCTTACGTGTAGGACAGGTGCGAGCCATTGGAAATCTGAGAGGCGATGCTGGCACTCCTGCTCATCCCCTGCTCACTGCGGCCCCCTGAGGTGGCCCGCCGTACCGCCTGGGGACTGTTCCGTAGCCCACCGCTTCCCCCACTCGAGCGCTGACTGCCTCCGGAGCCGTGGTGGCCCCAGGGAGGCGGCCCCCCTGAAGACAGGCCGTGACCCCAGGGCTGCTGGATGGAGCCGCCGTGGCTTGGGTGTTGGTGGTGGCCGTGCTGTGGCCCTCCCCAGTGTGAGCCCGCGCCGTGCTGAGAGCCCCAGCTACTCTGGGCCCCGGGAAAGCTGTGGCTGTGTCCGTCGGACGAAGCCAGGCTGGAGAGCACCATGTTGCTGAAGCCCAGACGCATGCTTTCAGAGTCGAACGCCTCGATCTCCCGGGCCTGCTTCTCGAACAGACTGCGGATTCGTTCCGATCGCTCGTTCTGCAGGGCGACCATCTCCTCTTCAATCTGAGCGAAAACCAAAATAGAATCAGGTAACGCTTCAATGATGACATGAAATTTCCATACAGGGGTAGTTAAAGCTGCAATACACTATACAATGACTTTTGCTGTCTGGAGTGTGCCCAAAGTAGGGCTGTCAAACGATCAATCGCATCCAAAATAAAAGTTTGTGTTATATATACATAATATATGTGGGTGCACTGTGTATAATTATATATATATATATATATATATATATATATAGATAAAACACACATGCTTGTATATATTTAAGAAAAATTTTCATGTATATACTGTATATAAATTTATATATAATTTATATTATATATAAATATAAATATTTTATATATAAATAATATTTGTTCCTTAAATAAACATGCATATGTGTGTGTATTTGTAAATATACAAAATAATTATACACAGTGCACCCACATATATTATTTAAACACAAACTTTTATTTTGGATGCGATTAATCGCGATTAATCGTTTGACAGCACTAGCCCAAAGTCTATTCCCGATTCTGCAGACGTGGGGCAGTCAGAGTTGAGAGATTGCACATGAAATTTCATAACATCTTTGATATTTTGAGCAGATTTTAGAACACGTCATTTCAATTGTTGACCCTCATGTCATTCTAAAAACTCCAACAAAAGTAGAATTTTTCTTTTATGTTCTAGAATCCATAGAACATAAAAGTGTTTTTTTTTCCAAACTTGAAGGTTCAACATTATTAAAGGAGTTGTTCACTTTAAAAAAAAAACTCTTGCTGATAATTTACTCACCCCCATGTCATCCAAGATGTCCATGTCTTTCTTTCTTCAGTCGAAAAGAAATTAAGGTTTTTGATGAAAACATTCCAGCATTTTTCTCCATATAATGGACTTCAATGGGAACCAAACGGTTCATGGTCCAAAAGACAGTTTCAGTGCAAACTGTTCAAAGGCCTTTAAACGATTCCAGACGATGAATAAGGGTCTTATCAAGCGAAACTCTCTTGTTCGAAATAGTTCATTAAAATGAACGAATCCTTTTCTGAGTCAATTCGTTCATTTCGTTCGTTGAATGAACCAAATGACTTGGAAAAAGATTTGAAGAGTTCAGCTCTTGCTTTTTTCTGTGACGCACGTTTTTGACTCTCCTGTTCAAACTCGTTCATCAAAATGAACAAAATTTTGCGTCAACGTAAAGTCCATTATAAACGTGCGTCACAGAAAAAAGCAAGGCAAGCATTTGAGCTTATAAAACTTAAACTTTGTTATTCATTTTTTAAATGAGCGATCGTTTCGCTTGATAAGACCCTTATTCATCGTCTGGAATCGTTCAAAGCCCTTTGAACAGTTTGCAGTTTATACTGAAAGTGTCTTTTGGACCTTGAACCGTTTGGTTCCCAATGAAGTCCATTATATGGAGAAAAATCCTGGAATGTTTTCATCAAAAACCTTAATTTCTTTTCGACTGAAGAAAGAAAGACATGGACATCTTGGATGACATGGGGGTGAGTAAATTATCAGCAAAAGTTTTTTCAAGAGTGAACTACTCCTTTAATGGCAAAATATAGTTAGTGAAACACATTCCTCAAAACTTTTTTTTAAAATGCTTCCGAACGTACAACCAAAAAAATTTCATTTTTTCAAAACAAACTTCCATTTTTGGGTGAACTGTACCTTTAAATCTTATTCCCGACCATCAAAAGCTCTCATCTGTAATTTCTGCAGTGTGCTGCTTGGATTTGTATCAGTTACCTTCTGTTCAAGAAGAGCCCTCCTCAGCGAAACCCTCTGCTCCAGCTCTTTTCTCTCACGATCGTGCTGCGAGTCCGTCTGCATTTTGATCTTGCTCTGATAGGCGTTCAGCAACTCCAGCTCCTGCTGCAGCTGCATCTTCAGCACCTGACATTCGGCCTCCTGTGCCTCGTCCAATCGCAGCTGAGGAGCAAGAAGGGAGGTGGAGTTACACATAGAATCGTTTTTTTTTTTTTTTGAAAAGCTAACATTTTCGCCAGGATGAAGATATACACAAAGGACGGGAAAACTCACAGCTTGTGTGGAGAGCATGTCATTGATGGAATGGTCATACTGCTCAGCGAGGATGGCTAACTTCCGTGTCTGCTCCTCCTTCAGCCTCTTCAGCACAGCCTTGTGGTCGGCCTTGGGTGTTGTTTCCAGGAGGTGGTTGCGCAGGGCTTTATACTGCCGTGTCTGGATCTTGCACGTGTCCTGGAACTGCTTCTTGATCTGCATCTCTTTAGACTGATACGGATCAAAGAGGAGGAAAGGCTTACTTTTACTTTAAAGGACAAGTTCGGTCTTTTACAATTAAAGCCCTGTTTTAAGATCGTCCCTGATGCAATAGAATAGTTAAGATTGTTTTTGAGACAAATGCTCCTGTCACGAGAATTTTAGGTTTCTGTGTTTGCACCCCCCCACCTTTATAATGAAAGCATAGGTGCACTCGAACAATCATTCATTAAAACGCATAAAACTTTAGTTTACAAAGACGTGAAACTCACCGAGTGGTCTGGGGTGTTCACTGATATGCTCACACAAAAATCGCTGCAAAATATGCTTTCCAACAGGTTTTATCCATAGATTTTATCGTAGTTTTTGTCCAAGTCCATTTTCTTCCTGTTTTTGGTTGAAGTCCAAAGCAGTCGATTGTCGAGTTTGCGTGCGGGATCCTTAGTTATCTAGTTACCAATGATCGCGCACATGAACTCGACAATTTACTACTGTGGACTTCAACCGAAAACAGGAAGAAAATAGACTTGGACAAAAACTACGATAAAACCTGTTGGAAAGCATATTTTGCAGCGATTTTTGTGTGAGCATATCAGTGAACACCCTAGACCACTCGGTGAGTTTCACGTCTTTGTAAACTAAAGTTTTATGCGTTTTAATGAATGATTGTTCGAGTGCACCTATGCTTTCATTATAAAGGTGGGGGGGGGGGGGGGTGTGCTAACACAGAAACCTAAAATTCTCATGACAGCAGCATCTGTCTAAAAAACAGTCTTAACTATTCTATTGCATCAGGGACGATCTTAAAACAGGGCTTTAATTGTAAAATACCGAACTTGTCCTTTAATTTTACTATATTCTGCTCACTTTAATACTCAAAATAGTCTAGAAAAACTGAAAAATATTTATAATTTATAATTAATTCAGTGTCTATGTTTGGATGAATATTGTGCTGGAAAGGCACCTTAAGGCTCTTGGGCTGCTGCCGGACCTCCATGACGTGTTTGCGGCGCAGCTCTCGCTCTCTGCGTTTGTTGTACTCTAGCTGGTTGGTGAGCTCAGTCTGATGCTGCAAGCGGGTCAGCTCTGAACGCATCTTCTGGATGGTGCCCAGCTGCCTCACCTCCAGCTCCTGCATCGACTCGTGTTGGCGGAGCAGCATGGCGTGTTCCAGATCTTTCTGCGTCTGCCGCTTGTTAAGCTCCTGGATCGAGAAAATTTGTTTTCTTTGGTTCTAATCCAATTAAATGGAAGGAATCATGGGTAGATTAGTCATTTGACAGTTTAGGGAACGCTACATTACCTCCCGCACGAGGTCTTGCTCTACATTGTGTTTTGCGATGAGGATTCTGCGTTTAAAGCGGCGACATTCGAGCTCCAGGTACTGGCGCTGTCGGCGGAGAAGGTTGGCTTCCTCTTCTGCCTGGTAGTGCTGAAAGTCCTCCTTTCGCTTGGACAGCCACTCCTGCTTCTCCTTCTTAGGGGTGGACTGGTTCTCATTCAGCTCCTAAACAGTGTGGGAAACATTAATGGGAGGTTGTTAAAAAAATAAAAAATAGCTACTTATATTTATATAAATATGAAATTTATATTTGCAATCTACTTAGTAACAAGTCCTTTTCATCCTCTAATTTACTATACTGAAAATTGTCTAAACAATAAAGAAACTTTACTTTTTAGTGCACTGTAAAAAAATATATTTTCAAGATTTGTTATCACAACATTTTTTTCTTTTGTCAAATCAACAATCAAGATAACTTCTTATTTTGAGTTTCTGATGATTAAATTAATCTCCTTCATTGTATTAACTCACTTTTTCCAGTTCAATCAACTTAAAAAAGTAAGTAACATGGTTGCCTTAATTTTAAGTTAAAACAACATTTTTTTACAGTGTAGTGATCCTGAGAATTTTTTATTTTATTTTTTACTGAAACCAAAAATAAAGTTAATTTAACAATTATTCCATGAAATTTATTTAATAATCAACACTTGCAATTACATAGAACCGCTTTTAATTTCACTTTTTAATTGATTATATTATAATGTTTTTCCTTAGATTTGTTGAAATTTAAACGGTGGCTATTACTCAAACATACATTAATGAAGACAACTTGCAATGATTCAAAATAACGAATATGCAATATAGCGCATATTTAACAAAATGTTCCTTAGACTTGTTTTCTAGTTAGCTAACAAGCTATGCACATTGAATTGCTATCTTGAGGTAAAAATAAAAAATTACGTAACATTGTTAACAAGCTGTTTTACTGACTTTTTCCGAGACTGAAAAACCGATTGAGCGATTACATGACATGACACATTTCGTGTCTTCCAACATACCTTCTGATGTTCATTCGTGTTTATTTTTTGTGCTATAAACAGCAAAGTTTACCTGTTGTAGCTTATCCATGAAAAAGCCAGCCTAAGAAGTACTAATTAAATGTCAACATCTCAGTCAATGATTTTTGCCCTTAAAAATAGTTTCAGCCAAAAACAATTTTTTTAGTTTGCTAAAATTTCAGTTCATCTCTAATTTTCAGCTGTATTGACCACGCTTTTTCACTTGTCTTGATTCATTTGCACTGTTCATGCAAAAAGATCTCATAATAGAGGTCAATCTAGGTGGAATTACACCACGATGAAAAACACAATTGGTGGATTCATAGGTGGGCAAAAAGCCTTGCTTAAAAATGCCTATACCTCTTTCAGTTGCTCCTTGCGTAGCTTGTACTCTCGTTTCTGTGACTCCAGGAAGCTACTTAGCTCTTTCTTCTGCTGGGCTTGAATGTGCTGTTGGAATTTCTTCTCATCATTGGCAAATGACTTGGTCTTCAAGACAATTTTCATGAAAATGTAAAAAATAATAATTAATAACTATGTGCACAGAGCTTTTGTCATAATGAAGCAGAACAGGAACCTCCCCTTGCAACAAAGTATGAAGCACATAATTCTCAAGAATGGCATTTTATGATGTAACATTAAGATTTGTCTTCACTGGAATTGAGGGGTAAGGCTCATCACATACTTTCGGCCGAGTTAAGCATATGAAATATATTAGTACTAGATTAAAGGAGTAGTTCACTTAAAAAAAAAAAAACATTTGCTGATAATTTACTCACCCCCATGTCATCCAAGATGTCCAAGTCTTTCTTTCTTTGAAAAGAAATTAAGGTTTTTGATGAAAACATTCCAGGATTTTCTCCATATAATGGACTTCATTGGGAACCAAACGGTTCAAGCTCCAAATGAGAGTTTCCTTGCAGCTTCAAAGGGCTTTAAACGACACCAGACGATGAATAAGGGTCTTATCTATTTCAAAAATGACTCGGAAAAAAAAGATTTGTTCATATTGTTGAACAAGTTCGAACAGGAGAGTCACGAACGCGCATCACAGAACAGAGCAAGGCGAGCATTTGTGATTATAAAACTTAAACTTCTTGATTTATTTATTAAATGAGTGATCGTTTCGCTTGATGAGACCCTTATTCATCGTCTGGAATCGTTTAAAGCCCTTTGAAGCTGCACTGAAACTCTCATTTTGACCTTGAATCGTTTGGTTCCCATTGAAGTCCATTATATGGAGAAAAATCCTGGAATGTTTCCATCAAAAACCTTAATTTCTTTTCGACTGAAGAAACATGGACATGGACATCTTGGATGACATGGGGGGTGAGTAAATTATCAGCAAAAGTTTTTTTTAAAAGCGAACTACTCCTTTAAGTAACTGTTTGAAAGTGGGAATTTCAGATTCCCGAGAAGTTTTCAGGTGGAATTTCCGTCATGCGACACCTCTCGTGTGCACTCACATCTTTCTCAATGGCTGCTTGGTTTTTCTTCACAAGTTTCTCTATCTCACTGGCAAAGCTGTTCCTCTGGGCCTCCAGCTCTTTGTCCAGTCTCAGCCTGTGTTCGTCCATCTCCGCTTTCAGTTTGTTCTCCAAGGCCATCAGGTGCTTCTGGTGCTGCCGTCTCATGCGCTTGTAACCGGACATCTGCTCCCTCAGCTCAGAGTCCTGCTCGTGTTCCTGCATCTGTCGTGTTACCTGAAAGAGGCAAGAGGAGGGACACAAGGAAATGAGGAATAAAAAAATGATCAAGCTGCATTTAAGAAAAATGAAATGAACCTGAGACGGAAAGTGTCTACACTGGAAGCGACCAATGCCTCAGTTTATCGATTATAATACGAGCGATTTAGTTTTGACAAATCCAATGACTGGCCTACCAGTGAGGCTGTGCGAATGGTGGCAAAGTGCTCAGGGTTGCGATGGTGTTTGCGCTGTGGGGGCTTTGCAGGTGGTGCCTGGGCTTCAGACGGACGAGGATGTGTTTCAGGATCCTCAGGGTAAACCTCCTCCCTTTCCTAAGACACAAAAACAGGAAAATGTATACTCACTGTTCACTTGGTATGAATAATTTCTAATTACTGAAGGTTTCTGTGATATTTTAAGAAGAGGTGTGTGAACGTACAGGCTTCAGATGTATGACCGAACTGTTAGACATAACAGTGTGGTCTTTCTCCAGATCAAGTTCGCTCTTGTCATCGGCAGCATCAGGAAGGCTGTTCACTGAGCTGCTCTGAGAGCTCGCACTGATCGACATGCTGGGAATGGACTGATTACTGCCCACACTGCTCACTGTGCCCGTGCGACCAGGATTGTGCTCCGACTCCTGAACACACACACAAAAAACATAGCGATAGAAAAAAACAACAAGTCTATTTTAGTCACATTGGGTTGGCTTAAAAAGACTGAGATCATGACTGACAGTTCTTATAATTAAGTTTGAAAAAAAAAATGTATTAAATAAACTGCATAAAGATTGTGTTAAACCAGATTGTATTCACCAGGATGTGAGAATGACCCAAAGATTATCCTGTGTTGACAAAAGGTACACTATGACATTTTTTTGTTAAAAATTTATTTAAATAACTAGTCAAAACTCAATACATCATCAATCTATGGAAGCTTGTTTCCGCCACTGAATAAAAAAATAAAATAAATAATTGTGACTTTTTATCTCACAATTCTGACTTTTTTTCTCACAATTGCGAGTTTATATCTCGCAATTCTGACTTTATTTCTCAGAATTGCATGATATAAAGTCGCAATTGCGAGTTATAAAGTCAGGATTGCATGTTATAAAGTCAGAATTGCGAGATATAAAGTCGCAATTGCGAGATATAAAGTCAGAATTGCGAGATATAAAGTCAGAATTGCGAGATATAAAGTCAGAATTGCGTGATATAAAGTCACAATTCTGAGAAAAAAGACAGTAAAAAAGAAAGACAAAAAAAAGACTCGCAATTCTGACTTTATAACCCATAATTGCGAGTTTATATGTCGAAATTCTGACATCTTTTCTCAGAATTGTGAGATATAAACTCGCAATTGCGACTTATCAGGCCAATTCTAAGGGGAAAAAAAAGACTAGTTTATATCTCACAATTCTGACTTTATATCACGCAATTGCGACTTTATATCTCACAATTCTGACTTTATAACTCGCAATTCTGACTTTATAACTCGCAATTGCGACTTTATAACACTCAATTGCGACTTTATATCTCGCAATTCTGTCTTTATAACTCGCAATTCTGACTTTTAAGTCACAATTCTGACTTTATATCACGCAATTCTGACTTTATATCTCGCAATTGCGACTTTATATCACGCAATTCTGACTTTATATCTCGCAATTCTGAGAAATAATGTCAGAATTGCGAGAAGTAAACTCGCAATTGTGAGAAAAAAAGTCTGAATTGTGAGATAAAAAGTCGCAATTACCTTTTATATTTTTCATTCTATGGCGGAAACAAGCTTCCATATCAATCCTTCTATCAAAACGGGCAATTTTATTTTTTAACTGCTTAAGGGCCAAAGTTACATAGGTTATATATGAGCCAATCAATGTTAAAGCACAAGAACTAGGGATGGTATGAGATCTGACCTCATCTCCCTCCTGGGTCTCAGTGGTCGGCCCATTGTGGGACTCTTGAAAGAGGATCTTCTTCATCTTTCGATACTGCAGGTTGTCCAGCTCTCGAACTGCATCTTTTGTCCGCAAAATTAAATCCATCAGAACAGATTCTGGCCTCTCTCGCAGGACGAATGCATGCTGTTGTATTGGCAAAGAGTGCAGAAAATAAGGCAGTTAACTAGTGGATTATTAAGACTAACAGACAAAAAGGGTATTTAAAAGTCTTGATAATAATTCAAAGTGAACACCTGCAACAGGTCCTCAGAGTGTGGTCGGTCTTGGGGGATTTTCTGAAGGCAAGAGTCAACAAAATTTCTAAAATAATCCGTCCTGAGGAAAGAGAATAACACAGCAGGTTAATCGACTCGCTTATGCGGAAATCGCTCAATATTTTTAAACAAAGAAAATTAAATCTGTTCCTCGTTTAAAGCAATCACGTTTCTTGACTAAGCCGCTTAATTCATATGGATCAGTTTTACATTCTCTTTATGAACTTTTTGAAACATAAAAGTGGTAGTTGCGTAGCTGTCAATGGAGAGTTTAGATTTTATTAAAAAAAATCTCTTTATTTGTGTTTCAAAGATAAATGAAAGTCTTACAGGTTTGGAGTGACATGAGGGTAATTTAATGATAGAATTTTAATTTTTGGGTGAACTAACCCTTTAAATCAGAAACTTAATTTAAAAAAAAAAAAAAAAAAAAAGATTGCCCAGATGCTCGCAATTCGCATGGAAAAAATAAAAAGTATTAATAAAATAAAATTCACCCCAATATTTGATTTACTACCTAGCCTAAATGTAATAAATAAATAAAATAAGATAAGATTAAACATAAATAAGAATAATGGTTTTGAACAAATAAATAAATCTGCTAGTAGTAGATCTACTATATAAATGCTGTTGTTAGATTTATTTATTTAAATATATTTATTTAGTATCATACCATAGCGAGTAGAACAAAAGGGAAATAACTTAAAGAAAAGAAACCAAATAATTTTCAAACTATATTATATGCATATTTGTAATATAGAATTGTACACCGTAAAAATTGGTTCTCTGAATATGAAACAATATAGCATTCTTTTAAATACAAGGATTGTGTCTTGTGAGAAAGATCATATTTGGGGTCTCTGTATAGATGACTAAATACAACACTAGAGTTTAATGTTTGAATTTATCATCACTAAATAAGAAATTGATTCAAATAAAATAAGTTAAATAAGTAAATTGATATGAATAACTGATACATCCAACAGTACAGTAGTATGCTTTAGGAAGTGACTGATCATATTTGGGGTTCATCTAAAAGACTGAAGACCTGCGTTAGATGACTTACCATTCACTTGACTGCAGTGTGGGACTCTCATTCTGCGCTATATGGTATAAGGCACTCATCGCATTCATGTTAAACAGAGGAGGCTTCCTTTCAGCTACAGCAAAAGGGAGAGGCAAAAGTAAGCTCGACTTATACACTGTGAAAGATGCACGATTCAATTTACGATGAGCGGCACTTCTTCGTCACCTAGTTCTATGCAGGTGATCCCAAGAGACCAGATGTCAACCTTTCCATCATACTGTCCCTCGTCCATGGCTAAAATCACTTCAGGGGCCATCCTGAGAGGAGACGGGTGTGTTAGTGACCAGACGGTGTCAATGGAGTCATTATTATGTAGTTCGCTTTAAAAAAAATGTTGCTGATAATTTACTCACCCCCATGTCATCCAAGATGTCCATGTCTTTCTTTCTTCAGTCGAAAAGAAATTAAGGTTTTTGATGAAAACATTCCAGGATTTTATCAAACAGATGACCTCGAACTATTTGGTTCCCATTGAAGTCCATTATATGGAGAAAAATCCTGGAATGTTTTCATCAAAAACCTTAATTTCTTTTCGACTGAAGAAAGAAAGACATGGACATCTTGGATGATATGGGGGTGAATAAATTATCAGCAAGTTGGGTTTTTTTTAAGTGAACTACTCCTTTAAAGATCCTCAGTGTGCTCACCAATATGGTGTCCCTACAAAAGAGTTGGCTGGAGAGGCGATGGAGGCAGAACCAAAATCTGCCAGTTTGACTTGTCCAGGCTCGGTCAGTAGGATGTTCCCAGCTTTGATATCCCTGAGTTAAGATGACAATATACACAGAATAAACAACGTTTTCTTTGACACCCACAGGTAATGCAGTGCGAAGACTTCCCACATTTCACAATCCAAACAACAAACCATGGATAGAAGTCCCTGTCAAACAGTTTTTTTTTCTTTTTCCATAATCATTAATACTCGGATGTACCCCACAAAAAAAAGATCCACTACTACTTATGTTTCATTGTAACTTTATTTGTGAGACTTTGCGACCATAAAAACCATACTTTGTGAATCAGACTATAGTGGTCTGTATGTTTGTCGTTCCGACTCGCTAAAACAATTTAATTAGAGACTGCACTGTGTCGCAACTGAATAAATGTGCAGGAAACCCTCTCAGAGTATTCCGACAAGGTTTCCTGTCTTCAAAGCAAGAGTGCAAAATCTATTAGCGGAACCAAATGTCATGAAACTCATTTGGTTCCTGTGGAAGCAGCTCTCGACACCCAACACTAGTAGGAAATAGAAAAAGAAAAACCCACAGACCTGTGAATCATGTTATGGGAATGAAGGTATGCAAGGCCCTGCAAAGCACCATGTGTAATTGCTGCAATCTCAATTTCCTGAAGGGGCTTCTTGTGAACTAAAAAAAACAACAAAAAAAAGAAATTTGCATGTTAAATCAAAGTGACAATGATTTACATTACATTAATGCATTTGACAGACCTTTTATCCAAAGTGCATTCAAGATATACAGTAAATTTTGTCAGTTTATGCATTAACTATTATTATTAGTGAAATAACTGTGAAATAGTAATATATTTCTGTTATATTTTCAAGTTATACACAACTTTTATTTTGACAGGTTGTCATTTAGACTTTTCAGATACAACGTGATTTGCTAAAACGCTAAAATTACAACTTACGCATTTTTTTTATTAGACTTACCATGTTGCCATGGTTTCTACGGCACCAAAAGCGGAAACCGAGGATGACGGCATTGACAGACGACGCAATGAGGAGGTACGTTACACTGGTTAAAATTGCACATTCCTCTGAATTTAAACGTTGTTTGTACGTTTATGATGTACAATATAATGTTAGTACACAAGTGAATAAAATACATGACATTGTGCAAGTGATTTTTGGATATTTGAATTCAAAAATCTTACATATTGTGCCTTTAAAGCTTTGATCATAACTCATTTATACACAGAAATAAATAAACACCCACATTTTGGATGAAATACTGATCATGCTTCCACATGAAGCCAAATGTTTGGCATCTCACCTTCAAGGAGGTCCGAGGCTGAGCCCAAACAGTACTCCATGGCAAGCTGAAAAGGGACGAGAAAATGAATAGTGTGTTTATGCGCTCATTAACATGTCATGTCAAAGAGTGATAGTGAGAATGAGTGATTCATTCAGATCTTACCCATGCTGTGTGTTCCCGCAAGTAGCATCCTTTATACTCTATGCTGTTTGGGTGTTGTATTCTCTGGAGGAACTTGACTTCCTTAATGATATCCTGCCATTTCTAAGTAAAGAGAAGAAAGCATCAAGTCAAACGGCCTTGTTTCAAATTGGCCGGAAAAGCATACAACTTATTCCCATTTTCCACTGGATCACTGTATCCACTACTGACAAGAGCAGACTGGACGTATCGATTTACTAGTACAGGTCCTGAAAAAGAAAGTCAGTCCTAAAAGCTTCTGAGGGATTCTTTGCAGAGATTATGTGTAATCCGATTACGGCTAATCTGAAATTACAAAGGAAATGCTGCCACCTGCTAAAGTATGAATGGCATCGGTGCTTCACTTCAATCTGAGGTGTTACAGGAGATTTAATTTGACTTCAACAATTGACTTTAATTTGCTCGTATGATACTGAGCCAAGTCATAGTTGTTTAGTCACAAAGAGACTGAAATATATATTAGTTTGGAATAATAACAAAAAGATTGCATGTTTTTCATACAATTGTCTTTCACCAAGGCAGCATTTGATCAGAACGACAGTAAAAAAAGGTTATCCTGTGAAATATTATTACAATTTAAAATTGTAATATGTTTTAAAATGTAGTATTTCAGTGACAACCACAATTCCAGTCACAAGATCCGTTAGAAATCATTGTAATGCTGATATGGTGCTCAATTAAATTATTAATAATTGCGTACAATTCAAACTTGTTATCAATCCTGAAAACGGTTTTTGCTGGTTAATATTTTTATGAAAAACATGCTTTTCTGAATATAAATATATTTGAAATGGAAATATTTTGAATCCGTGTATATTTCGTTCAGTCGTTTTTTTGATTCAATATTGAAAGCGGAAAAATTAGAAAACCGTTCCTTTTTCATATTTTCATTTTTTCCAAGAAAAAGAAAATCAAGAATTCAGCTTGATTTTTTATTTTTCGTTCTGATTAAACAGCTTGAATATTCATTTTCTACACGTGGGCGGGAATGAAACGCCGTCCTCTGATTTGTCAGCCGAAGTCGTCATCAGTTCTTCTTCAATTCACACAGCAAATTAAGAGTCCTCCTTTTTCTTTTGATCAAATAAAAGTTTGATTTATTTCTTTGCTTTTTTATATCCTCCTTGCCCCAAACTCTTGAATGGAATGGTTTCCACAAAAATATTAAGCAGAAAAAAAAACTGTTTCTAACATTGATATTAATAATAAACGTTTCTTGAGCACCAAATCAGCACATTCTAATGATTTCTGAAGGATCACGTGACACTAAAGACTTCAAGAATTCAGCTTTGCATCACAGGAATAAATGACATTTTATAATAAATAGAATTTTATTTTTTTACAGTATTACAGTGGTAGCCCTCAAACTGTATTCACTTTATAGCACTTAATCCTGTAATTGTGGACAATGTGGGCACAGAGGACTCAGGTGTGATCCTAATTTTTATTTATTATAAATGTTATATCACTGTCTTCGATAAAGTTTTGTCTATCCATTTATGGTGTTTTTCTTATTTTGGGGGTATTTTTGAATTTATTTACTTACATAAGTACCATATTTTATAAGTAAATTATGCTTATTTTATTTTTATTTTTTAACTACATTAAAACATTCAAATAAGTAAAACCTAAAGATGAAGTGACTTTGCTGTCACCCAGTGTCTTATTTTGGCTTATTTTTGAATCCTCTAAATTACAGTTTTTCCAATTCATTTCTATGGGTGCCCAATTTTGACGCAAATACAAGATTAAGGAGCGTTTTTTTTTCTATCCACTTAACATTTTAGAATTGAGTCAAAAAAAAAAATTGTGTGTGTTCAGGAGGCAAACTTAGGAAAAGTAGCCAAGTCTTGAACCACTCAGATCAAGGGAAGTATTTTTTAAAAAATAAAATCAAAACTATTTTGCCCACATTTGTCCAGAATACAGTTTTGGGGTTAACTGTGTCTTTCATCAAATAAATGCAGCATTGGTGAGCATCAAAAGCTTCTTTCAAAAACATGAAAAACATCTTAGAAGTGTAATGCACTCATTTCCATCAGTGTGCTCACCCTCAAAAGGAAAAGCTGAATCCACAACCAAACTGTTGCATGACTATGTAATGACTCTGGAATGTAGGAAAACTGACCTCATTAGACTGTTTCCCACTGTAGGACATCTTCTTGATGGCCACCACCTCTGAAGTCCGCGCATCCCGTGCCTGAGCGAGATACACATCTGATGTTTCACAACTTAATCTCCCAAACATTTCATAATGCACTGTAGTGTGCATTAACATGCCAAATCCTATTGAATGGATCAAACATACAAAGTAGACCGCGCCAAAACTGCCATGACCGATCTCACGGAGGTCTGTGAAGAGCTTCTCGGGGTCCTCCTTGAAGAAGAGATCTGAGATCTCGGGGTCCTTCAGACTCCCTGCCCTGCTGGTGGAGGGCATGCTGCGAGCCGGGGCCGCGCTCGCAGGGGACTATCTGGCCGCCAGGCCCCGCTGGTTACTCATCTGCCAGAGGGAGGCAGTGTACGCATAGAGACCTGCAGGTAAACAAATATAAAATCAACATATGTAATAGAGTTCACACTATTTTAGGCATTTTGAAAAAATAAAAAACAATCATTATAAAACCATTCAGCGTTTTAATCAAATTCTTCATTTCTTTTTAGTTGTATCCTGTTGAATCACACCCAAAATAGAAGACCGGGTGTCTAACACCCCATCGTTTTTTTTTTACAAAATCTATTTAATTGCTTTATATAAACAGAACAGATTTTAATTTTGATTTATATTCACATATAAACACATTTTCCATTTTAAAATTCCTTACTTTTCCAGACCTCTTCCAAACGATTTTTCAAACCATTTTTTAAAATAAATGGTTCACACAGATTATTTCGGGTGAATATAGCACAGTCATCTGTATATATAAATTAAATACTTTTTCTGTTTTTCATTGGTTCTCGAAATGATAAGATGTTTGAACGATGAGAAGAAAACTATAAAGCTTTATAATCTGCATATTCCCTTATTCATAATAGACTCTTATTCATCGTCTGGTGTCGTTTAAAACTGCACTGAAACTCTCATTTGGACCTTGAACCGTTTGGTTCCCAATGAAGTCCATTATATGGAGAAAAATCCTGGAATGTTTTCATCAAAAACCTTAATCACTTTTCAACTGAAGAAAGAAAGATGTGGACATCTTGGATGACATGGGGGTGAGTAAATTATCAGCAAAAGTTTTCTTTTAAAGTGAACTACTCCTTTAAATATTTTAGCCACAAATTTCCTTGGAAAGAAAGAAATGTCCATCAATGGCAGGAAGCGTCATCTCATAAATGACAGAAATTTCCATCAATGGTGGGGAAAGAGTTAGTTATCTGACATCTGTATTTACTTTCATACACTTGTACAAAAGCGGTCACTGGGGCAGTACCTTTTCAAAAGGTACAATTTTAATAGCTAAAAGGTGCATATTTATAACTCAAAGTTATATATTAATACCTGTCCTAACGTGTACTACCTAAAAGTAACAAAAGTGTACTTTTTGGAAAGGTACTGCCCCAGGGACAGCTTTTGTAACCTTGTAAGCTTTTCACACTTGAAATACTGTAGTTATCTTTATATACCTTTTCACACAGCTCATACTATACCCAGGGTTAACAGTTAATCCTGTGTATTCATAAATTGCCAGTTCACACTGCACATTCCTCCTAAACCCCGGGTTAAAGTCCTTATTTGCATTTGCCGTCAGTGGTACACACTGGACAAACGCAGCATGTGATCCGTTTACATAAAGGCTCTAGCATTGCACGTCCTAATTACACATTGCTGACTGTAATATCAAGTTTTTGAGTTATAAAAGATAAGAACGATGGTCTCTTCTTCACGGTGTGTCATCTTTTTATTGTTCTTTTGCGCAAACGGGTCAGTCCAGGACAATGATCTGTTCACACTGGAATCTGCGTGAACGGTAATACAAAAATCAGATCTGAGCAATAAATCAGAAATGAGGCTTGCAGCGTGAACGTGGCCTAAATGGAGGCAGGTGTGTCAGAGATGAGGAAGCGCAGCTGGTGTCCACGTATCGATACTGTGGAAAACGAATATCAGAACGCTTTCAAATATTTCAGGATCGATACACTTTGAAAAATCTATATTTGACAACACTAGTTACCTGCCCAGATCTGTATTTTCCTTTTACAAATCTGTAGGTTGAGCAGCAAATACAAGATAAGCCAGATGAGCTTCTGTGAATTTGTCATATAGGAAAAAGACCATGAGGCCACAGTACCAGTTTATCTTCAGATACTAATTTCAAACAATGACCTGTGACCTGACCTTTGTTTACAGGCTGTAGACAGTAATGACGATAGCCGGCGTGCTCCCAGGTTTCACATTGACCTGCTCTGCTGCATTCTTATCATCTCTTCAGGCTCATACAGGTTTAGAGGGATTTGAAGCTATGTGTTGAATAACAGTCAAACTCTGTGCATATTCATGAACCATTAGAGCTGATTAACTTGATAAATGAAAGACCAATTGTGGGTGGGTTATTTCCATTGACTTGCGAGCCGAAGCGATGACATAACTGACTACATTCCAACATAACACTTTGTTTATCTGTCTTTATGCCATGACAAGCTGCTTTTTATGCAACCATCAGAACTGAATTTATCAATAAAGTGGCTAGAGTAGCTGCCTGGCATGTTACATCACTGCAAATCATATTTCTACTTTAACCCTAAAACCGTATTCTGGACAAATGTGGGCAAAATAGTTTTGATTTATTTTTAAAAAATACTTCCCTTGATCTGAGCGGTACAAGACTTGGCTACTTTTTCTAAGTTTGCATCCTGAACACACACAATTTTTTTGACTCAATTCTACAATGTTAAGTGGGTGGAAAAAAAAACTCCTTAATCTTGTATTTGGGTCAAAAATGGGCACTCACAGAAATGAATGGGAAAAACTGTAATTCTAAAATAAGCCAAAATAAGACACCAGGTGACAGCAAAGTCACTTCATCTTTAGGTTTTAGCTCCAAGAACTTATTGGAATGATATTTTAAGGTAGTTAAAAAAAAAAAAAAAAAAACTACATAGCAATTAATTTATACAGAAATAATTTACTTAGAAAATATGGTACTTTTTGAAGTAAATAAATTCAAAAATACCCCCAAAATAAAATGAATGACATTTATAAAATACCCCCAAAACAAAATAACACCATAAATGGATAGACAAAACTTTATCGAAGACAGTGATATAACATTTATAATAAATAAAAATTAGATTCACACCTGCGTCCTCTGTGCCCACATTTGTCCTCAATTACAGGATTAAGGGCTAGAAAGTGAATACAGTATGAGGGCTACGGTGCTTTGTTAATTATGAAGAGAATATGGGGTTTGTTTGTTTTGGGTTTTTTTTGAGTCAGTTGTTGTTACGTTAAAAACTTTAACATTATACCACCCTCAGCACTCTGTGAAGTTATACTGAAAAATTGTCAAGAGAACCTTTTATTTTGGCTGGAAATGTGTGGAAAGGGCACAAGCTGGGCAAGATACCCCTCATGTAGTTGCTCAAAGCAAACATATTCCAAAAAATCTATCCTTTATCACTCCTGCAGTGACTGCATTAGTCAGAGCATCTGTGGGTAAACAACAGATTCAGCTTCAAAAAGTATTCCTTAGACATGTGATAACAGAGAAGGGAAGCTCGAGTCACAAGACAGGCCGTGGAGGGCGACTACTAAATGCTTAATGCGCTGACAGGTTGGGATTTATTATCTTTCTTCTTTAGAGATGTGCATTTGTAGTTTTTTAAAGACAGTATTAGAAGCAATTCCTACAGAACTCGTTTTATAATGCCAATTCGCTGCATTTATGATGAACCACTGCATATACTGCAGCTTCTTGCACACTACACAGTGCTGAAGTTACAAGTAGCTGAACCTGAGTCTGATCGATTATGGCAAATGAGCAACATCCATGAAGATGCAGCACTTGCGCAATGGGGAAAGTGACAGTTCCGTCAACTGGCCTGGTTGTCTTTCACGCTGGACCCGGGCAATTGGGCAGACCTTATTGTTGAGCTAGAAAATTCTATAAGAAGAAAGAAACTGATTACAAAATAAATGGACAAATAAGTACAATAGAACGAGCATGAAATAGAACGAGCAAAAATAAATTTTTGAGTACCGTCAGTGTGGGAAGGGACTTATATATGTTGGGGGGGGTATTAATGCAATATTAATATCATGATTAATATTGCATTGAATATAATGTGTGTGTGCTGGTCAACTACCCAAATTAAGAAACCCCTAGTGATGATTTGAAAATGACGATTTTTGCTTCATCAGAGGATTTTTTCCAGACAAAAAATAAAATAAAAATACATAAATCTCTCCTCTCAGAGGAATATGAGGGTGGAAAGCATGGTAATTCAAAAATACTACAGGTTTTCTACTAATAATACAAAGCTTAATGCTAAATCCTGAAGTATCTCTTTAACCTTGAGAAAGTATATTTTGATGGCTGACAGCAAAAACAGTCAATATTTCACATAAATTCCAAGCTTTTCATGTACAGTAATGGCTTTTTTTGAAAACAGACAAACAAGCCCCACAGGGCAAAATCTTGCCTCACAACAAGGCTGAGTAAGGCTAACTAAAGTTGACTTCATTGATTAATTCGGTTCATTAAAAGAAAATACCTTCATAAATATCAAACACTATCAGCCTATTCCACAGATAACTGAGAAAAATGCTGAATTACTCTTTACTGATGCTCCTCTGGGACCAAACAGAAAACAGCTCAGCATTCACTTAAGGCTGTAGGGAATATTGTTATATGCACCAGAGAATATTTCTAATGTACATTTTTGATCTTCACACTGTCATTTGCAATGCAACTTTCTAAATCCGCAGTGCTTACATTATAATTATAGGCTTCACTTTTTACAGATAATGTCTTTAACAACTGTACTTCAGCGTTGGATCATTTGGAGAATTTCAGACAAGATCTAAATGGAAGTGAAAATGATTATAACTAAACATGGTCATGATCAGCAGGACAAATGATATTGCATGTTAGAGCCAGACCGATATTATCGGCCGATATTAGACATTTTCCAAACTATCGTATCAGCAGTTATAATGGCCGATAAATGAATATTTCAAGAATAAAATAAAAACGGACGAAACATGCTTCAATCATCTCTCCTTGGCCTGTTAAATTGAAAATGTATGTTTTACAATTTGCAGTATGATGTTATCTATTGCTAAATTATGGCTCATCATAGACTAGCTAACCTGACATTGTAATTATAAGGTAGCTTATAAGGCAATGTAGATACTAATTATTATTTTGTTTATCAGAACTTTAATATATTTTGATGTTCCTCTGTTATGTTGTGACAATAAAAGAAACAAGTTTCTTTTTAAAATGCATTATCATATTATTTTAGTTAAAACTAGTAAATAACTATGTTAGGGAAATCTGTTAATGTTTTGTTGCGTTTCTGAAAAAAAAAAAAAAATATATATATATATATATATATATATATATATATATATATATATATATATATCGGCCGATATATCGGAATATCGGATTTAAAAAAAAATAATAATAATAATATTATATAAAATATATAATAATATATAATATCGGTATCGGCCTTCAAAATCCTTTATCGGTCAGGCTCTATTTCATGTCATGCTAGGGTGGCAGTACATAAGTAAAGCTGAGCAGTTAACTAGAAGACTATGCCGCTTTTTAACTTAGGCCTGGGTCTTTCATAAGCAGCATTTTGTTGTGCAGCAGGCTTATACATGACAGAACAGAAGCTCAGCAAGAAAAGTCTGCGACACAGACTAGTAACTCCAGGTATTTGGCCATGATCTCAGGTTAGTTTCTGTGGGAATTGCCTTTAACAAGCTTTAACTCTTTGGATTTGCCAGGTCTTAACCTCTGCAAGGAACTCTCACCATGATTAAATCGCCATCACATAACGTGCTGTTCATTTCTCAACGACACATTCAGAAGAAAGTTAGACAGAGAACAGCTTTCACAACCCCTGGTGTTATCGGTAATACTGGTGATGTCACAAGTTTATATACTGGAGTGATTTCTTCACTGTGACATCCCAATTCGCTAGTCCATGTTCGGGCTACGTCTCAGAACATCAAACTGATCCTGCAGGGGGCAAAAACGCAATAAAGAGAAAGCAACGAAATGCAGCACAATAGCCTAAATGTATTTTTTCTCAATGATTGTGTTTTCATACGCCAAATTTAAACTAAATTTTTTTAACAGTTTGGTGACCACAGCTGTCAAGATCCAAGATCTAAGTTCATACAACTTGTGCAGTACATTCTTGGCTTTCTATAGCTATACAATAGCTTTGCATGAGAAGAACCAAGCTATTTGAACTATTTCAGCTAAAGTTTCCCTCTGTGATTAGATTAAATGTGGCGTCAACAAGTTTGGCAGCTATGGTCATAGCTAACACAGAGTTAGCATTCTCCTGATGCCCTCGTCACATTAATACATCTATATGGTCAGACAGTGTTGTCAAAATCCCTGCAGTCGTTTATCAGATAAAGGAAAGGTTGCCTCTCTTAACTGGTAATGTCATAATGAAGCGGTTTACACGAGTCAAAGCGATACCAGACAACATCAGACGTGTTCTTTCCAGCTTGTTTGTGCAAAACAGCATGACTGTTCTTCACTGGAAGCCTCCTGAATTGATCAAGATCTCTACTGTTAAAACTGTTCATCACATGACCGAAGGTTCCTCCTTCCTGGTGCAGGTATCCAGTTTGATTCTCTAAAGGTGACATTCTCACACACTCATCAAGTTCCCATCTGCTAGGCTAGATAAATGCATGCGTCACTAAACTTCAATGGCATTTCAGAATAGCCCATGTGAGACAGAAATATGCTGTGCATGTCGGATATGGATGCTTATGTGCATTAAAAGCAAAATGGTTAGATATTAATCAAATCACAGCAAGGTCATCATCTCTCATAAATGACTGTCATGCTACAACTCACAGAAATGTTAGCTCTGTCTACAGAAACAGTACTACAAAAATAGGCTGATATAGTCTACACTCTCAGAAAAAAAGGAACAAAAGCCGTCACTGGGGCTGTACCATTTCAAAAGGTACACTTTTGTACCCAAAGGCTGCATATTGGTGCCTGAAATGTATATCTAAAATGTACATATTAGTACCTAAAATGTTCATATTAGCACCTAAAATGTACTTAGCTCCTGAAATGTACATATTAACACTTAAAATGTACATATTAGCACTTAAAATATACATATTAGGACCTAAAATGAACATACTAGGACCTAGAATGGACATATTTGCACCTAAAATGTACATATTAGTACATAAAATGTACATATTATCAACTAAAATGGACAAAAGTTTACCTTTTGAAAAGGTACAGCCCCAGTGACAGCTTTTGTATCTTTTTTTCTGAGAGTGTAGCATTAAGCAGGCCTAACTTAACCTGTTGTTAAAAATGTGCAATTATGAATGGCTATTTATCGCAGATATTTTAACCAAAGCAATGTGACTGCAGTTTCCATAGAACTGAAAATGAGTCTACTCCACACATAACGAGACAGAAGGAATAAAGCACATTATTAAGATAATACAACAATGAGAAAGGCCAAGTGAACGAGGAACAATCGATATTTGCAATCAAGGCCGAAGGAAAAAAAAAGAGAACTGATAAAGAGGAATATTTCAAACAAAAAGTGATTTATAATGGATATTCAAGAGAAGTAATTGCTGTCTCTATAACTACATGGTAGCCTACAGTAGAAGAACCTATTAAAATATTTATTGAACATATCATTATTGATCATTAAAATGCATCCTACGGTAGGTTGAAAATACGTGAATGCATTTAGCATTAGCAACACACTTTACACCACTATAGCCTATTAAAAAGCAAGATGTGGTTCATAAAAGTATTATACAAAATAAAAAAATGGACTTGGGCTAGAATTTCAAATACGTAACAATTGCTCCCCCCATGAACATGAATATGCCACCTCACCACAAAGGTAAACAATGACAAAACAAATGTGTCCCCAAAAATGCAAGACAATCACATCCTTGCAAACGCACTAAGCATTCAATACACAGCACATTCGACAGGCTTGCAACCAGATACAAAAGCAAGCGCAATATAAACAAATACGATCATTCAGACACTATAGAGATATTTTAACATGCAAATGGTTGCTAAACTCCACATAAGCACATCGAATATCGCAAATATACAAACCGATAGATCCACATTGACAAAGAATGGGGTAGAAGAGAAGCGCAGACTCGGCGATCAATATTCAGGCTGAGCTCTGACTGAGACGATGCTATTTGAAAGTGGTCTATTAAATAGCAGTGACTACGCTGATAGGTGAACTGTATTGTCCTTAGGCCAGGTGACTATCATGAATGACGCTTTAAATAGGTATGGAGAAGAAAGAGTACATGGGCTGCTGGCCAGTCCAGCGTGTGTTACGCAATGTCAACACTGTGAAGAGGAATGCGGCGCGCGCGGCGCTGAATGCGGCTCACAACAAGCCAGGGAATACCCAGCTCGATAAACCAGCACTTTAATTAACTGATTACTTGTCATAACAGAGCCATCATTTATATAATAAGGAAGTAGCGAAGCAGCAAATTATACCACAAGCCCCTAAAAGGCTTGTTTTATTTAGTTATCAAAGCCTGCTGTTGGAAACAGTGCAGTGAAACTGGGAGGGAGTGTCATTGCAATAATATGCGACACTGGACATTGTCTTGTAAACAATGTGGTGAACTGATATTACTGGAAAAATTAAGTAAAAATCCGAATGCTAATTTAAAAACAATACATTTCATGGGAAGAAAAACATGATTTCCCTCATCTAACTTGGTTTAATCCTTAATCCTGACACAAGTTTGCCAAGTTTAAATGTTAGTTAGCTAAACACAAATTGAGCAGCCCATTCGACATTGAGTTTAATGAATGCCAAAGTGGTTTCATCAAAATAAATCAAGTTTGTTAAACCAGCATGCTGGCACAAATTAAGCTGTCGTTACCTAACCAGCAACAAAACTCTAACATTAGTGACACCGGCTATTTGAGAGAAAATGTTATAGTTTCAGTTTGGCTGTTTTACATGATTAAACAACGTGAAAAAGTTGTAGACCAGAACTTAGCCATATTAGCCACATATTAGCTGAGCACTTCGTGGAATGTTAGCCAACTTCATACGACGACAAAATAACGACACAACCGCAACGAGACATCTGTAAGGGCCTGACAAGAACAGATAAACGGTTCGTTTGAGGGTGTAACGTTAGTTGAACTCACCCGTCGAACAGGCCAGGTTTGATTGGACTCCAGGAGAAATCCTCAGCGTGCTAATGTGGCTAACTTAGCCCACACCAGCAATCCTGGGAGGAACAGTTAGTGAGAAATCAGGAGAAACGTGTAAACAAATTCTCCTCTTGTTTATTCCTTTGGACCTTCGACAGCTCGTATAGTTGAAAAGAGTCGGTTTATTTACAGTATCCAGGCCGTCCGGGCTGACAGTGTCGAAGGTGATGACTCACAGGGAATATAAACTAACGTTAAATCAGCTGTGGCCAGTTTACAGCTAACTCTCCACTCCCAGTCAGTCACTTCCAAAAAAAATGGCGGCGGGTAGTTTTCACCTCCTTCCCTTCGTGGAAAACACGGGAGAAATGCTGTGGGTAGCTCTTTAAACAACACCACGGGCACTCTCTGTATCCACCCGAGATATGACAGCCCTTCAATGTCGCCTCGGCCGTAAAAGTTATTCATGCGTGGCCCGTCTGTCTTGTTGTGGCCGGGCAGTGATTTTCATCCCTCTCTCTCTCACACCTCACTCTCTCTCTCTGCAATCCAACCAGCACCGTTCGGTTCGTGAACAAATCCTTCTTTTGAAACGGATCTTTTCAATGATTCGGTTGAACCGGTTTACAAGTCGTACTAAACTGGCTGAAGCGGTCCGGCCTCAAGTCAATTACCAATTCATAGAGATTATGGACCAAAAAAATTAGCCTATGTAAATTATATGTAAAACGTTGTACATTTTAAATGAGATGCAATTTAAACTTACAAATACAGTTTACAAAATTATTTGTGAATTTGAATTTGGCTCGCAAATATTTGATTTTTTAATGGAATCATGGAATATGATGATGTGCAACTCTAGTAAAGTCAAATTTCTCTCTTCTGACTGCAGTAATCAATATTTGTCTTCTACAGGTGGCTTTATTGGTAAGTTTTACGCTGGGATCTGAATTGCTCGAATGAACCGATCCGTGTGGGAATGAGTCAGAGCATTTACAACAGGCTGGGCGGGGTCAAAACAAGTACCAAGCTGTGAGGTGTTTTCTTCGGTAGTTAGGCCTAATGAAATAAAAGATTTATTACTGAATCTTCATTGTCATGGAAGCACAGAAGGCTTAGCCAAAAAGCTCTGAGCCATTAACAAGCCATGTTTCCAAATCACCCATATTAAAAGCTCATTAGACATTACTTTCTGTTTCTACAGTAAATGTTTGGTTGTGTATAAAACAGAGGACTCGTTCAGTGTTTTTATCCTTGGTGAGAGTGAACGCCTAGTGTAGTGTGCTGAGCTTCTTAGCTGATTAACATGTAACTTTAGGCTTGGTTTCCACATATAGCTCTAAGCCACCTGCCGGTCATCAAATTCATATGTTCCCCCACCGCAGATAATAACCCGCTCAAAGAACCAAACCCGAAAAGCATTGCTTTTCTGTTTCCTTCTGCTTCACTGTACACTAATATGACAAGTATCTAGGCTATACCTGAAAAAAAAAAAACATGCCCAGACTGTCTCATAACTGTGAAAGACAGGCAAAACTGGTTTCATGGTTAACTCTATCTGTTGTGATTGACACACATCCTTGTCTTTATTGTTGACAGGCATTTTTGTGCATGTTAAAGCAGCCTGTATACATTATTTATATATATATTTGGCATATTCAACAAGGGGCTGGAGATTTTAGTCCTTAGTTACTGCAGATTTGTCTGATGTGAATCTCTCATTGATTCCACCACATCCCAAAGGTGCTCATGAGATCTGATGACTGTGGAATTTGAGTAAAGTGAACTCAGTCATGTTCAAGAAACCAGTTTGAGATGATTTGAGCTTTGACATGCCGGAAGAAATTGCCAAGATGGGTACACTGTGTCATAATGGACATGGTCAGCAACAATACTTAGGTAGGCTGTGGCTCAATTGTTACAAAAAGGCCAAAGTGTGCCAAAAACATATCCCCATTACACCATGCACAAGTACCAGCCTGGACCATTGATACAAGGCAGGATGGATCCATGCTTTCATATTATTTATGCCAAATTCTGACCCCCATCTGAATGCTGCAGAAGAACAGGCAACAATTCCAGTCCTCTATCTGTTTTGTAATTGTAATCATAATACCTCAGCCCTAAGCTTGTAAAAAGAACAGTTTAGAAGAGTTTCCACAGTATTTCACACTCTAATATTGTGTGTGTTTGAAAGGTACACTTTCATGCAAACAAAAGCATTGGTTTGCGCAGTCATCAGATCAATGGAGAATCCGAGTCTTGTCAATCCCACCTGTTTAAAAACACCTCCGCTGGTTATCATGTAATAATTCCAGATGACTCTTATATAAACTGTATCTGTTCAGTGAGGATTAATGGTTGCTGACATTGCAGATAACAGTATATCAAGTTCTATTGACTGCCTAGCTATGACCTCTTACGTAACAGCCTAAATTGCTATAGAGGATGTCTTTGGATTAATGTAATAGGCTTATTACATTATTCATTATTTTAAGCATATGTAGCTAATAGATTTTTCATGTCAGATTTAGCCCATCATGTGCAAATTACAGATGTTTAACATTAAATTTGCTGCATTTGACTTTGCCACAAATACGGCGTATTTAATTGATGCATTTGGCATATGTTTTTATCCAAAGAGACATGCTTTGCATACGGTACTGTTAGTTCTTGCTTTCCTTGGGAATCAAATCCATAAATTGGCATATGTTTTACTGTTCAAGCTACAATGCTACAATATGGCTCTTTATGTTCTTTCTGTAACTCCTATTGTTCACTAATAATTAGTTTGTAGAACTAAATTTATATAATTTAGGTCTGGTTTCTACACTGAGTTATTTGTTAACATTTTTAGTCATACATATTTTTCATACAAATTTTATTATTGATATTTTTTTTTATTTCCTTAAATACTTATCTATTTATTTCATGGTTAATTTTAAACCATTATATAATTCGAGTTGCTTTTTACTTTTTGCTATTTATGGATTTTGTCCAGTATTGCCTCTTGATTTTAATTTGTAATTATCATACAGTTTAAATGTATTAACTGAGTGCCAACCAGGGGCGTTTCTAGGTTTTAAAAACATCAGGGGCTGAACCCGAAAAATCAGGGGCTGGGGTGGGTAATAAGATAACATGATTCGATACAGAGAATAATGTATATTGCAGGCCTATATGCGGGGAAACACCAGTGCAATCTTTGTGTGTCCAGAGGAAAAGGAGCAATTTATATATTGGTTTCACCAACTAGTTTCTTTCTAAGGTTAGCTAATCAATATTTTTGGCACTACAATTGCACTCATAAAGACAGTCACTTGTCGCCACCTACTGGCTTAATAATGCAAGTTGGGCAAACAGACAAGCGGAGTGATTCAAACGGTGAAAGGGCTGATAATGGTGAAATACTCGAACACATTCGAGGACCATATATATATATATATATATATATATATATATATATATATAAAATCCCTTTATATTATTACGCTCATACAGCAAGTGCTTCTGTGCTTGTAAGTGCTTATAACATACTGTTTCTAATATGTTAGCATTTACTACGACAACAGATTAGCTTTTAATATTAAAAGTGATTTGAGTTCTGCCAACTTATTCGGGTTTACAGTGTACTTCATAGATTTAAGTTGTATTAACTAATTAGTACTATTAACTTTATTTACCCAAGTTATCTTAACAATAAGTTATTGAATTAATTGGAAACAAATCAAATATTTTTTTATGCTTAAATTGTTTGAGTTAATAAACTTAAATGATTTTAGGCAATCAGTTTCCTCAAACGGTTTGAGTTGAACTTATCATCAGGTTAAACTTGACATAAACTGTAAACTTGTCCCTCAAATCTGATTGGTTTGATTAGAATGTTGTTCCAGGATCAAAAAAATATGTTGATTCAGCCAAGAACATTTTGTAATTGGTGAGAACACCACCCAGTCTGTTCAACAACTGCAGGCTATTGATTGGGTTTTATGTTTTCATCTTCAAAACCAAAGTCACAAGTTATTAATTTATTATCTCCCAATAATGGATCTCCCCAATAATAATAAGGTAGCACAAAATACAAGTTTAAAGCAAGAATTCATCACTATATATTTATTTTACATTCCAGATCCATGTCTTAATCCATCCTGCAGTACAGACAACCAGTGTGTACATACATAACCAACCCTGCAAGTGATAGCACGCGCTGCCATGTCACGTGACGAGAACCGTGAAGCTTCTTCTCGATAACAACGCTGTCACCATAGAAACGAAATAGATTGTAAAGCTTTGAATGAGTGTCGTGAACGCGCAGCGCGCCGCGGGACTCGAGCTGTTTGGAAGTTGACAGACCTAAACATGAAACTGTTTTACTACTTGCTGAAAGATGTCACGCAAAAAATCGAATATTATTCCAGGTTTTCGCCTTCACCGATGTCAATCAAGCAATTCCTGGATTTTGGTGAGTAATGAAACCTTGGGATAAACGCATAGAGTTAAAGAACCGCCAATAATGCAACAAATTGTATTTTTGATGTAGGGTTGTCTCGAGCTGAACTTGAATCAGCGATTTCTGCTGTGTGTCTCACTTTGAATAATTTGTTTTTAATTTCGTCAAATATTTTGCGTGATTAGATCAACACGTTGACTGTATTTATATGCCGTAGCCTATATTAACCTTAATGTTAAGGTCAAGTGAAAGCTAAAGCTCTATTGGCACATCACTGCCATCAACTGAATAAAAATAGACCCGCCGTTACATATCACTGATATCACATAATACGTGTTGTATGAGAATTAGGTACAGTATATATCTATAATAAAAAAATGTATTAATATTATTAAACAACTTGTATCTCAAGAGTCCAATGTGTGTTTTTTATGCATTATGTCAAGCATTCATTACCAGTGAAAGGTTTGGCAAGGCTATATTACCTATAGTGGATTGAAAAAAAAAAACCTGGACAATTCATTACCTAGTAATTCCCAACTTCCATTTGTGTTATTTCACCGATTGGGTGACTTCATTATTATTCTAAAATAGGGTAAATAGTAATTATAAACTTTATATATATATAATGTATATGTTAATATACTTGAGGTGGCACATTCCTTCTCAGTGCCCTTAAAGGAGTAGTTCACTTTTTTAAAAAAAAAAACTTTTGCTGATAATTTACTCACCCCCATGTCATCCAAGATGTCCATGTCTTTCTTTCTTCAGTCGAAAAGAAATTAAGGTTTTTGATGAAAACATTCCAGGATTTTTCTCCATATAATGGACTTCATTGGAAACCAAACGGTTCAAGGTCCAAATGAGAGTTTCAGTGCAGCTTCAAAGGGCTTTAAACGACACCAGACGATGAATAAGTGTCATATCAAGCGAAACGATCGCTCATTTAATAAATAATTGAATAAGTTTAAGTTTTATACGCACAAATGCTCGTCTTGCGCATTCGTGACTCTCCTGTTCAAACTCGTCCATCAAAATTAACAAATCTTTTTTCGAGTCATGACTCGATGGTTCCTAGATAAGACCCTTATTCATCGTCTGGCATCGTTTAAAGCCTCATTTGGACCTTGAACCATTTGGTTCCCAATGAAGTCCATTATATGGAGGAAAATCCTGAAATGTTTTCATCAAAAACCTTAATTTCTTTTCGACTGAAGAAAGAAAGACAAGGACATCTTGGATGACATGGGGGTGAGTAAATTATCAGCAAAAGTTTTTTTTAAAAGTGAACTCCTTTAATTGATTGATTATTGTAATTCATGGTCATTATCTACTTTCTTGTTATTTTTATAATGATTTTGCTTTCTTTTTCTAATCTTTGGCATCAAACAATAGTTGTAATACTGCTGTGTCACTCATGCATACAGACTAAACAGGCGCATCATTGGATAACAAAGAATAACTTGTTCTTGCTTCTTGTTTAACCAGGCAGGGAAAATGCATGTGAAAAAACCTCCTACATGTTTCTGCGGAAAGAACTGGCAGTGAGGTTGGCCAATACGATGAGGGAAGTTACCTTGTTGCCCCCCAATCTTCAGAGCCAGCCGTCCGTCAGACTGGTGGAGTCCTGGTGAGGAGGGCAGGGCTCAGTGAGGGCCAGGCAGGGACGGATAAACGCACGGGCCAACCGGGCACTAGTCTATAGAGGCGGCCCAGACAAGCTGGGCCTGGGAAATGAGAAATCAGAGCACTGGGGACCTTTTGACAGATCAGTGGCCAAGGCACGACTGCGTCATCCGTCCCTGTGGCCAGGTGTGCCGATGAGTGTGAGCTGTGAGTAACAGTTTGGTGTAAAGTACTCAGAGGGAGTGTTCTATATGCATATAGACCATTTCACAAGATGTAAACAACACTGGTCCAGACACACTTCCTGTTTCAGTTTTTTAACACTACATAAAAGCTGGGATAAAATACAACCAACAGAACATTTAAAACTGAATCAAAAAGTTAAACAAACATCTTTTAGATGTTTTCTTTACATGTGAAATAAAGAAAACAGTTACAAACTGAAACAGGAAGTGTTTCTGGACCAGTGTTGTTTACATCTTGTGAATTGGTCTATATGACAGTAGCATCACGTAGTTATAAAGCAGAACGTAAATGCTGGATGAAGCTCGAAAGTGCTCAAATACTACACTGCATACTATAATAGTTACAGTAGGCATTATTCTTTCCATTACACAAAAGGTTCTTCACACTAAAAATTGTTCAGTGTTCACTCTCAGTCGCGTTTAGGTTTATTGAGCCACATACGCCGCCTAGTGGTTATCGGAGGAATGACAGGGTAGTTTTAACCATACAGAAAGGAAGAGTAAGTGGTATACAATACGTTTATAACTTTTTATAGCAACAATAGCTTATAACTAGGGCTGTCAAAACGATTAATCGCATCCAAAATAAAAGTTTGTGTTTACATAATATATGTGGGGGCACTGTGTCTAATTATTTTAGATATATATAAACACACATACATGCTTGTATATATTTAAGAAATATTTTCATGTATATTCTGTATATAGATTTATATATAATTTATATTATATATGAATATAAATATTTTATATATAAATAATATTTTTTTTTCTTAAATATACATGCATGTGTGTTTTTATATATATACAAAATAATTATACACAGTGCACCCACATATATTATGTAAACACAAACTTTTATTTTGGATGCGATAAATCGCGATTAATCGTTTTGACAGCCCTACTTATAACATAACTTGTTTGTGTGGTATCAGGTACAGCCAGAGCTTTGAAGAGCTGTTAGAATACGAGACAAGAAGTCCAGAAGATCCCCACACCCTCAATGAGTGAGTCCTTTGCAAACACTGTCCTGTTTATCAGCAAACACATTTTTGCCAGGGAAAGTGTCAAATTATATTTCTTTTTCTTTATTCTTCTAAAAATAATAATAATTATTCTATAATAATTCTATAATATAATCTATTCTATAATAGATTGTAATAATTCTATAATAACCTATAAATTCTATAATAATTCTATTCTTATAATAAAATAAGAAGAAGAAGAATTCTTAAAATTATTCTTCTTTTAGAAAGTGTCTAAATATTTTCTTTATTTTTTGCCTAAAGGTGTCCGTATTAAATATGCACTTGTACTAAAAATGCTTGTTTAGCTCGATTAATTTGACCAAAATACAGAGGTATAGATTAGCAAAATGGATCAAACCTGTTTATGGGTGTGTTCACACTTGGCAGGTTCGATTGAAACGAACTCTCGTGCGATTGCTCTGTTAGTGCGGATCATTTAAATAAACGTGAAAGCAGCCATCCGAACAAATGGGCTGAAAAACATCCACTTCTAAATTAATTCTGGTGCAGTACCACTGAATATGAATGCAATCTAAATGACCCAAAGCAAGATGTGATGTCTTATCTCGCCATGAGAGCTACATTGTCTTGTTTCAATTCTGCCGTTTTGGCTTCTTTACATACTTTATAAGCTCTTTGTAAGTTCTCAGCTGGTAAAAATATGTACTCACATACAACAACAAGCACTTTTAGCCCAGTAAACAGCATTGTTATGGATTTTCTGTCACAAAATGCGTCATAAAAGCCCATTTTTAAGTTCTATGTTAAAAGTGAAACAGGGCTGATTGTATCAGTTTCTTAATAAACTGCAAGTAAGATGTCTCAATAACTGACGTCTTCCAGTATAAATAACTTATTATTGTGGGCTTCAGCTTCCTAGAGATCCTGATTAAGATTCGGAACAGGCACAATGACGTGGTGCCCACCATGGCCCAGGGTGTCATCGAATATAAAGAGAAGTTTGGTTTCGACCCCTTCATCAGCAGCAATGTGCAGTACTTCCTCGACCGCTTCTACACCAATCGCATTTCTTTCCGCATGCTCATCAACCAGCACAGTGGGTGACGTCAAATGATAAATGATGATAAATGATAAACCGATTAGAACTGGGATCTCAAGCTCCTAAAGTATGGCAATAAGCATCTCTTTTATTCTGTTTCAGCTCTTCTGTTTGGTGACGCCACTTTTCTTGGACAACCAAAACACATCGGAAGCATCGACCCAGCCTGCAATGTTGCTGAAGTGGTGAGAGGTCGGTTAAAAGACACTTAAAGGGATGCTCCACTTTTTTTGGAAATAGGCTCCTTTTACAACTCCCTCAGAGTTAAACAGTTGAATTTTACCGTTTTCGAATCCATTCAGACGATTTTCTTATATTTAGAAGAATATCAGTAACCTGGTCTCATTGACTTCCATAGTAGGAAAAAAAATATACTATGGAAGTCAATGAGACCAGAAACTGTCTGGTTACTGATATTCTTCTAAATATCAGAAAATCATCTGAATGGATTTGAAAACGGTAAAACTCAACTGTTTAACTCTGGTGGAGTTCAATTAGCCTATTTCCAAAAAAAAGTGGAGTATCCCTTTAAAATGCACAGATCCATAACATAATCCATTTTGAAGATTCTGATATCTCCTTCCAGATGCATATGAGACAGCAAAGATGCTTTGTGAGCAGTACTACAAGATGGCACCTGAACTAAAGATCGGGGAATTCAACTGTGAGAATGTGATCTCTCTTATTGTCTTAATAACATATATCAAAATCATAGTTGTTGTTTTTTTTTTTATCTGTCTTTGCCTTCTTGTCTTATCTCACTGTATCTACTAGCCAAAACTCCAAAGAAGCCTATACAGGTGGTCTATGTGCCCTCTCATCTTTTCCACATGCTGTTTGAGCTCTTCAAGGCAAGAGAAATAGACAGTCGTTTGAAAAGAGAAGGGAAACTGGGTAACACTTTACAGTAAGGTTCAATTCGTTAACATTAGTTTATTTATTAGGTGCAAACAATGAAGAAATTGCTCATTTATAAATATAATAGTATAATGTATGTAACAAAAGCTCTATGAAATGTTAATAATCAATAATAACTTGTTATGATTAATTCTGAATATTTGGGTCAGTTAATTGGATTAACTTGATGTAGCTAAATTAATATAACAATCAATTAATCAGTTCGTCCAACAAACTCTTTCAGTTATTCATTTATTCTTAGAAAAGGGTATCTTCCATGGTCAGCATGGTCAATAAGCAGCATCTGGTCAAAAAGTCAGCAAAAGCAAGCTCATTATGTAGTTTCTGTGAGAACACAGCCACTAAGCATTGTGGGTATAAAAAGAACAAGCTAAAGTGAAATAGGCCTCGCACATGTATACACATTCAACCATATTTTTCTGTCACGCTCTATTCATTTTCACATATACAAATAGCAGGATAGAGGGTTTTGGCTGACAATTATCAAATGCATTAAATCAGCATACGACTACTATAGAGCTAACATAGTGCGCTTTTTTTAATTAGGTAAGTTTTAACCATATTGGCTCAGGCACAAATCGCATAGGCCATTAAGTCTTAGTTTTATTAATTTCTTAATTTCTTATTTTACTGGTACGCATGCAGTGGTACATATATATGTAGCTAACACCATCATTAGATAATTGTACAATAACTACAATATAACTCATGTTATGAATTTTTATTGTAAAGAAAATGATTTTACTGTAGAAATCTGTATGTAGAAATTTAACTCCAAATCTATATGTAGAAATTAACATTAACCTAGATTAATAATTAAAAGTAATTTTCATTTTATGTAATGCATTAAATAATGTTAACAAAATGAACCTTATATTGAAGTGTCTCGAAAAAGTTGCTTTTGAAAAAGTTAGTTTTATTAATTTCTTAATTTGTTATTTTAATGGTACGCATGCACTGATATATATATATATATGTAGCTAACACCATCATTAGATAATTGTACAATAACTACAATACAACTCATGTTATGTATTTTAATTAAAAGAAAATGATTTTAAAAAATGCATTACTGTAGAAATCTGTATGTAGAAATTTAACTCCAAATTGTAAAAAAAAATCTATATGCAGAAATTAACATTAACCTAGATTAATAATTAAAAGTAATTTTCATTTTATGTAATGCATTAAATAATGTTAACAAAATGAACCTTATATTGAAGTGTCTCGAAAAAGTTGCTTTTGAAAAAGTTAGTTTTATTAATTTCTTAATTTCTTATTTTAATGGTATGCATGCACTGGTATATATATATATATATATATATATATATATATGTAGCTAACACCATCATTAGATAATTGTACAATAATACAATACAACTCATGTTATGTATTTTAATTAAAAGAAAATTATTTTAAAAAATGCATTACTATAGAAATCTGTATGTAGAAATTTAACTCCAAATTGTAAAAAATCTATTGTAGAAATTAACATTAACCTAGATTAATAATTAAAAGTAATTTTCATTTTATGTAATGCATTAAATAATGTTAACAAAATGAACCTTATATTGAAGTGTCTCGAAAAAGTTGCTTTTGAAAAAGTTAGTTTTATTAATTTCTTAATTTCTTATTTTACTGGAATGCATGCACTAACATGTAGCTAACACCATCATTAGATAATTGTACAATAACTACAATATAACTCATGTTATGTATTTTAATTAAAAGAAAATTATTTTTAAAAATGCATTACTGTAGAAATCTGTATGTAGAAATTTAACTCCAAATTGTAAAAAAAATCTATATGCAGAAATTAACATTAACCTAGATTAATAATGAAAAGTTATTTTCATTTTATGTAATGCATTAAATAATGTTAACAAAATGAACCTTATATTGAAGTGTCACGAAAAAGTTGCTTATATTTTCAAGTGACGTTTTAAGTGGAATTAAAGGAGGTGTTTCTCAAATGATCACTTTTGTAAGCCATTTAAATTGATATATGTTTTGAGTGAGTCAGTATATTATGTATTTATGTGCAGAATTCCATGCGGGCAACGGTAGAGCTCTATGAAAACAACGGTGAGGGTCTTTCTCCAGTGAAAGCAATGGTAACTCTGGGAAAAGAAGACCTCTCCATAAAGGTTCAAAACACGCCTATTTCACAACAACATGAGTGTTAATGGAGACTTGCTTAAATCTCATAACACATCCCCTTTATTACTTTAATGCTTATGTGTCTGTCTTCTAAGATTAGTGATAAAGGTGGGGGTGTCCCTTTACGAAAGATTGATCGTCTCTTCAATTATATGTATTCCACCGCCCCAACACCACGTCTGGACTCGTCTCAAGCTGCTGTCCCGCTGGTAAATACCCTTCACACAGCTTATGTTTGTGTTTATATGTATGTGTGGTTACAAGCAACCTGTTTACATTGTCTCCGCAGGCTGGATTTGGCTATGGGTTGCCAATCTCTAGACTCTACGCACGCTACTTTCAGGGAGACTTGAACTTGTACTCGATTGAAGGGTTCGGGACAGATGCAGTAATTCATCTGAAGGTAATTGTGACGCTTGGATTACAGTGAGCACAAATATTAGCTTTGACTAGAAACTCGCCACCTCTCTCCACTCGATCCAGGCTCTTTCGAGTGAATCTTTTGAGCGTCTTCCAGTCTTCAATAAGTCAGCATGGCGACATTACCAGACGGGTCCTGAGGCTGACGACTGGAGTAACCCGAGCAGCGACCCACGAGATGCATCCACATATAAAGCCAAAAAATGACTTCGGTATACCTGCTGCAGTAACCACCTGCCAAGCTATACTGAACACTGCCAGATAAGGAAATCTGATTCTAGGCCTTTTTAGTACTTGCTTACTAACGGTCTGAAAATAATACATTAGTCGTGACGTAAGCAATGCTATTTCCGGGTGCAAGCCTCGTTTCACTTGAGAATACTATCTCAACAGCCATTTATAGCCTATTTATTCATATTACACATTTAAGATAAGCATTGATTGCCTTTAAATCTGTGTGTACGCACGTTTTATAAACTAGGACTATGGTCTTCAATAATGTCCTCAAAACATTGCCATTAAAACATTTTTAGACATTTTTCATGGAACGTTTTTTCCCTGAAGCGTTTTATGTGAATGTTCACCTAAACTTTTCTTTTTTTTTTAAATGTTACAACTTGTTTCAGAAAGTTCTGCGAACATTCAAAAGTAACAATCCCATAATGTTTACAAAATGAAATGTTGACATAAACAAGGAAAAAAAAGTTTTAAAACTGGACGTTTTGAACATTCAGAAAACATTAGCAAAAAGTTCTATCTATATATATTAGGACTGTCAAACGATTAATCGCGATTAATCGCATCCAAAATAAAAGTTTGTGTTCACATACTACAGTATATGTGGGTGCACTATGTATAATTATTTTGAATATATAAATACACACATGCTTGTATATATTTAAGAAATATTTTCATGTATATACTGTATATAGATTAATATATAATTTTATTATATATAAATATAAATATTTTATATATAAATAATTTTTTTTCTTAAATATGCATGCATGTGTGTGTATTTATATATATACAAAATAATTATACACAGTGCACCCACATATTTTATGTAAACACAAACTTTTATTTTGGATGCGATTAATCACGATTAATCGTTTGACAGCCCTAATATATATATATATATATATATATATATATATGCTGTATATATGCACACTTTTGCAGTAAAGCTATTTTACATTTTTAGTAACAAAAGCACACAACAGCAGCAAAAGTGTTTTTCAATACAACATGAACACAATAAGTACACCGTACCAATCAATTATTTTTATGGTCAATACGTACTAAATAAAATAGAAAGCGTGACCAGTATATCTAACTTTGATATTATTTTGACACTCCCGACCTGCAGAAGTTGTCAAGAGGCTTCCAGTAAATAAACAGAGACTCAAAACAACAAATAGGAGCACACAATATTTGATAAAAACAATACATTCATTGAGCCTAGATTGTATTAAAGGCAGATGAAAAACAACCTTTGCTCCTTTGCCTCGTCACAAGGGTCAGTGTGACTGGCCAGTTATCAGCACATGAGTAAAAGCAAAGGCTTGTCACATATCTGGGGGAGTGCAACCAGTGCAAAGCCAAATAAGCGTAAACTAAAATCTCAACCATGGCGAACAGGAGAAGAAATGGATCCCGTGCTAATGGCCGTGCTGGTCGAGGAGGAGTTCAACCACAACAAAGGCAGGAACGCAAGCGGCCACCTATTAAGGTTGGTTTGAACAGCTAATAATATTATAATTTCATAATTTGACTATGCAGCATCTGTTTAGCTCTGATTCCGGCCTGTTTCTGTCTGCTCTAAAATATTATGGTAACACTATATTTCCAAGGTCCACTTTAAACATTATTTTAACTTTAATTAACTTTGAAACTACATGTCAACCTAACACTCTATTACAGTTCACTATTACCCTGATGAGAGTTAGTTGACAAGCTACTTATAGTTGTCTAACGTGTACCATCATTAAAGTGTAACCAATGTTCTTAACCATGAAGAAAATAACTTACTGCAGTGAAATATGTGTCCACTTTATATGGAGAAATTTATATTAATTGCATAAATTAATGCTTTAAAATACACTAAAGATTAATTTGACGGAAATATGAAACTAAAAGAGCAGCACATGGCTTTTAATCACTGGTATTTCTCTTACATAATCTGAAGTGTGTTATCTGAGTGCATGGTACAGATTCCAAGCCTGATGCCTTCCTCTATAAAGTCACAGCAATTATTTTTTATTTTTAGGGCTGTCAAGCGATTAATCGCGATTAATCGCATCCAAAATAAAAGTTTGTGTTTACATAATATGTGGGTGCACTGTGTATAATTATTTTACATATACTGTACAAATACACACACATGCTTGTATATATTTAAGAAATATTTTCATGTATACACTGTATATAGATTTATATTATATATAAATACTTTATATATAAATCATATTTTTTTTCTTAATATACACGCATGTGTGTGTATTTATATATATACAAAATAATTATACACATTGCACCCACATATATTATGTAAACACAAACTTTTATTTTGGATGCGATTAATCGTTTGACAGCCCTATTTATTTTATAAACAGCTCATATCCACCAATCAGATCCATCGAGCAGTGGTGTGGTGTGATTAGAACTATTATCTGTCTGACAGGGGTTCCCTCCTGAACAGCTGATGGTTCTAAAGGGCAATTCCAACATCATAGATTATTGGGAATTTGTGCACACACTGATTCAAGCACATGTATTGAACACCTGCATATTTATAGAGCACTTTCTCAGCTCGTCTTATCAAACAAGGACAAGATAATTGCCCAAGGAGGTATATAAAATCTAATTTGTACATTTTGTACAACACAATTTTCGTATTGCATTTTAGGACATGTGTACACAACAAAGATGTACTAAAAATGTCAAAAACGCCTTTCACACTGATCCACAATAGCAATTTAAAAGCTTTAGAGAGCTTTTTAGACAGTTTCATGTGCTTTACAGGACCGGATTCAAGTAATTTTTTATAATAACAGCCAATATTTCTCTGATAGGCTCTAAGAGAACCAGCCATTTTTGCCAAACAATCAGGCAGTGCCTCAGACACCCCTCAAGACAAAGTGACTTTAGCCCAGGCACGCCGTGGCACTCCAGGTGAGAAAAAGTGTCGGTAACACTTTATTTCAATAGTCCACTTAGACATTCTACTAACTATAAGTAACTTTTCAACTACATGTCAACTAACTGTCATCAGAGTATTAGTAGACTGTCAGCTTAATGTCTGCTAACACTTTATTTTGTTGGTCCCCCAACAGACTATAAGTAATTTGGCGACTACAAGTAAACTTATTCTCCTAACCCAAAGCCTAACACCTAACCATAACATAACATACTGACAGTCTACTATAATATACTAATACTCTAATGAGAGTTAGTTGACACGTAGTTGAAAAGTTACTTATAATTAGTAGAACGTCTAAAGTGACTATCGAAATAAAGTGTAACCAAAGTGTCCAGTAGATACAAATTGGTGAATCCAAATTGTACTCGAAGCATGTATTTGTTTTGTGTGCAGCTCATCGGCCCGTGCGAGTATATGCCGACGGAATCTTTGACCTCTTCCATTCGGGTCATGCCCGTGCTTTGATGCAGGCCAAGAATTTGTTCCCAAACACACAACTGATTGTTGGTGGTAAGTCACACTGGTGTATGCACAGACTCTCAACACATCAGGTTGAATTTAACACAAATGAGGCTGTGAGTGAAACCGTCTGTCCATTGGTCCTAGTGTCACCGCTAAAATTTTATATGGCGCTATCCTGACAAAGCCTCATGTCCAAAAATTTGGAAAAACCAATGATATATTTCGATTTTAGTCTCTAGTCTCTTTTTCATTATCTGATGACTGCTCCATACCTTGTGTCCATCTCGGTCAGTTTGCAGTGATGCTCTGACGCACAAGTATAAAGGCTACACCGTGATGACGGAGGACGAGCGATATGAAGCCCTCATACACTGTCGTTATGTGGACGAGGTGGTCCGTGATGCTCCCTGGACCCTCACTCCTGAATTCCTTAAAAAACACAAGGTCAATTAATATTCAGTTCACTGTAGTACGAAAAAAAAAACATTATGACATAAAATGAATTTTTTAATTATGTCCATTTTGTGTGCAACCCTGTTACCACAAAACTTTTCCCCTATTAACATATAACTTTATCTACGTTTTTACACAAGTTGTTCTGTTGACTGGATTTGTCAAGTTATTATATGAAAAAATAATCAAAGAAATATATTTTTAAAAATAAATTTACATTGATATAAGTTTATTAATAATTTATTTATTTATTTTAGTTGTTTATTTATTAATATTAGCCTGACGGCTACTGAGTGACACCTTAATTTAGACTGCTTTTGCAACCGTTACCAGTGCTATTTTTATTAGTTGATTAACTACTACATTTTTTTTTTCTAATTTTCATTTTTTACATTTTTTTGTTTGTTTATTTAGTTTGTTATTTTGTAGTCTCCACTTAAACTAAATGAAAATGAGAAATACTGCCTTGAGAGCTATCTGAAATAAAATGTTAAAAAGTTTACTCATTTTTTCCCCCTTCCCTGTCTTTTATTTTATTTTATTATTTTTTTTATGTAGATGTTTGTTTTATCTTTGTTTATAAAGACAATAAAGAGTTGATCACAAAAAAAGTTTACTCATTTTTAGATATTTTATTTTATTTCGGTTAATGTTCAGTTAACCTTGCCTGTAAAATTCTAAAATAAAAATAATAAAAATAAAATAATAAATATTTTAAAATAAAATATTTTTAAATATTTTTATTTCATTTTAATAATAATAAAATAAAAAAAAACCTACATTCGGCGCAGTTTTCTATTTTTACTATATTATTATATTTAAACAATATTGACTTTTTTTTTTTAATTAATGTTTTTGCTTGACACTTGCAAAATCACTTTTTTTAACGTAAGATTATAAAATGTATTCTGCCCAAAACTTTAACAGGGTTGCAAAAATCGCAAATTACATAAATAAATAAAACATATCATTTCAAAATGAACTTGACATTCAGTTTCCATATTGAAAAAATGTGGAGAATGCTCTGTTTTATCAAAAGTTGGTTAAAAGTTAATCAAAACGAATAGAGAGATCATTGAAAATGTGAATTCATGGTGTCATACCTATTTATTTCTTTTCCTGTTGTCTTCAGATTGACTTTGTGGCACATGATGATATCCCATACACCTCTGCTGGATCAGACGATGTCTACAAGCATATTAAAGAAGCAGGTAAAGACTTTAACAGCAACCAAACTCCACAGTTATAGAGGACTCGTAAGAATAAACTTCTTCTCCATGATCTATAAGGAATGTTTGTGGCTACTCAAAGAACGGAGGGGATCTCCACCTCTGATCTCATCACGCGCATCGTTCGAGACTACGACGTCTATGTCAGGCGTAACCTGCAGAGAGGATACACAGCACGGGAACTCAACGTGGGCTTCATCAATGTAAGAAAGAAAATGAATGGCTTCAGAACACTTAGAATATAACAGAAAAGTGGCATTTACCACTTTTATGTGATCTTTGAAACACATCGCCAGCAAAAGAGTTGACAGGCCATTTCAAAATTTGCTAGCTGACAAATTTGCTAAATTTGAAGATGGGATTTACATGTTCAGGTGAACTTTTCCGACTCTTTTGATTGACAGGAGAAGAAATATCGTCTGCAACAGCAGGTGGACAGAATGAAGGAGACAGTGAGAACGGTGGAGGAGAAGTCCAAACATTTAGTGCACCGTGTTGAAGAGAAGAGCCACGACCTCATCCACAAATGGGAGGAGAAATCCCGCGAGTTCATCGGAAACTTCCTGGAGCTGTTCGGTCCAGATAAAGCCTGGGTAATACTGGAAAATAAAAAAAAGTGCTGTAGAAACAAATTTCTCTCAGAAATTGCAAGTGAATTTCACAAACGATTACAAAGAAATGGCAATTTTGTACACGGCAAAAGAATTCCTTATCAAGTACTTTTGTCTTGTTTTCCAGGACGAATATTTAAACATTCTTAAATCGAGATTAGAGCCCGACCGATAAAGGATTTTGAAAGCAGATACCGATAAAAAATTTGTTGGTTTAAAAATCCGATATATCGGCCGATATTTAATTATTTTATTTTTTTATTTCAGAAACGATGATAAGAGATGATACGCGTCATTGCTATAACTGTCACGCGCTATTAAAGAAATACTTCAGTCACATTGTCAAAAGTTTAAAGGAGAACTCCGGCGAACAATAAACCTTTGTTCTAATAAAACATCGGAACCTCGTCAATCGTTCTCTGAGGATTGTTTTCATGATAATCGAATGTAAAGAGTTTTATCTCTAAAAACTGTTTAGCGTATAATGCTAGTACTGGGGGCACTGACCAAGTGAAACGAAATCGCTAGTTTATACCACTAACAAGGCTTAAAATAGCCCCGCATTAACGCAGTAACATAACAAGGCTCCATACTTGCAAAACGAAGCATTGACAACTTTGTAAGTGTACAGACCGTTTAATAAGAACATAAGTTATAAAGACCGTTCACTTCGTGTATACATTCAGAAGCCATCTTAGGAAATAGTCTCGATAAGTCGATCCCCGAACGTCGTGATGAGTGAGCTGAACTGTATGAAGTTCAACGAACTTCTGAACTGTATGAACGACGTTCGGGGATCGACTTATCGAGACTATTTCCTAAGATGGCTTCTGAATGTCTACACGAAGTAAACAGTCTTTATGACTTATGTTCTTAATAAACGGTCTGTACACTTACAAAGTTGTCAATGCTTCGTTTTGCATGTATGGAGCCTTGTTATGTTACTGCGTTAATGCGGGGCTATTTTGAGCCTTGTTAGTGGTATAAACTAGCGATTTCATTTTAGTTGGTCAGTGCCCCCAGTACTAGCATTATACGCTAAACAGTTTTTAGAGATAAAACTCTTTACATTCGATTATCATGAAAACAATCATCAGAGAACGATTAACGAGGTACCGATGTTTTATTAGACCAAAGGTTCATTGTTCGCCGGAGTTCTCCTTTAAAGGACAGTCAGTCAACTACACTGTAACAATGCAACGTAACTATTACTAGCTAATTCCGCTTCACTCTCGGCTTATTTAACTGCAGCAAAACTGGACATGATAGTCAGTAGAGTCAATGACTGTGTAGAGTGCCCTCTGGTGGACAAACTCTACAACTCCAACACTCATGACATGGTTCAAGCGAGTTTCGTCCGTTTTTGTTTTATTTTGAAATATTCATTTATCGGCCATTATAACTGCCGACACCGATAGTTTGGAAAATGCCTAATATCGGCCGATAATATCGGCATGTCGATATATCGGTCTGGCTCTAATCGAGATACATCTACTTGAGAAGGAATAAGGCATAAGACACAAAGTTTAGTTTTCTGAAAAGTAAAAATTCTGTGTGGGAAATTCTGTCAATGATTACTCGCCTTCATGTCGTTCCAAACCTGTAATACTTTTGTTCATCTTTGCAACACAAATGAAGACTTTTGGATGAAATTTGAGAGCTTTCCGTCCTGAACTGACAGCAACGCAACTACCATTTTGACCCTTAAACTAATTAACATTAACAAAACTCAGACATTAACATATGTACAGTGTTATTTACCATTTTTCAAATTGCTTTATTTTGTGTTCTGCAGCACATGATCCAGGAGCGGAGTGGCCGTGTTCTCCAGGCTCTGTCTCCCTATCAGTCTCCAAGTACGTCGCCCAGCTCCAGTCCCACCAGAAGACGCTCTACATCGCCCGTCACCCAATGGCAACCTTTTCCATTCACCGCCACCCAAAGGAGCCTCAGTCAGCATTAGTGGGGGTGACAAAGAGGAGAACGTAGCACATCTAAGCAGGCCAAAATGTTTCATAATTGAGATCTACAATGACATGCTACTCAAAGATCTAGACTGACCTCATAATTCTGTATATATATATATAAATGCCATGATTTGTAAAACCATTTAAACACAGATATGAGCACTTCATAACTTGTCTGTCAAGTTAAGGCCTGTTCACCCCAAGAAAGAGTACAATAACTATAACTATATTAGCATCCACACCAAGGGACCACCTGCCATAGTTATCATTTCCTGTTTTAAAAGCTCGAACTCTTTAAAGTTGGGTAGTTTCTGATTGTCTGTCAATGTGTTTACCATTCATCAGCTAAAAAAACAATTGTATAAGGATAATTGTGCCATTGTGATGTAGATGTCACTATTCTCACAGAATTAGAGTGGTTACCTTATCGATAAACGATGCACATTTATATTCACAGCTGCCTTTGCTCATATGTACCATGCAGGGTATGCAGTGCCCTCCAATATTAGTGGAGGGCACTGTAAATCAACACAAGAATGACTTCAGCAAAGAAAGATGTAATGTGAGGCAAGATGTGCCAAGGTGATAGACTCCAATCAAAAGAAACTGCTGAGTGCTGAGATAAAATCGAAGGGTGCTTTTGATTTTTTTGAATCTGTAATTATCTTAACTAAAGAAATACATATTTTAAATATTTGATATACCTCCTAGTATCTTTTAGTCACTGCAAAACATTTATTTTGGATTTACTTCCTTCTGCAGGTAATTTGCATACAGCCAAATGTTTGCTTTGCCTCTATGTTTTCCATTCATTTGCCTTTGGTGCATCTTGCATTGTATGCCTTTAGTTGTGAAGCCTGCTGATCCTGTTAAGCTTCAGAAATATTTTACATTTTTTTGAGTTATAAAAGGTGAGTTGGAGTCAGGAGTCAGACTTCTGTAGTCACCTGTGGATAAGCTTTAGCATTTGGGCTTATTTTTTGTCTGGATTTTTTAATTTATTGGAGTTGATGGATATCTGGACATTCACAATGCCAAGCGATCCCTTCACAATGCTGAGCCCAGGGACAAAAAGGTTATGTGAACTTTTGCTGTGATAGTCTTTTAGAACACTGTACATTGTTGACTTCTATTTAGTTTTGGCTGGAAATAACTTTTGTAATAACTTTAGTTTCCAAACACTTGGTCTACATAACAGTAATACACTACATTGTAAAAAAAATATATATATTTTCATGATTTGTAATCACAACATTTTTTCTTTTGTCAAATCAACTTAGATCATTGATGTAGTTCAGATGACATTCAATTAATCTCCTTCATTGTATTAACTCAATTTTTCCATTTCAATGAACTTAAAATTTTAAGGCAACCAGGTTACTTATTTTTAAGTTAAACCAACAATATTTTTTTACAGTGAGACATCAAACATGCCTATTATAGTGACCTTTTGCACTTTATGCAAACTTAAATGTATGAATGTTTTTGCAGTTTATATGAAACTATATAACACCAAGTTATTGTAAAGATAGCACAAGAACATATTTTAAACAAAATGACTTGTGTATTTAGTCGTCCTCATGTATTTGTTAGGTTTCAGATCCTAAACCAATGGATATTTCAATATGGATATTCAAAATTGGATTAAATGGATATTCAAATCTTTTTTTTTTATTTAAAACCTTTTGTATTAAATGTATTATAATGACCTTTCAAGGATCTGGCCTATAAAATGTAATAATGTTTGTTCATATTTTTTTATTTTTAGATTTTAACCTTAATGTTGCTGCTAAATATGTATTAATAATCCATAGGTCTTATATAATTTATTTATTTATTTTTGTAAATGGGTTATTTACCCACCAATCAGAATGCGTCGCACTATATATACGTAACAAGGCTCTATACATGCTAACAACCGAGGGTTAATCACGTTTAAAGCCTAGCTAAGCTAATCACATCATTTCATTACATTACATAAAGAAATTCTGGAACATCAAGAACAGCAACATTATATTTCAATGGTATGTACCTTTGCAACTTTGTATGACTATCAATGATGTACAAATTTAAAGAATTTGCAGAGGCTAAAGATCTGTTAAAGATGTCCGACCGAACGGAAAAAAATGAAGATGAGCATGCTAGTGGCAACAAGAACAGAAATAGAAACAAAAGTGAAAATAGTTCATCGGAACAATCAGTATGAACTATCTACAGTTGGATTCAGGTTTTAAACATTTCTGTACAATGTGAAAAATTGTAGAGGCTCTAGTTGAGCTTCGTGCTAGCAGGTGACGCAGCAGTTTCACGATCATCACGTTTCCTCACCCCGTAAAACTTAAAGGTTATAACACTGTTATAATATCGGATAGTATAACCAGTCTTTCATTAGTCAGGATTATTAAAGACGAAACTTTTTTGACTTGCAAATTTAACTTTAAACAATGGAATGGAAGGCTGATGAAAGATGGCGCCGGTGTGGATGGCTTGCCGTCTGTTGTCTATTTTTTAAATTTGTTTTGGAATGCAAATATGCTAGCATGCACACAGTCTCATACGGACTGCAATATATTTTGTGCATCATGTTTTGGGCATTTTACATTATATATATATATATATATATATATATATATATATATATATATATATAATTTATTTTTTTAATTTATTTATTTATTTTTAGGGCAACACATGCTGCAAGTTCTCCTGGTTGACGGATTGTAAAGTAGGGATCCAAACTATTTATTAATTAAACATCTAAACTATCAAACAAACAAAGTTTTATTTTGCATATATCCATTTCATTATGTTTTATATCCTGTCCAGTGCGTGGTAAACCATGATGGTCGAGAACGTCGACAAGTGGTGTGTGACTCTGAATCATTTCCCAATCATTTCCATTTCATCGGTCAACCAAACGTAGGTCATAATTCTTTCACCCTGTTATTGCTCAAATGTATTTTTCACATGACAGACATGGAACATGACATGAACAAACCAAAACCTGACAGAGACCAGACCAAATTGTGACAAGGCCATTCTATATTGTGAATAAAGTCATGTGTAAACTTTGTGTGCTTTAAAACTGACAGAATAATTTGTTTCAGGTTTCTGTTCAATGCCTGGAGAATCCAGAGGGTGACGATGGAATAGTAGTGTTTGATTATGAATCATATCCTATTCAGCACATCGTTCAACCAAACGTATGTCATGATAATTCACTCAACCTATCATAATTGATTCATATAATGTGCTTTCATGCCGTTTAAAGGATTTAAAAGCTGGACCTGAAATTATAATAATAATGTTGTCAGTGTAAACAAACAGTGTAAAAAGTTAAATGAAATTTCAGTTTAAAGAGTTTAAATGAAATTCACATGGTTAGCAGGTCAGCTTATAGGGTTTGTTTTACATATTTAAAATCATTGTAATGTGTTTCAGGTTCCTGTTCAATGCCTGGAGAATCCAGAGGGTGACGATGGAATAGTAGTGTTTGATTATGAATCATATCCTATTCAGCACATCGTTCAACCAAACGTATGTCATGATAATTCACTCAATCTATCATAATTGTTTCATTCGTAATGTATGCTTTCATGTGATTTAAAGGATTTAAAAGCTGGACCTGAAATTACAATTATGCTGTTGTCAGTGTTAACAAAGAGAGTGAAAAGCTCAATGAAATTTCAGTTTAAACATAGTTAAAATGAAATTCACATGGTTAGCAGCAGCTTAGGGTTTGTTTTACATATTTAAAACCATTGTAATGTGTTTCAGGTTCCTGTTCAATGCCTGGACAATCCAGAGGGTGACGATGGAGTACTGCTGATTGTCCATGAATCATTTCCCATTTGACTGCACTACACTTCCCAGAATCCCTCCCGTCTTCACACCTGAACACACTCCCCCTCCTGACTACTGATTACACACCTGCACATCATCAGTAATGCAATCACTTCCAGCATTTAAACCTCAATCTGTTCAGTCTTTGTTCGGTATCATTTGCATCAAGATTCAAACACTGTACTCTAGGACTTCCAAATCAACTTACCAGTCTCCTTGTATTATCGCCGTGTCTAGTGATGGCAAAATGAGGCTACCTGAACCACTGAGACCTCGCAGCCCATTGCTTCACCTAAAGGTTCATTACTCAAAACTTCATTCAGTATTGTTCACTAGTGACACCTAGCTACTGTACAAAGAAGTAACAAACAAATTAATTAATTGTGAACCAATGACCCGAGCAGACTTATGATGTCAGTATAACACAAACCGAGGCCTCGTTTGTCATTCATCTGCGATGAATCGCAGATTCATCTGGCACGCCCATTTTTTCTCGACACAAGCTACGACGCCTCGGTTCGAATGTCACATGTCTACTCCTATGTTCCTTGTACAGTATTATCTCTGTGTCTACTTCAATGTTCCTTGTCTTTTGAGTCTCTGCTATTGAAGTGAACCATTATCCGCTCTCCTCATGCAAGTATACAAATTGTAACATTCAAGTTTCATTGTCTGGATTTCTACACACGCACTGCCTGTTTGTTCAAATAAACATTTCATTACATTCGTCCTTGTCTGTCCCTGGTGTCTTGTAACACCTACTTGTTTTAGATCCCTTTTTAACCAACACCTGGTCATATGCATGCTCATAGATGAACTATAGATTACTATAATGAATAATTGTGTGTCTGCACGTGCTACAAAACCACATTAATAACATATAAACATAATAACGTGTGCAGAATGGATGCAAATCGATTACCAAACCAACTTCTCTGGAGGAAACGACCAACCCAGAGGAGATTCCAGCACACTGCACCCAAGAAAACAAGGATCACGCAAATCGAAGAACATATAAAGAACCAGCGACTTGACCCACAGCAGGCAAGATTAGTCGCCACAGGCCGAAAAGCATGGAGACAAGTGATCGAACGAGTTGGAAAGCATACTGGTTGCGAAGTTGTCCTCCCTAAGATGCCAGCTAGGAATTATTTATGAATTTGAGTTTTCTAGACTGAGAAAGGCCAGAAAAATGTATTTTTCGGCTTATGTGGATGAATGACAACAACTCCCAGAATGCACTTGCTTAGGCCACGCCTACCGGTAACAGAGCGCAGTAGTTAAACAACAAGTCTAGGCTAGTCTAGTGAGTCTCTGTGATGAGTCTGCCTAAAAATGTGTTTCGAGATTTGGCTTTTGAGTTCTACATTCATCATGTTGTAGGGCTGCACGATTAATCGCACGGTGTTGTTATGCGCATCTAATCAGTAAAGCCGGTTCCTTGATTAGTAGTAAATCACCTTCACATGCTTTCAGATGGAGCGGCATTTACTACAAAGAGCCGTAGTTAACTGACCAGCTGATCCATATCGCATTAAATATCGTTGGCGATACGTCCTCGATATTAACGTGATATGGCTCAGCTTGTCAGTGAACTACGGCTCTTTGTAGTAAATGCCGCTCCATCTGAAAGCATGTGAACGTGATTTACTACTAATCAAGGAACCGGCTTTACTGATTAGATGCGCATAACAACATTGTGCGATTAATCGTGCAGCCCTATCATGTTGGCTGTGGCGAACAAGACGAGTGAGGGCCGCGGGAGAACGGCGCGAGGCCGGTGGCGTGATTACCGATGAGCGACACCTGTGAGACGCACCGGTCTCGTATCTCTCACGGAGGGGCGTGAATTTTCTTTGCAATGTTAAAACACACATCAACCGATTACTTATTTACATTTATTAATTTAGCAGACACTTTTATCCAAAGCGACTTTCAAATGAGAACAAATAGAAACAGTTAAACTAACAGTAGGACAAGTGCTATGACCCCTCTCAGTTAAAGTTTTTTTTTAAAGAATAGAAGCGACGAGAAAAGAGAAAGTGTTAGTATTACAGGTTCAAGTGCTGTCGAAAAAGATATGTCTTCAGCAGTTTCTTGAAAGAGGCTACTCACTCAGTAGCTCTAGTTGAGTTAGGCAGCTCATTTCACCAACAGGGAACAGTCATAGTAAAGGTCCGAGAAAGAGATTTTGTGCTTCTTTGAGATGGTACCACAAGATGACATTTGCTAGCAGAGGACAAGTTTCTGTATGGCACATACACTTAATGTGATGGTTTAGCATTCATGTAAAGACTACATTCAGATTCACTAATCGGAAGTAATTCGGTTAGATTGAAACAAAAGCTGTCCATGTAAACTATGAATGGCAACTGCAGAAAGCAGAAGCTGAATCCTGGACATCGACGGCCGGACATGTGCATGAAAAAGAGGATGGTAACCCCTACTACTCAGCTTTCTCCACAGAACAAGAGCCTTCTAGCTTAGCTTCCAAAAAAAGATGGCCGACACTATGTGTTCACTCTGTGAGTGAAATCACCCTCTATGGGCGGGTTGAGAACATGCGGGACAGACCCTACTACTGACTGAAGTCTTTAGCCTCATGACAAAAAATCCTACGATGATGCAAAATGACGATTTTTGCGTCATCAGAGGATTTTTTCCAGACAAAAAATACATAAATCTCTCGTCTCAGGGTGGAAAGCATGGTAATTCGAAAATACTACAGGTTTTCTTACAATGATTAATGCTAAATCCTGAAGTATCTCTTTAAGGACACAGAGTGAGGTAAGTAACTACAACAGAAGCAGGCGAACTATCCTTTTGAGTTGTGCCATTCATTTGAGATATAACCAGCCCCTTAAATCACATAAAACTGTGGTTGGTCATTGAATGCTTTGGTCAGATGGCCCCTTCCTGTAGGCATGGACCAGAATTAACTACCATACACCAGAGTCTTTGCTAGTGTTTCCTGTAACTGGCAAAACTTTAAAAATAATTAAGGAGTGTGCAGCCACATCATGACCAGCAGAGGTCAGCACATAACATTTTAACTTAGTGTGTTTCACCTCAGTGTGTCCCCTTTCATAATGTGAGGTAACTCTTTGGTAATCTGTCTATATTCTTCATTTGTAGAGATTGTTAACAGTACAGACAACCACTTTTACCTTGGATCGGTTAAACAAACAGGTCCTAATGAGCTTCTTTTTGGCAGGCGATCTAGACATCTCAGTGATTTCTGTTTCCACCATACAGAAATGGAAGAATAATGTGACCAAAAATTGGTGGGAAACTTATCAAACTTTGTGTGCTGTGTTTTCTACATATGCATAATCTATTTTTGTAAGTGCTTCTCAGCTCATTGACAATTTGAAACATTGTTAAAGCATGACAATTTGTTAGTGAGAAAAGGACAGAGAAAGACGAAACAGGAGAAGGAACTACTTTAGTCTGTCCCTCTCCATGGGTGTCCAAAAGATTGCAGTCTCCTTTGTACGAGCAATCACCTCTGGCATGTGTGCACCTGTTTTTAGTGACCAAACATTGAGTTATTGTAGAGTGCTATTTAATGCATTTGGTTTTCAAACACAGAATAAGAATATGTCTAATTTTGAATTAGCATTGGCAATATGATTAATTGAATCCTGTGTCCATTGTTACCTTGTCCTTGAACAAAGAGGTCAACAACAGACTGATATGTCTGCCAAAATAACTGTTGTACTGCTTGAATAAGGTGTTAAGAGTAATAACTCACTTCACTCACCACTTGCAACTCTATAAATACATGGTAGGCCTCTCATTTGTCTGAAATGAACTTAGTCAGCACTTCAAGCTCATAGTCAACGGCCTTGTGCGGCGCTACTGTCCAGAAGCAAAATGGCAAACAACCATCTCACTGTTTCTAGGAGGCATGTCTGAAGCGTTGGGCATTTAGTGGACAGATTATCTCAATTACCTGCCAAAGTAAATCGCCAGCTAGATTTAGCCTCATGCAGGACCATATAGGCAACTTGAGGCACCAGCGGTTTCAGGGAACTGTGATGAAATCAAAATGAATAGAAACATATTCTGGTGTGTTACCGGGAAGATGACATATATGCAATATCAGCTGTTTCTTCAGAAGAAATAGTTGACTGTAATTCAAGTGTTCCACAAAAACTAATTTGCCCATGTAATACAGTATACATTATTATAATATAATATAATATAATATAATTAGGGCTGTCAAATGATCAATCGCATCCAAAATAAAAGTTTGTGTTTACATTACATATGTGGGTGCACTGTGTATAATTATTTTATATATAAAAATACACACACATGCTTGTATATATATTTTCATGTATATACTGTATGTAGATTTATATACAATTTATATTATATATAAATATTTTATATATAAATAATATTTTTTCTTAAATTACATGCATGTGTGTGTATTTATATATATCTATATATCTATATATATATATATCTATATATATATATATATATATATATATATATATATAAAATAATTATACATAGTGCACCCACATATATTATGTAAACACAAACTTCTATTTTGTATGCAATTAATCGCGATTAATTTATATAATTTATATATTTATATATAATATGAAAAATATAATTTATATTATATATAAATATTTTATATATAAATAATATTTTTCTTAAATTACATGCATGTGTGTGTATTTATATATATATACAAAATAATTATACATAGTGCACCCACATATATTATGTAAACACAAACTTCTATTTTGTATGCAATTAATCACGATTAATCGCCCTAAATATAATATAATAATAATTGTCAGGATTATGTACTTTAGTATTCTGATTTGTTTAGTTCCTGCTTCTCTGCTCAGTCCAGTTCTGGTTTGCTTGGTTACTAATTATCTCCTTGTTTGTTTCAATGGTTATGTATAATTATCACCCGTCAGTCATTATGTTCATCTTGTATTTAAAATCCCTGTTTTGTTCAGTCCTTTCTCCCTTGTCGATTTTCATTCCAGTTTGAGTTTTTGTTTATATTTCCCCTGGTTTTGTGGATCACAATAAGCTGCTATTCCTTATGATACCCTTCATCCTGCAATTCCTCATGACCCTGTCAGATAAAATATGTTGCCAGGTTTACTAATAGGTGGTTACAAGTAAGCCCTTTAGTCTTTAAAGATTATTATTATATTGCATGTTTTTTTTTCATTATAGGTTTGTGTTCTATTTAATGATGAGTCATAAATGTGTTAGCTATAGCTTATAATTGAAGTTTCCTCTTTGAAATCATACCTATGTGTCATCTTAAGCTGTGAGTATTTTGAAGAGCAGGTGCAAAGTTAAATGAGCCCCATTGTGTGTGTGTGTGCGTGGGGTCAGCTGCCGCAAGCATGAGCGGATCAACTATGCAAGTATGGAAAGAAGATGGCACCTCATAGTGCTCTATATTCAGTGACAGGTTTTGCATAACCACAGGCAGCGCTCTCTAGGTTTCCAGGAAGATAAAATGGAGTTCTAGAGCAAATCATAAGCTACGTCATGACAAACGGCTTCAATGCCTCTTGTTATTCATGGAAAGTTCTGGGGGTGTAAAAGGGTGGTCACTTTGATTGACATTTTCCTAGAAGTTGATGGAAATTGTTCAGGCTGTTAATGCTAAATTATCCCCAATGATAAATATACTGAATGAAGTGTGCATTTAACACAGTGGGTTAAGACAATAACCTAGTTAAAGGGACACTCAACTTTTTTTTTAAACAGGCTCATTTTACCACTCCCCCAAAGTTAAACTGGTGGGTTTTACCGTTTTCGAATGTATTCAGTCGATTTTCTGATATTTAGAAGAATATCAGTAACCATACAGTTTCTGGTCTCATTGACTTCCATAGTATATTTTTTTCCAACTATGGAAGTCAATGAGACCAGAAACTGTCTGGTTACTGATATTCTTCTAAATATCAGAAAAGCGGCTGAATGGATTAAAAAACGGTAAACCTGAACTGTTTAACTCTGGGGGAGTGGTAAAATGAGCCTATTTCCAAAATTGAAGTATCCCTTTAAGACAATATTTGGAGTTTTATTTATCTAGCTAAGTCTTTCTAATCCTATAGTGGTTGTCCTATTTAAAGTGTCACTGAACTTGAAAAAAGGCTTTTAAAGCTGCAGTCTGTAGCTTATTTTTTGGGTTAAATTATCCAAAATACATATTTGATAAAATACATAACCAGCCAGTGATCAAAACCGTCTGCTCGCCTTAGCTCGATTCAAAACGGTAAGTTTGTAATAATGTTTTTAACTCCAGCGGTATACTCGTGGATTTCAGCGGGAGATTCGAGCATGTCTTTACGTCATTACGTCACGTCTGTACACATAAAGAAGAGTCTCGGCTAGTATAAGCTATATTGCGCGTGAGGATGTTGGAGGTGGAGATTTATAGGCTTTTCTCACAGCACTTGATATAATTAAACTTAAAAATTTGATGGTGGCTTCAGAAAGGTTTAAACGACAATCATCTGTGACAACAGATTCACCCGCCAGAATTTGCACGGTTTTGCGTGATTTGCGTGTTAGATTTAATTAGCGCGATTTACTGCAATGTCAGAACCAGAACAAAAGTGGATGTTTCTTACTAGTTCCGATAACATTTTCCGGTGGAAATTATTATGTTGGTCATACTTACAAAAAGAATAATCTGTGATTCTGAATGCCAGTATCCACACCGGCACGATGACTGACACACACTCTCCTCAAATATCGTGTTCATCCACGCTGTGCCGTGTCGATAGTGTTGACGTACAACTCACGTAAAGTGATAATTACGCGCATGACTGCAATTGCAGATTTCGAACAGAGATGGCGACAAAGAGGAAAAATACCAGACTGCAGCTTTAAACTAAAAAAGCTACTGGTTTTAAGATTTAACTATAAACAGAACTGCACACAAACAATGAGGTTTGAGTGAAACTAACTGAGTGACCGTCTAATAGAAAATATAACAACAACCTATATGAATCAACGAAGTTGAAATAAAAGTACAGAGACTTGAATAAGTGAATGGATTTTCACTTGTTAATTTAAAGAACAAACAGTCTACAAGAATAAATCAGACTTTCTTTTTATTACTTTTAACCATAAATAATTTATTTACTGCTCAACACAGTATTGTTCATTCAGAATAACTTTGATCATTGACTTGATTGGCTTGCTTATAATCATGCCCTATTTGTGTTGTTCATACATTAAGTTTAACCTGCTATTTAGGATTGTAGGCCTACAGTATCTGACATCTGTTTGTTCCTCTGCTTGCCCTGTGATCCCTCTCATATATCATTCTCCGTTTATCGGTCAAGTTAATAGCAGACATACTCCTACTGTGTGCAATGTCCTGGCAGAGAGCAAAAGGCTGTAAACATAACTGCATTAGTCTAACGAGAGACAGTAAAAGTGTTTAAATCATGTAGACAGATGTCAGAGTCTAACATTCCTGAAGTAGAGACAGAACGAAATATTATATTTGAATATTACCCATGCCATTTCTGAATACTCAAAATTAAAATGTAACAATGCTCTCTGTCTAATTCAAAAACGCAAAGACCCTTATTCATCGTCTGGAATCGTTTAAAGCCCTTTGAACAGTTTGGAGTTTGCACTGAAACTCTCATTTGGACCTTGAACCTTTTGGTTCCCATTGAAGTCCATTAAAAAGGAGAAAAATCCTACTTTAATGTTCTTTTTTTTATTTTTTACACTTTATCTTGGAGTATGTGTGTGTAGGCTGTTAGGTATAGGCTACTGGAAGTGATTTGTTTACATGGTGACCTCTACAGCGGAGAGATTTGGACAGGTGGTATGTGTTTGTTCAGAAATAATGGTGCTAATCTAGTGTCTACAAATGGACACATGAACCTCTCATGTGTTGTCGGTAGCAATCGTCACAGGCGTTTACTGCGCACAAACAATATCCATCCATCCTAAACTGCTGATTTTCCAAACCACTTTTCCAGGGGTTACAGGGATGCTGGAGCCTATCCCAGCATCTTGGACCATTGATAGCATGCTGAACAGATGGCTAGTCAATCACAGGGCTAACATATAGCCAACGCAGTACGCAGTCATTTAGCTTTGGTTTTTAGCGTGCGCACAAAATGACATCGCAAAATAGTGATATCTGCGGTTGTTGTCGGGTAAGGGGTTTGAATTTTGTGAAGCTCAATGTTATCTCCTTCCCTGGTCCAAAACATTGAATTACACAGAAAAATATACCAATTACACCGGAATAGTGTTTCGTTTTCAGAGTCACGCATAGCCCGAAATGCTCCAAGTTCATCACCAGAGTGAAGCTGAAACAGAAGCTAATATCATGTCAGAGTGAATCGCAGAGGCAAATATTATTTATTTTCATAAACTGAATATTTTTACAAACAAAAGCCTTTAAAACTGAAGCAGTTGAAGCAGCTAACTTTATGAAACACAATAATTGGTCTCTGCCAATAGAGTGCCGAAGTCATGATGTCACTCTGTAGGCTAAAACGTGGAAGTGAGTTAGCATTTTAGCACTACCGGTTCCCTCGCTCTAAAGCCTATGGGTTTTTTTAATGGGTTTTTGCTAAATCGCCTGAAATAAGGTCTGTGGAGAACAAAGCCTCTAAATATTTTCACATTTTTGATCTATGATATAAAACACACCAGTTACACACAGTTATAACCTGCTTGTGGTTTTTCAAGTTATTGTGAAATTTTCAAACTTTATTATAAACAAACTTATTGTTTTTTTTTTTAACTTTAAATAGGCTTCAAAATATATACATTTTGGATTAACTTTTTATCTTGATTAACAAAGAGTTGTGACCCTTACACATTTTGTCTAACACAGATCTTATTTTTTGCGATTTTCCAAAACTCTATGGGGAAAATGCATTGCTTTTCGACGTAGGGAACCCAAGCACCGCTAGCTTCCGAGTTGTCCTACAAAGTGACGTCATCACTTCGGCACTCTATACTTTTGCCCACGGCTATTTACTCTCGTTTTTGATAAAGAGAGCCATCCTAGCGCCATCGCTATAAGACGAATTGTTTCTCCCTTAGGACATCCTACTTTATTTGACAAAAAGACAAAAGTAATCTTCATAGCACTGGTTGTATTTGCATAGTTTCGCTTCACAAGCACGCTGTCTAAACAAAAGACTCTCATTAATCAGCATTGGTATTGACTGTACTAGACACGGTTATTGTTCCTATTAGTAGTTCTCTGTTCTCTAGTAGGACTAAAGCAAATTTACATTAGAATGTGTGCATTCCCGAGCCCTATGTGTGTCGGTCTTGAACATCCATAAACGTCTAGCACACTTGGAGACATATATTTACCTCTGGGCTTAAATGGAGGTTGCCATAGTGCTTAACAAATTACTGCAATTATGCTCACTGGGCTAATTGCCCGTGGGCACCAGCTGGGCAGCAGTGGTTGGGAAAGGAGATATAATTCCATTTGAATGACATTGTCAGTGGGGGACTGGATACTAGAATGGACATGTGGTCTGTCTCTAAAGGGAAAGTGTTTCAGTCACCAGTCTAGCATGTATAATGTCAACCATCAAAAGTCGGTGATACATAATTACCTGCAAAGCTGGAGGAAGGGGTCATAATTGCAATAGTGGACAATGAGTCTATATGTTGACATTAAAGGATGTAGAAAGATGCTACAGTAAGAAATATAAATATATCATATAAATTAAAGGTGCATTGCACAACATTTCATGTTAAAAATAGCCGTTTTTCTAACCCATATACATGCTTAAACAATTGCCCGATGGGCTGCACTGCGATTGCCTCTATAATCCTGGACAGGAAAATAAATAAGAGGGATTCGGGACGGAATTTGAGACTGGGCGTGACGTCATGCGCGTTCACACTCGCCTCGCTAAGTCTAGCAGGTTTGTGTATTCGCCACCATTCTCTGTTACAGCCAAGACAACTCGAGCGACAAAACTTTAGTCAACTTTCGACAAAAGTAGAAGGTGGATTCAAAGAGACCGGCTTGTAGTTCATTCCATGACTCTGTGTAGTAGAGCCAGACCGATATTATCGGCCGATATTGGGCATTTTCCAAACTATCGGTATCGGCAGTTATAATGGCCGATACATGAATATTTCAAAAATAAAATAAAAATGGAAGTAACACACTTGAACCATGTCATGAGTGTTGGAGTTGTATAGTTTGTCCACCAGAGGGCACAATACACCATCCCTGTTGGCAACACTCATTGAGTTGGTCACGAGACATCCATTGCTTGAATAACAATTAAAAGAACATCCCCATCAGTTCCCTTAACTCATATAAGCATGACAAAATTTATGACTATCATGTCCAGTTTTGCTGCTGTAAAATAAGCCGAGAGTGAAGCGGAATTAGCTAGTAATAGTTACGTTACGTTGTTACAGTGTAGTTGACTGACTGTCCTTTTAACTTGACAATGTGACTGAAGTATTTCTTTAATAGCGCGTGACAGTTCTAGCAGTAAGACGTATCATCTCTTCTTGGCCTGAAAATGTATGTTTTACAATTTGCAGTATGACATAATCCATTGCTAAATTATGGCTCATCATAGACTAAAGCTAGCTAATGCCCCTTTCATCAGTCTGTTCTGTTGTGACAATAAAAGAAACGTAAAAAGTTAGTTAAAACACATAAATAAATACAAATAACTAATGTTAGGGAAATCTGTTAATGTTTTGTTGCGCGTTTCTGAAAAAAAAAATATATATCGGCCGATATATCGGAATATCGGATTTTAAAACCAAAAAAATATTTGTATCGGTATCGGCCTTAAAAATCCTTTATCGGTCGGGCTCTACTGTTGCTATAGAATAGCTATACGTATCGCTACGGGCTTGACTCCTGTACCACGCAATTTAAAATCTCAAACAATCGTGAGCATATCCTGCATGCATTAATCTAATGGAAAGAGATAGTGAGTAGATATTTTGAAAAAATGTCTTTTCAAATCAGTGGGACTCTGTGTTGTTTTGGACCCAGTTTCAATGCATGGACAAAAACATTCTTCAAAATATCTAACTATAGGGAAGGACACAAGTTATTCCCATCATAAATAACCGTACTAAATGTGATTTCTAACATATTTGTCCATAAACCAGTTCCCTCAGGATGGCGCCAGTCCCACAAAAGCCAGAATTTCTTCTCAAAATAAAGTAATCCAAATTTTACACGGCAAAGACCATTGTCGATAACTAAGCAACAAGGGAGTGTTTTAAAGTCCTAAATGAGCAAGCCACGTTTTTTTGTCATTTCTGTCTCTTTCACACACTGACAGACAGAAAAGGCCTCAAAAGAGACGTATTAACTAACCGCGGCAGAGCAGAGACTCCTAACCCAGTGCACTTCAAACTCTCAGCCAGGTAATCACACTACAGTCGTTTTGAGTGCTGAAGCTGATTGACTTCTATCGCTGATTTTCAAAGACTAGCAATCACTTTTACAATGACTTTATATAATGGAAACTGACACAGAACAGAGCACGGTTGAGTGAGGGAACGAGGAGAAAAAGATTTCTCCTTGTGTGGAACAATTGCATAAAGGTGATGAGGTTCTGACCTCTGACCTGAGATACGTCCAGCTGAAGCAAGACACAACGTTGACGCTAAAACACTTCCAAAACAAAATTATTTTAGAGACCATAAGGCATCAGCCCCATTGGTCTGATCCATAAATTTAAATCTTGATTTAAGTCAGCTGATCACTGATTGGTCCATTTGGAGTGTGTTCATGAAGCCTTCTATAAATCGCGCGACCATTATGGTGATGAAATATGAATTTGTTTTGCTCTGTTTTCTATGAACTGCCCAATAGTTTCAACCCAGCAGGAGTCACATCAGAATTCAAATGGATAGAGGTACCGCTGAGAGAATGAGAGAAAGCTAGAAAACACGAGTAAATGACCAGATTGTGGAATGATGGAGCTGAGAATGCGGCTTCGAAGCAATCAGAATTTAAATCACAGCCATCCGGAAAACTAACTGTGGTTCTAGCCAATCAAAAACAGATGAATACGCATAAGAGAATCATAAACGGAGCATGGCGAACTGTTAAAAAAAAAAAAAAAAAAAAGGGATATCATTTTTGAGATATATATAATATAAATGCATAAAACTTTCATATTAATAATTGTCAGAATGAAATTATTCTTTTTGGTAGACTTAAAAAAATTATTTATTTTCAGCCCTGAGCACTTTGACATCATCGTATGTCGAATTTACTCAAATGCAGTCCAGTCGTAAGTGAGAGCCATAAGCGCAGCTGCACGAAACAGGACATTCATGAAGACAAATCATCTTTTATCCAGAAATCTGAAGTGCTCAAAGAACAAATAACAAGAAAGGGTCCATCCTCTAAGTAAGACTCGAGTAAAACCGATGCTATGAGTCAATTCATGGTAATCTTTACAAAGCAAACAGTCATGGGAAACAAAGACATTTAACTGAAGCACACGTTGACATCTCTACACTGCATGGTAGATGATTTCACCCCTTTCAAAACATAATGGCCTTCTATTTAACGATATTCAGGCTCAATTTTCAACAATTAATTACACTGGATTGGCAGCGCAAAAAATGTCAGCGGCCATGAAAGGGATTTGATTTCAATTATCTCGCCTCAAAGGGGGTATGATTTCCGAATACACTTAAGCAAAATTATAACAGGACTTTGCTCCCCAGAAAATTGGGTGTGTTTAAAGAGTGATTATGTGGTGAATGGACGGGTGTTGAATGGGAGTGAATGCACCAGGCTCCCTCTGAAAGGCACTCAATTATCCCTGATTGCTCCCCTTCACTGTGAAGCCAGTGGAGATACCTGCTATTGCTGTGATTGAGGGAAATTTACATGCTGCACTTTCTGCTGAGGGAAACAGAAAGGGCTGTGGGGTTAAAGATTTTTTTTAATAGACAGCCGAGGGGTCAGTTCGGCAAATGCAGTAAAGCGGTAATCGAGGAGAAGTAGGCCTAACGGGTCAACGAGAGGTGGCGGTGAATGAGATGACTGAAGAGAAAGGGAATAAAAGAAACAGCAAAAGTGGTTAAGGTGGCATGCATAGATGTAAAGACTTGTTCCATGCGGCACTAATTCGTGTACAATTTCAGGACGTTTGAATAAAAACCTACAGTCTGTCTAGTCACGTTTTTCAATCCTTCATGCAAACATATCTTTGCTTCCAAGTTAGAAAGAGTTATGTTTCTTTGCATTTGCAATTCTTTTCTTTCATTGGGTTGAGAGAGAAAAGTAAACATTTTAGGATTCACAGACACTATTCTGTCTGAGCCATCCCTCATCAGGACATTTGGTATACATACATGCATACATGCGCACATATAATCACACACATATGAAGAGTTCAGATGCAAAAGCCTCTAAATGCCATTTGAAATTTTCTTCTAAAATGACCATTTTCATCAAGCTTGTATATTTAAGTTCAATAATTTCACTTAAATGGCAATGAAGATTACCTATTAATTGTCATTTAAGTGAAATTACTGAACTTAAATGTACAAGTTTGATAAAAATGGTCATTTTAGAAGAAAATTTCAAATGGCATTTAGAGGCTTTTGCATCTGAACTCTTCATATATTGTATATGTAAAGTTGTATGAGAACCCATGAGATGGGGACACGTTGTATTTAGTGATGTCAAATCGATTATCACATCTAACAAAAGTTGGTTAATATGTAACAAAGTTATATGTTAGATGCAATTAATCAATTTAGGTTGAATATCTTGGGTTCTCATACAACTTTATCAAGCAGTGATTCAGTTTGTGATTGAAAAAAAAGCTTATAAAGACACCTGCACTTCCATAGTTATACTTGCTAATCCTCCTACTCCTCAAGTCACCATATAACCAGAGGTCTCACAATAGCAAGCCCTGAAAAAATGTTCAGTTCCTTTCTTTATAGAAAGTGTCTTAATCCTAGTTGGTAATCAGTGGTTTAAATTGACCATTCAAACATTTGAACACGTTAAAGCCCTACGTGGAGGAGGAGACCTCTGAATAGTGGTTTCTGAATAGAGTTTCAGGACATTATAGGCTATATTATTCATTGCTTTCAATGTATAGGTCAAAGATGCTACACAACACAGTCCCACGCTGGTCCAACGACATGCTGTTTTTCACTGATCAGATGACAAATCACCGTACACACCAAACTAATTGGATGAAGCTTAGTTCAAAGGAGTTAAACAAGGGGTTTTCTTTAAAGAAAGAAAAGTTTTTACGAATGGCATCGACTTAACAACTGCCTTTGACAAGAAAAAAGGACAGTAGGAAGCAGAGACAAGCGTAAGCCTCTTAATTTGGGTGAATAGTGAAAACAAGTTTGGGCATTAATGCAGATTACATGGACACCTATGGAGGTGTTAGCTAAATCTTTAAATTTTACCTTTCTTCACAGCAATTCCCATGGCTGCAGAGACGACCCCTTGTTCTAATGAAGGTAACAGAAGGCAATAAATGTTTATTTTCTCGTGTTCGTCCTCATACTATGATTATTTGTTTGTTTCAAATATCTATAATGTTATTAAAAATACGCTCAAACAGATCAGCGAACTGGTGCCATATTTAAAAACAAACGGGCTAGCTTGTTAGCCCCAATCTGCATTAAAGGGATAGCTAGTTCTCGTTGAAATTAATTGTTTATATGTTTTAGCTTACCTCAAGTGCATCCAAGATGTAGGTGTCTTTGTTTCCACAGTATATTCAATTTTGACATTTTTCCGTCAAACCGTTGTTGTCTGTCAGTCAAATAATTGACTTTTAGGGGGTCCACCTCAAAGAGCATACACAGAGAAGTCAAAATTAAACATGATTTAATGACTCGTGAATGTAGTAGGCCTACACATTGGTGGCCTAAGACACGAAACTTGTGGTTTGTGTGAGAAAACGAACAGTATTTATATAGTTTTTACCTCGTGTTAACAGCTACCTGCATCTTAATGTCCAACTGAGCCGAACCGTCCAAACGTTACGCCGGAAGTGATCTCTCGCGCTTCTAGGTCACGCATTGTTTACACGGCGATTTTGGGAGTTTTACCTTTCACTAAAATACTTGGATATATCGAAATAGTCTTCCATTGCGATGTCCCGTATATCTAAATATGTTTAGTCTTAAAAAGTCTGTAACCTGTCCATATATTGAAGAAGAATTAAAACAACACAAAGCATTTTCGATTCAGTTCATTTTTATTTTCACATTATCTTAATATTTCCCTGGCTAATTCATCAAGATGAGCATATGGTATTTTATTTCCTTCCCTGAATTGTGGCTCATAAGTTTAATAAATATAAATAAAGCTCATAATACAACCATAACAAAACTGTTTTAGTACAATTCTGTAAACAGAAAGAAAAAAAATCCTAATGTCTGATGTAGAATAAATACTTGTAGAATAAAATACTGTTACAGAACAAACCTTGAAAAAGTGTGTAAGAGTAACACCTAAAAGCTTCCCCGGTTTATTTCCTTAGATATAGCTGTTGTATCCATTTACAATTATGAAAACAGGATGAAAATATCTAGAAGGTTTATTCAACAACTGTTGAACAAAGAATTATTAGAAGATATTCAACTTCCAGAGACTGAAGAGACGTGTCTATCTATAATAACTCTGTAGATATTAGTGCTTCTGCTTGACTTTGGTCTGATCTCTCAGATGAGGTGAGATGAGTCTCAGCACTCCTCTTTTCCAGCTATTCCTGCCGCCGTGATATGAGTCAGTTGAGCTGAATGCTCCTTCGCTTTGAGACGCAGCGCTGCTATGCTGGAAGCATGGAAGTCCACCGCTGGAGGGGACGGTAAGGGTGGTGAAGAGGAGAGAAGGTTGTTGGCGAGGTGGGAGCGTTGAATTGAACTCTCGATGGCAGGAAGGGGTATCCTTTGCAGTGCCATTGGACCTAAGCTTGTAAACAGTCTGTTGAGAAACGTAGAAACAGAATATTGTAGCAAGGAACGGAACTTAATTGTTTTGTGTTGGACGTGCAGATGAGGCTCACCTTCCGAAAGTGGGACTCATGAAAGCGGGGTGTCTAAACATGGCTGCCCCTAACAGAGCGCTGAATCCGTGAGGGGAAGCAGAGTTTGGGGGTGGCTGAGCCAGTCTTTGTAGGGGGCCAGGCCAAGCTGAATCAATAGCTGGATGCGGGTTTGGGACAAAAGGATTCCCACTCAGGTAATGACATAAGGACTGTGGAGCTGAGGGGGTTCCAGGATAGTGTAGGCTCAGAGTGTGTGAGTGAACCCCCGCCTTTTCCCGTTTCCTCCATTTTGCACGCCGATTCTGGAACCATACCTTGAGAGAAAAACAATGCTTTTGTCAGTTACAAGTAAAAAGAACAGTTTGTACATTTGGTAAAGAAATCTTGTCCCACTATGAAAGCACATCAAGCTATTGCTATATATTTTTTTTCTTTTCTGTGTGACATTGTAAAGCACATACATACTTGTGTTATTTTAATATAGAAAAATTAAGTTGCTATTATGTTTGCTTTTGCTAGTTTCCACTTAGTTAAAGAAAATTCAAGCTAGAATACAGTCTCAAATAAAATATTCTTGGATTTCACAAGAAATGCAGTGTTAACAAAATACTGTCAATTGCCAGGGTGCCTTACATGTATTAACTTCACTCATTCTCTATTTGTTTTAATGTGATTTGTATGTATTTTTATAATTTCACTTGTTTCTATTCGCTCTTAATGTATGTTATTTGTATACAGACTTTTATGTATGTTGTCAAGACAAATTTCCCAGCAATGGGACTAATAAAGTATAAAGTAATGTTACAGAACTTGTATTATTTCTGCATCTCATCCGTGATAATACATGACTCATGACTGAGAAAAACTGTTCCTAAAAATTTTAATCCTGTCATTCATGTCTTTCTAAAACTGAATGACTTTCCGTCTTCTAAACAAAATGTCTTATTTTAGATTTTAGATTTACTAGGGTGAGTAAATATGAATGATAAAATAAATTTGTATTATTGGGATAACTATTTCTTTAACACAGAGGGTTGTTTGCAGATGGAAATGGTTTATAAAAAAATATAGGCTATAATTAGAATATAAACAGAAATTGGAAATAACATGCTTTAGTAAAATATAAAAAATAGGAACGTGTAAAGTTAAATAAAAGAACCTCGAATGTTGCATATTCTTGGACATTTTTTTCATCTGATTGCCCAATTCTCACTTAGAGCTACATATTTAGATCTTATTTTTAGGTTGCTTTCAGTGTATTGACAAGCTTCTATACACAAATCCAAAAGGTATAAGTGAATCTTATATTTTCGATAGTGTAGAATTGTAAAATGACTCCAGTCACGAAGAGTGAAAGGGAACAGGCTATATACTGAATGTTAAAAAAGGTGAGATGAATAAGAAAGTGACTTACTTGCACTCGTGCTTCTGTAAGATCAAGTCTCATTGCTAATTCCTCCCTTTAATTGCAGAGAGAAAGAGAGAGAGAGAGAGGTAGGTCGAGTCTTCATCTTTTTTTAACTCACATTAACATTTAACTAAATTTATATATATATATATATATATATATATATATATAGGTTATTTATTCGTTTACAATATTGTGAGCAAATATTCAATCTATTTATTCAAACATTCCCCATTGAAATGGCTAATGTAGGTAACCTGTATTGCAACGAAAATATATGAAATATAAATTATAATTAATGCCTAAACTTTTTTTAATTAAACATTAAGTGTTTTTTATTCTATTGAAAATGACTGTTGTCTTAAATCAAGATGTGACGGAAAATGCAATTCAACCAATAAAATTATTATTGTTTATGATTGCATAACGTAAGGCCAACATGTAAGTGAAATGATTTGCCAGGTGTAGCCGTTACCTTGTGAACACATCAGGGTAGTGTGTCTTTTGAAAAGCTCTTTCCAGTTCCTCAAGCTGATAGCTGGTAAATGTGGTCCGGTATCTCCTCTGTTTTCGTTTTAACATCCCATCTTCAGTGTCACTTCCCGCTGATAAAGTAGTTTCCTCACAATTCTTCAAATATGCGTCTCGTTCTTGCCGCCCCACATGTGTGTCTCTCTCGGCTTCTTCCTCCTCCGGTTTTGGCGTGGGACTGGACGCTTTTTTGCAGGACTGTAGAGACGCATGTTCCTGATACGATCTAGCACGAGTGATGCTTAGAGAGGCTTCAGTAATTTTGATCTTTTCACAAGCTGTGTGTAGCAGTCTTGCCTCGTTTTCGTTTGTGTGAATGTCTATGGTGGAGGAGTCTGTCAACCCGGTGAAGGGGCGGCGGAGCTTCGGCGGCAGGTGCATGTCTGGCTGAACGGACCACACACTGTCCGGGGATGCTGTTGTCAGTGAAAATAATCTAAATTATTATTAATAGAATTAACTAAGTTATAAATAAGAACATAATTTAATTAGCCTACACAAGGAAGACTATACGTGTGTTGTCTGTGCAGTTTAATTTAATATGATATGTTCTTAATGAGCATTAGCTGCACTGTTAAAAAAAGTGCAATCAACTTGGATGTTTAAGTCATTTCAACTTAAATTACATTAAACTGACTTAAATGAGCTGAATCTTGTTCAATACTAGCAAAAAATATTAAAAATGCTTAACTTATCTTGATGAGTTAAAGCAAAGTAAAAAAAAACGTGTCGTCATGTCTTTTTTTAGGGTGACTTATGTAATTACTCTGTAGGACTACTTATAACAACTGCACATTGTTATTGTAATAAGGCTAATTGTAATACAATTAATAAATTGTTGGGCCTATTTCAAGTCCCCTAAATAAATTCATAGCCTGTTTAAAGCCAAAGTTCATCTCTCGAATACCATTAATAATTCAGTGCAATACATGAAAACCACAAAAACAGGAATGCATCACAATAAGCGACTTACCTTTAACTTTTAAGGAACCTTTCCTTCCTAGAATACTGTCGATACTGTACGAGGACAACAGCTGTGATTTATATTTGCAGTTTGTTTGGTCTGGATTTGCCTCCTCTGCTTCTTTGCTCATATCTCTGGCTTTAATGAAGGCTACGCCGAAATCAAAAATCCATTGAGCGCTCGCGTCCCGGTGCTCTCGCTGCAAAAGCTCGCGCACGCCGACCTTTGTACTGATGCTTCAGCTTCCAAAACTGATGTAGAGCATCTGATTGGTTCTCCGATAAAAGCCTCTGCCACAGGCTGTGTCCTTCAGTTTAAAGACACTTCGCTTTATCTGGCAATATACTCATTTATCCAATACATTTCAGATTGAAATCGACTAGCCTACTTCAGAATGTCATTAATAATAACAGCAATAATAGCCTAACCAAATAAATAATAGCTAACAGTAATAATAATTATTATAATAATAATCATAGCCGATTTTTATTATTGTTGTTGGTAATGTTACTTTTAAACGCAAGCCTAGAAAAAGAAAGAAATTACAATTCCAAAGACATCTTTTCAAATTAACATTATTGCATATCTTCTGTATTTTTATATATATAATTGTAGGCCTATGTTCTGTTTGTAGAACAGAAATCAAGCGTGGCACGCGCTCAGTACAGTGCGCCTCGAGCGCCATCTACTGCATGAAAACGATTTTTAAATGGAATAAAGTAAAAAGGAGAAAATTATGAGTAAATAATCAGAATTGCAAAATTACAACGCTTTCTTATATGCAATATCTAGTTTATTTAAGCTTCTTATATGTTAAATAAAAAAAATAGTAAAAAAAAAAAAAAAAAAAGACAAAACAACATCAACGTGGCATTATGTTTCCATGGTATCGGTGTTTACACGAGGACAGTTCTCATGGGCACGCTCTAGTGTTCACCATGGCAACGGTACACAACTTGGTATGGTAAAGCACAACAGAGCGGCTGTAAAAAATGGCAGCTGAGGAATCCGTCGACGGTCCGTATTACCTCGAAAAAGTTTTAATTCCAGAGGACTCCGAGGATGAATATACATACGACGAAGTGTCTGTCGACGACGAATACAGCATAACTGAGGGGGAAGAGGACTTGGAAACTGTCGTTAAAGCAGCACGGGATCAAACCGAATGCACAACACAGAGTGTCAGTTCAGCCAAACATCCAGTTCCTAAAATACCTGAGGTGGTGGACGACTTTCTCCGCAATTATCTGGTCAAAATGGGCATGAAAAGAACACTAGACTGCTTCCAGACAGAGTGGTTTAAGATGATACACAAAGGCTTAATTAAAACAGACCAAACGGAATTCGTGCCTGATGCCTATACACACAACCAGCTCCTGGACAATGAGCTAAAAAACATACAAAGAGAGCGGGATAGCTATAAACAGGCTGCATTTGAAGCTGGAGAAACCATTGTAAAGCTCCAAAGAGAGAGAGACTTCCACAGGATGCAGCACAAGCGTGTTGTTCAAGAGAAGAATAGACTTATTGAGGACATAAAAAAGCTGAAGAAACACTACGCATCCTACGAGCCTGCTCTTAGACAGCTAAACGAGAAGTATCAGACAGCTGTGAGGCAGAAGATGCTGGTTACTCTAGAGAGAGACAAAGCGTTCAGCCAGGTTCAGAACCTAGACTCTCTACGTACCACGCATTCTTGCCCAGGAGCTCGAACAGCTCTAAAAGCTGCAAACCCTCCACAGGAAAGAGAAAAAACCCAGAAAGGAGCACACCAGCCATGTGATGCTATAAAAGACCCCAACAAGAACACAAAACATCCTAAGGATTCAGAATTCCCAGCCAGCACTCGCGTCAATCCCTACTTGCCTCAAATCAAAGCTTTATCTTCTGTCAACACCAAATCAGCCAACTTCTCTCTCTCAAAGTCTTTTAAAGCACACACAATGGCAGTAAGCTTCCTCGCTCTCCATCCCCGTAAAATGATAGTAGCCTCCTCAAGTGATGACCAGCTTTGGAGATTATGGGGAATACCCGAGGGAGAGATGATCATGACTGGCGAGGGTCACACTGATTGGCTGTCATCCTGTAGTTTCCATCCCAGTGGTGGTTACCTGGGTACCACAAGCGGGGACGCCACAGTCAAAATTTGGGACTTTGCTCAAGGTCGATGCATTCTCAGTTTGGAGGGACACATCCACGCCACCTGGGCCTGTTCCTTCCATTCCTGTGGTGATTTTGTGGCCTCTTGTTCTATGGATAACACTGCTAAAGTGTGGGACTTGAATAGCGAGCGTTGCCGCTGCACTCTGCGTGGACACGTCGACTCGGTGAACAGCATTTCTTTCCTGCCCTTCTCAAATATTCTGCTAACCTGCTCTGCAGACAAGACCCTCTCTCTTTGGGATGCCCGCGCTGGATTGTGCGCCCAAACTTACTACGGCCACAAGCATTCATGCAACCACGCAGCCTTCAATGCCACCGGTGACACAATCGCTTCGTGCGACTCTTTTGGGGTGGTCAAATTATGGGATGTGAGGAATGTGTCAGCAATGGTGTCCATAGACACCGGGCCTCATCCCAGCAATCAAGTGGCCTTCAGTCCAAATGGAAGGATGCTAGCAGTGGCGAGTAACGATGGCTCTGTGAAAACTGTGGAAGTGGCATCTTTACATATGTCTAGTCTAATAGCTCATGAGGACGCCGTTCAGAGTGTCATTTTTGACCATAAAGGGGAATACATTCTATCTGCAGGCTCTGATGGTGCAATTCACATCTGGTCATAACAAAATGTATTTACAATGATTGAGAAATGTTCAAAATTTAAATACATTCTGTATGTGTGCCTATATTTGTTTAAAAATAAAACAAAGTTTCCTGCACACAACGGACAAGCTTCTAAATTCTGAAAGAATTTTAGTATAAGCTTTAAGTTAAATAGCTATTTAAAGCAAAAAGTGCATTGCAAGAATATTTTCCAAAAATATTTAACTTGTTTTGTAATACAATGTCATTTTCTTGTGCTTTGGCACTTTACATTGACAGGCATAAGGGAATTATTTACTTTCGCATCATAACAGGCAACTTTATTCAATTTGCATGTCTACTTACATTATAACTTGCTCTCAGTCTGTAATGACATATTTTCCTCTTTTGTTATATTGTTTTCAATGTTTTAAATCAACCAATTAATACAATCTAAAACTCTTATAGCAAATAAAAATCTGATGCAACTATTCAACTTGTTAGCTTTGACTTCTTTTGACATCTTAATTTACGTGTTTATTTTAAAGACACCGTTCATCACTGCCATCCCTTTAAAGACCACCGGGTTTGAGAGTCCTGAGTCCATTGATCATTGTAGTGTCATGTCATTTTAAGAGTATTTAAAAGTCTTAAGTGAAGCCATTAATTTGAATTACTGTTATAAACAGTTTGGTTGTGTAAGGCTGGAGTTCAGATTATTGGATAATCTGCTATTTCCATCCAATAATCTGAACAAAAAGGATGATGAGCACAATTAAATTATTAATCTGACTCCATTAAAGTTGTAGTTATTATTCAACCCATAAGAAAAACGTAGGATTTAATCTGAACGTTTAGATAACTAAAGTTTGTTATCACTATCTATCAGTGATGAAAGGAACGATTCTTGAAGCTTAAAACTATACTGAAACGATTTTAAGTCATTTACTCATTGTTATCAATGTTTAAATTCAACCAAATAAAAATATCACCCCCCATTTTTGCGAATAAAAACCTGCAACAACGATTCTCCTGGTCTTTGGGTGGCGCGAGTGTCCGAGCCGATGTGAAGCGAACGCCGGAAGTGCGTATCAACAAAAACACAGACACGCCCCCTCATGTTATTGGCGCGTGCAGCGGACTGGAGAAGAATGATACATGCTGATCAGCATATTTATTCAAATCAGCCGTCAAATATTGATTATAAAGGTAAACTGGGCGCTATCTGCAACTGTTAGTTCAGATAAATGATTCAATGCAAGAAAAAAATAGCTAATCATCATTCACGAGACGGAATGTAATTTGACAGCACGCGCACGCAGCATCCTGTTGCTCATCATGTCTCTGTAGATACATAACAGTTAGCTTAAAATAGATTCAGTTTTAAAAAATAACAATATTTCTCTTGGTCGAAGTGTCACTTTTTATCCGTCAATATGATGAAAAGCGTAGGAAAGCTTTTTGGGTTGAGGCGAAAATGCGCGCCCCCGAAGTCTCGCATTGACAAGAAAAAGACGCGCGTGAACCTCGTTGATGAAATGCTGGAGGACAGCGACGAGGGCTCGTACGGCAGCACGACCAGCGTCAGTTCAGGGAGCGAGTACCAGAACTCCGAAGAGCAGTCCGGTTCCTCCGACAGCTCGTACAGAGCACGCGAGAGTGACGGGGATGACAGCAGCGACACGGACGAGAAACGCGCCGCGTCGCGTAAACCGCGGAAGAGACCCGCCTGCGCTCCTGTTGCTCTCGACGACAGTTCCAGCGATTCCAGCGCGTCCTCGAGCGACGTCGGCGGAGAGCCGCTCAGGAGAGCGTTGCAGAGAAAACGGCTCAGACTGCCGGAAGACTCCGAGGACGAGGCTCTGCGGAAGAAGGAGAGGGAGGCAGAGGTAAAAGAAGCTGCTGCCAAGAGAAAAGAGAGAAAGAATAAACTAATGGAGCTGTCAAAGAGAAGAAAGTCAGGCAACCCGCGGCGCAGGCGCAGGACGTTGGTAAGTTGACCACGAATGAGCAAGAAACCTCAAAGGATTAGTTCACTTAAAAAAAAAACGTTATAACGCTAATATTTTACTCACCCCCATGTCATCCAAGATGTCCATGTCTTTCTTTCTAAAGTCGAAAAGTAATTAAGGTTTTTGATGAAAACATTCCAGGATTTTTCTCCATATAATGAACTTCAATGGGGTCCAAACGGTTCAAGGTCCAAATGAGAGTTTCAGTGCAGCTTCAAAGGGCTTTAAACGACACCAGACGATGAATAAGGGTCTTATCTAGTGAAATGATCGGTCATTTCAAAAATAAATAAAAAAAATTAAGTTTTATAAACACAAATGCTCGCCTTGCTCAGTTCTGTGATGAGCGTTCGTAATTCTCCTGTTCAAACTTGTTCATCAAAATGAACGAATCTTTTTTCGAGTCATGACTCGAAGGGTCCTAGATAAGACCCTTATTCATCGTTTGAAGCTGCAGTGAACCTCTCATTTGGACCTTGAACCGTTTGGTTCCCATTGAAGTCCATTATATGGAGAAAATCCTGGAATGTTTCCATCAAAAAACCTTAATGGCGGATCCAGAAAGGTTCAAACTACAATCACCAGGGACAACTGGAGACAAAAGACTACTACACTACAACAAAAGATATAAATAACTGGCATAAACCATTTTTTTGTGCATTCTGCACATTAGACAATTGCACAGTACTGTAATTTGTTCATTTGTTCTTTAACCAATTATCCAATTCATGTTACTTTTTATTCACCGAGTAGCTTCAATGCTAATTGAAATGTCTCACTATTAACCATTTATAATTTACACTGTCAACACTGTAATAATAATGCATCATTTTCAGTGATAATAGTAATGGTGACTAAAACAACAGCGTTCCTTTAAAAAGTATTGGTTACCTGGATACCTTGTCGGTTTTTTTCTGCAGGGTTCAGAAGAAGAGGAAGAGGAAAAAGAGGAGATCAAGAAGGACGAAGTTGAAGAGCAAAGTAAAGCAGACGAAACTCGCGATGAGTCTAGTGTGGAAGAGAACGGCGACCTTCTAGACAGCAGCGAGGAGGAAAAACTTGCTGATAGTAGTGACAGTCTGAAGGATTTTATTGTGGAGGAAGATGAACAGAAAAATGACAAAGAGCAGGAGGAAGAGGGGAAGCCCAAAGACAAGGACTTTCTCTCTCACCTCCCACGCCAATGTAAGACTATATGGTTGTGGTGGCTTTTGTTTTTTTATTTGCAGTTTGGAAACGTGTAGATGTGTATTTAACAAATAATTTAAATTAATTATGAAATCTAATTTGTTTCTATTTTCGGTACAGTTATCACAGGATCGCAGCTCACCCACTTTCAGGTGGTGGTCAAAGCCTTGCTGATCAATGTACTGGACTCAACTTTCCTCAGTTCACTTTACAGTAAGTTCATCAGTTCAGCATATGTATATTAGGGGCGTAATGCTTCAGATTACTCACCAGGTTCATGGTTTTGGCACAGTCTGTTATGTGCTATGTTCAGGTAATACAGAACTACTGTCAAATAGAAATAAAGAAAATAAGAACAAATAATCAAACTACAAGCAACAGCACAAATAAATACAATAAAGCAAAGATACAAATAAAATAAACAGTGCCTTTCAGGTTTTTCAGGTATCAAACAGTAGTGTTCAGGTACAGAAATTGAATAAAGTAATCAAATTGAAAATAAAACAACATTGCATATAATCTTCACTGTAGAAATGAAATTAAGATGAGTCATTATTAAAGTTACTAAAGCTATTCAGTCAAGAGCAGCGAGTGATGTATTTTTTTTAAATGTATTTTAACCATTTATTTAATTTATCACTTTCTTCCTTCCCAAAACAAACGTGAACAGAAGAGTCACTCTTCAAAATGATGTCATTTTTGAACATACGGTACTCCTATTGAACTTAGTTCAAGTTAATAAGAAGAGTGACTCTTTTGTTCACGTTTTTTTTTTTTTTTTTTGATCATCGCTGTTGTAACGTATTGGGTAAGCAGAATGCGACACAAATCACATTTAAAAATGTATTAAAATTAGGGCTGTCAAACGATTAATCGCATTCAAAATAAAAGTTTGTGTTTACATAATACATATGGGCATAGTGTGTATTATTATTTTGTTTATATAAACACACACACACATATGCATGTATATATTTAAGAAAAATGTGTTCTTAATATATCAAATATTATATTTATACATAATATTAATTATGTATAAATATATATAAAGTATATACTTTCAGATTTTTCTTAGATATATACATGCATGTGTGTGTCTTTATATATACAAAATAATTATACACACTACACCCACATATATTACGTAAACACAAACTTTTATTTTGAATGCGATTAATCGTTTGACAGCCCAAATTAAAATACAAAAATATTTGTATTTTTGATTCAATAAATGGTTAAAATTCATTAAAAAAATTTTTTACAAAGCCTAAACCATTTCACTTTGTATCAATGACTACAGGTGGTGAACGAACGAAGCGATACGCCCAGGAGATGAAATCATCGCTGCTTCATTTCGATGAGCGATTGGTTCTTCCTCGCCTGGAGAACCTGAAGCAAAGGAGCCGCTGGAAAGAACGTTACAAAGTAAGATAAAAGCCCTTTGCGTTTTTCTTGGAAAGATGTCCCATTTCTATGTTTAATTGCCTGCTTTACTATTAGTTCAAATGAAGATTGAAAGTTATGGTGTGCTGTAGATTAATATACATACTTTCATGTCTATTTATGAAAAGGAAAGGGTGGAGTGTTATCCTAAATTGCGGGTTATAACGACAAGGAGCCAGACGAAGGGATGCGAAGCCTGTGAGCTTCACCGATCGGGGCGCTTCACCGTGCGACTCTCTGGCCAGTTGTACCACAACAACACCCTGCAGGAGGACCAGTTCATGCCCGATGATGCCCAGGTTGTTTTCCATGCAACTCATTCGTACAGTTTGGGCATATTTCGAATGCTTCTTGATCTAATGTTTATGTTAACAAATTGCAGAGTTTCTTTGTTGGCTCGGTCTGCGCCAGTCGTACTGAGGTCTACCATGCCCTGAAGCACTTTAAATACCATCTGTTTGAGAAGTGTCGCACAGCATTGGAAGCTCAGAAGGAAATACAGGAAGGGGAAACAGGAGAGGATGACGAACCAGTTAAGGAGACAGTCAACAAGGTGTTTACCAAACTGCAGGATGGAGGCTGGATCACTGAGGTGGGAATATGGAACCTGCTCTTGTGCCTTTAAACGCTATTTAAAGGGATAGTTCACCCAAAGGCCAATGGCATGCAGAGTTCAGCTCCTATCCTAATTAAACACACCTGAACCAGCTATAATCAAGGTCTTACAAGGCATAGAGAGCCTAAGTCCCGCCCCTTCCGGTCGCCCACCATGGGACCTTATTTCGGAAAAATATTGAATGGTAGTCAATGGCGAGAGACAACAAATATTTTGATCTCGTTTGAATTGTGCCCTGAATTACACATATGATGTTTGTCAATTTAAAAGATACATTTTAAAGTAAAGAAAGTCGCAGTTTGATGTAAAACCGTTGAGGTATAAGACTGTGAAAATACGTAATTACAAAGACTACAAACCCCAAAGGCGCACATTTCCTCTCAATGAATGAATATAACTTTATTGAGGCTGTCTGTCATTGTTTCTACAGTCTTACGTTATAATCGTAACGTCAGACGGAATAAAAAGATAAGTTGTCTCTCGCCATTGACTATCATTCATATTTTTTCCGAAATAAGGTCCCATGAGCCGGAAGCCAAGGGGCGGGACTTAGGCTCTCTATTAGTAGTAACTTCCTGGCAGGTGTGTTGAGGCAAGTTTTGTGTCGTCTCCAATTTTGGGACAGTGCCCTCTAGGACACCCCTGACTCTGAGAGTCCTTATAATGGCACTGAATGGGTGCTTCTCGGCTGACGCTTGAAAAACCACACACACCAATCGTGACGTAATCCGTACGAGCCCAGTGGATAAATCAACAGGTCTAATTCACTAATAATTGCGTGGATTATTTATTATTTGTTAGCACAGGAGAACTTCTCACGAAAAATCTCTGGCTAATTAACAACGCATAAATTGTTCTTAAAGGGATACTCCATTTTTTTTTTTTTTTGAAATAGCCTCATTTTATCACTCCCCCAGAGTTAAACAGTTGAGTTTTACCGTTTTCGAATGTATTCAGACGATTATTCTGATATTTTGAAGAATGTCAGTAACCAGACAGTTTCTGGTCTCATTGACTTCCATAGTATATTTTTTTCCTACTATGGAAGTCAATGAGACCAGAAACTGTCTGGTTACTGATATTCTTCTAAATATCAGAAAATCGGCTGAATGGATTTGAAAACGGTAAAACTCAACTGTTTAACTCTGGGGGAGTGGTAAAATGAGCCTATTTCCAAAAAAAGTGGAGTATCCCTTTAAGCTCAAGCTTGGTGAATGAGACCCAGTGTCTTCTGAAGTGAAACGATAGGTGTCTGTAAGAGAAACATTGCTTCCGGTTTACTGTTAATGCAAGGGATCGTGAGGGGATATCTTTGATTTCGCTTCGTAAGACATTAATTCATCCACTGGGGTTATATGAATGACCAATTCACTTGCATTACATGGACTCGCAGAGATTTATTATTTTCCTACAAATCTTTTTTTGTGTTTATCTTAAGAAAGAAAGTCATATACAACAGGGATAGTATTAAGGTGAGTAAATGATGTGAAAATTCAAATTTTAGGGTGAACTATTCCTTTAAATGTGTATGAACACACTGATTTCTTTTGTCTTCTTCTTTCTATCCTTTTAGCAATACGAGAAGTTTCAGGAACATCTCAATTCTGCCGATTTCTTCCAGGAAGAAAAGCTGGACTGAAAGGATTGAACTTTTCCTAACGTCATCAATCTGCCCTTTTATTTTGGCATCATAAAGCATGGCTAACTTTTGAGTTGTTAAAGTGTGTGCCCTGAAGATTTAGTATTATGATTTCATAATTTTATAATCGTACTGCTATGTAAATTGCTTCTGCACGCTTGTAACAAATTCAGTACACAATATTCAACATATAAAAACAATATTACAAGCTGTAACCTAAAATGTAACCGATTTGTCCACATCCTGAGGATTAAAGAAAAAAAAAAATCAGTATTGTACCTTGATCATTGTGCTCTCAAATATATATATGCTGTTTTTATGCCTTCATTTGTAAGTAATCTCATATTAACACTTCTGTGTAAATGCATCCAAGCCATTTTAAAGTGTTTTAGTGTTCTTGTAATAAACAAGATTCATAACGAGGTCCAGCTAAATGTCATATTTTGCATCACAGAACTATTTCAGCTTTCAAATTTTATTAGAAACCGCAGTCAAACAATGCATATAATAACACAATCTACAGGCTTGTGCTGAATCGCCATCCTCACAGGACACCAAGCTTGAACTCGGTCATGATGTGAGGATCGCCCATCATCTCGCTCTGGATTGGATCTGAGGGGGCAATCGTCCAGCAATCGTCAGTATTATTCTTATAAAGCAAACTCAACAGCTTATAAAACTTTGAGAACATGACAAGTAACGTGTCAAATGTTTCTTCGTACCATTGAGGATGTCCTCAAAGCCAATGGTGTCATCACTACCTCTCAGGGTATCCAGGGCCAGATTTGAGCTGGGCAGGAAGGGCAAACGCTGAATCTGAACCGAGGCAAGTGCAACGTTTAAACACGACGAGCGTAGGGTGTTTATGGTGTAACTCGCATGTGAGCGAGTGTCAAACGTACCTGTCTAGCTGCTCTGTACTCCATCTGTAGTTTGAGGGGTGCGTGGAGACCCTGGATGTTCCTTAGTGTGTTGAAGTTCATCTTGTCCTGGTTAAGCTGAAACTGGTTTCACAGTACAAGCGGTTACACTTTGTTTAGATGTGTCTTTGTTGCAGTGTACTTAAGGAGTAAAAGTGAATAACACATTGGTAACACTTATTTTTCAGTGTCTGTTAGACATTTTACATAGTAAAAAAACAGTCCATTAGTTACAAAGAACTAAACAACCCTAATTATGTCGTTAGTACATGTAGTAAATGAGTATTACTCAGTAACAAGGACGCCTTAAAAGAGTTTCCTATGGGGCAAGCTGCTTATAATTTTGCATAATTTACCGATATAAGATATATAAATTATACTATAGATAATTTATGATATAGATATCATAAATTTTGTGCTGATGACTGTGAGAAACAATTTAATTCAGTTTTGTTCAGGCCACTTGCAGTGTAAGCATAATGTGTTTTTATTTCTTTGAATCATATATAATAAATGTTAAATATTAAATTGTAATATAACAATGCCATATAATTAAAACACACAAACCTTTGTTGTGTATGAAGGAAGACATTTGACTGGACTTTACAACGGTGTTGTTTATAGTCTTTGGCAAAATGTGATTGAAATTATTGTGGTTATCTCATCAAATAACTATTGTGACAAGTCTACATGTAATTTGGAAAAATACATTCCAACACTATTGGCTAATGACTATTTTAAAACTTTCAGAGACTTATTATGGTAATGAACTGATGTGTATATGGCATATACAACAATGTTTGCATTTCATAATCAGTGTTATTTAAAAATGATGTAATATATGAAGAGTTCAGATGCAAAAGCCTCTAAATGCCATTTGAAATTTTCTTCTAAAATGACCATTTTTATCAAACTTGTATATTTAAGTTCAGTAATTTCACTTAAACGACAATTAATAGGTAATCTTCATTGCCATTTACGTGAAATTACTGAACTTAAATATATAAAAGTGATAAAAATGATCATTTTAGAAGAAAATTTCAAATGGCACTTAGAGGCTTCTGCATCTGAACTCTTCATATTTGTGTATATTTTAGGGCTGTGCAAAAGTTAATTGCGATTAATCACATCCAAAATAAAAGTCTGTGTTTACATAATATATTTGTGTGTGCTGTATATAATTATTTTGTATATATAAATACATATGCATGCATGTATATATTTAAGAATTATTTGCGCTTAAATTCTGTATATATATATATATATATATATATACATAATCTATATTATATAAATATTTTATATATGAATAACACATTTTCTTAAATATATACATGCAAGTGTGTGTATTTATATATACAAAATAATTATATACAGCACACACAAATATATTATGTAAACACAGACTTTTATTTTGGATGCGATTAATCGCAATTAACTTTTGCACAGCCCTAGTATATTTGTGACTGTTTAAAATTATGTCCATCTTTATACATTCAGGCCTAAGCAAAAGCGTCATCATTTACTACCAATATTTGACTTGATATGTTCTGGTCTTTAATTTTGCATGTATTTATATAATTTCAAATGTCTTCTTAAGAACCATGCATATTGGCAATGTGCTACTTTTCTACTTACATTTTTCTCAGAGAGCTCCAATGGATGACTCGGTAGAAGCTCATTTTTTACACTAGAGAACCTGTGATCACAGAAAATTTAAACCTTTAGACTATAAATACGCAAAAAGAAACATTTGCAGGTTTATAAGGGCAGAACTCACCCTCTGCGCAGAGAGTCTTGGACCCCATAAGGACCAGCCTGGGGACACAGACCTGTGACAGGAACACTGTCCTTCAGCTGAGAGCGCAGGCCACGAGTATTCTGCAGAAACACACAGTATTATAGTGGAAGTAAGGAAAATCAAAATGAGTGTTTGACAGTACCACGCTACATTAAGGTTCTTAGCCTTAACAGAAAAAGCGAATACAAAGTGAAAGTAAGGCCATGACACATCACAATTCATTTAGAAGCTAACAACGAAGTGGTTAAATCAATTATGATATTATTAATTTAATTTCGGTCGCGTCAAATAATAAATGGTTGGGACTTTAAAAAGGAAATTATGTCCGCGTAATCTGTCCTTGAATATAAATAAACAAATACGAACGAATCATTGTGCTAGGCTATGCTAGCCAACTAGCTTGAACGCCACAAGCGCTTTGTAAACAGCAATGCACACACTTCCACACTGTATGGGTAGCAACGAAATAACACACACACTACAACCTTATTAAATGAAACAAAATTAAATCAATAACGAAATAATAAAATGGAGCACATTACCATCTTGTAGCGACTTTAGTCTTGACGATCCTCAGCGTAAATGCACTTCCTGTCAATTTCCGGAAATTCTATTATCACGTGATTGCGGCAATATTTTTTTGGTCGTTGTTTAATAAGGTTATTGTTGTGTTATTGTTTTTGACAACATATATATTAGGGGGATATTTATTTAAAAATATATATTAAACATATGTAAACTGCGAAAATCCATTTCAGTGATTCTAGGCTTATGTTTAAGTAAGTATCCGTGCATGACTGTCGTGCGGGTGGGGGTATAGCTCAGTGGTAGAGCATTTGACTGCAGATCAAGAGGTCCCCGGTTCAAATCCGGGTGCCCCCTCACGATATACACTTTTTTGTTATTATTATTATTATTTTTTTTTTACATATTGCTAGTAAACATAATGTACAATACATATGTCGACATGAAATTCTGTCAAAGAACTTTTTTTTGTAAATTCAACGTATGTTTAACCATCCAGGGACATCATCATTTACAAATGGCATGAAGAAAATTTAAACATTAAAAAATATAATAAAAATAACGTTCAACCAAAAAAAAAATTTTTTTTAGTAATATTATATGACATCAATTTTTTGCAACGTGCATGACATTTTTTAGCAACAAGGAAGTTAAGACATTAGCATATTAGTTCATGCAGTCAAGGCACCACAGTGAGTTCATTTCAGAGTAGATAATGCAAATAAATTCCATCGAAAATATATATTATTGAAGCCTACATCTAAATGTGTTTTTGGTCATTTTTAATGCAGATTTTGAATGCACATTGTCTGTGGTTCTGGCGCTATTGTTCACTGGCAGGCACTATAATAGAGTGTGTGTGCTTTTTATTGCATACTTTTTGTTAAAATGTAAAAAAAAAAAAAAAAAAAAAAAAAAAAGCTGATCTCTGGCTCCGACACCAGAGTCTGGGCACAAAACAACAAGAGCCCAGTTTAGAAAAGGATTCTATCCATGCCAACGATTTTCAACTTGAAAGTACTTAATGGAATAATACACAAATTAACATTATTCTGGACAAGAGAAGGAGAAGAAGGATTTGAAGATTGGGTCTATAAGACACTGATGCAAAAATGAATGAGAACAGAGCCAGAGTCTGAAGCAGTTTAATGTCTCAACACACTCCACCAAACGGTGGATTCAGGTCGATGTCAATCTGATTAATAACAACAATAATAACAAACACAAAGAATAATACAAAACCATTTACATGACATCCTAGTTTTGTACTGAAATACTGCAAATATATATATAGAGAGATTTCTTTACAGAGAGTATAAACAGGAAAAAGAAAAGAAACAGGTGCTACATGAGCATTAACTAATGCCCTGTTTACAACTGGTATTAAGATGCGTTTCGGTCGCAAGTGGACGACGCTAAATACAGGTGTTAACGTAGTCTAAAGCGTTTTAAAGGGATAGTTCACTGTGAAATTAATTTTTGATATGTTACCTCAAGGGCATCCAAGATGTATGTGTCTTTGTTTCCGCAGTAGTTTCAAATTTGATATTTTTAGGTCAAACCGTTCGTGTCTGTCAGTCATATAATGGAGGTCTATGGTCACCACCTCAAAGAGCATGCACAGAGAAGTCCAAATTAAACATGATTTAATGACTCGTAAATGCAAGTACACATTGATGGCCTAATGTTGCGTTCATGTGCTATGTTAATTATGGTAAATACCAAAAGCCGACATGGAAAATGCACATGAACACCCCCTCATGTGGTATTTTCCACTGGGCAACTCGTAGAATATTATGATGGACGAGTTGCCGAGATGAGATAAACTTTGAACTTAGCTGGAGAGCACCGCAAGAGTCGTGAATGGTAAAAATATGTACTATTCATGATCTAGAAAATATATATAGCATATTATTTACCTTTTGAGTTTTGATAAATAATTTTCTTGCTGTTGCAGATGACTTAAGCAATCTAAAATAGTTTTAGCTAAATAACAGGTCCGGATCTCCATCTTTTTACCACATTACGACAGCAAAAGCACTTGAACGCAACACACTAGTAAATACCAGTTCACAAGTTGAAAATATCGTACTTCCCATTGCACGTGAACGCAGCATTAGACACAAAACGAGCGGGTGGTGACCATAGACCTGCATTATATGACTTGTTAGACAAGAACGGTTTGACCCAAAAATATCAAAATTGAAAATACTGTGGAAACAAAGATACCAACATCTTAGATGCCCTTGGGGTAAGCTAAATCATACCAAAAACTAATATCAAAGTGAACTATCCCTTTAAGCTTGTCTACTTTCGACCACTTCCAGAGCTAGTCGCAAACGCATTCGACCGGATTGCTTTCCTTTCGTCGTGTATAACCGCTCATGTCGTCGAACAACACAACACAAAAGGACTCAAGTTTGGTTTGAACATAAAAAAAACGTTGAATCTAACGTTAGAAACGTCTGTCTAGCCCACTCACCGCATTCTGTGTGGTTTTGCGGTCCGTCTCGCTCCGGACGAGTTCATGTAAATTGCGCGAGACTATTTTGTTAATTCGATCGAAAATTATGAAAAACAAACCCTCCCCTCGAAGAAACCAAAACAGAAGTGGTTGAAAGTGGACAAAAGAGACGGATTAAAACACCAGATGTAAACGGGAATGTGTCTCGCTGGTCTACTAGTGCATCTTAACAGCAGGAGTAAACACGGCCCAAGATTATCAGTCAAACTCTGTTCTCAAGGCTTCTCATCAATGATTTTACATGCTGAAGAGTCGTCCCCTTCTATACTTCCCCCGTTAATTTTACCATTAAGGAGACCTGAGTTCGTTTGTGATATGATACATGTGAGTTTTTTTGTTTTAGTAAGGGAAGGAGCAGTTGCATATTAGATATCCTTCAGTGGCATTCACGTCGGCATCTCAGATCAACATGCGCTGAGATCGAGCTTCAAAGAGCTTTTTTAAAAGAGCTTATTACATTCAATGCGAATAAAAGAGCTCAATGGTTCGTTCCTGTGGATACTATCGTGAAGATCTGCACGGACTTTGAGTAAATCACATGTTCTGCAGGCACGGTCACACGAGTGAATTTTCACGTGCAATTGTCAACAGGGGAGCCATGCATGAAGCACAGTTCTGTGTGTGTTCTTGAATTTTCCAAGTACAAACTTAATTCGTTTTTAAAGCTCTAAAGCTGTGTTCGCAAGTCCCCAAGCGAATCCTCGAATTTCAAGCATGTGCAAAACCATGCATCGGTGGCACTAAACCAGCATTTAACAAGAGTTGTGACTTTATTTCGGGGCCATTGATAACTGTATCTCCTCATCTGCTGTTCTCACACTATAGAAGGAGTGAAAGTGACAAAAGCAGGGTCTATCTAAAGCACGACTCTTGCACTGATAGCACTAGGTTAATTGAGGTCTTTCTGTTGTGTGTGAAGATTGCTTCGTTTGCTCAGGATTAACAACGACCTTGAACATTCTGAGCTTAAACTGATTCTAAAGGTGTATTTGAACAGCGAACAACATCTCACAAACATTTTACTGTTAATATACAGATATACTCCTAGTAGGTTTGAAGCTAAATTTACTTTCTGAACATAACCTAAAGGGAACATCTCTACTGCCTACATATTAGTCATACAATAATTAGGTGACTGTACATCGATACTTGTTATCAAACATTGCCATTCAACTGCGATATACATCTTATTGCACAACTTTTGTTTGTTGTGCAATAAGATGGAAATAAGATTAGAAAATTTTAGATGCTCTGACTTCTGATTCTGAGGTTGTAAAGAGAGGTTATTAGATGTTACTCAATCACACACTTGTTGGATTCGAGTTATTGTTCCTTCAAAAAATGGATCCTATTTCACTCAACCAATAGAGCTGTACTTTAGCGTGTGTGTGATACTGCTTTTATACACAGCTCAACTTCACAGTTTACTTTCTCTTCTTGCTCCGCCAATGAAAATCAATAAAAGAATGGTGTAATCTGCAGAAAAGTCACTGGAGATGAATGCAGACTGACAGATTGTCTGGAACAAACAGACAAGTGAAGTGAAGCAAAGTCCCAGAGCATTTCTACTCTATAGGTTAATCTGTACTCACTATTTCTTGTGAATGTGCAAGACATCCGATTCATAGGCAAATAACTTGAAGAATAACAAAGTGTAGAGAACGGTAAATCCATTTGCTCTACAAACCATTGTGTTTATGATTGATAAATAATATGAGAACAAATGCCAGTTTGCAATATTGTTAACAATATTGCAATAGAAACAATATTGCCCTGCTGAAAAGAACAATAGAAACCATTACAGAATTCCTAATGGTTTTAATGGTTATAAAGGCAAATGTATTGGTTTTAATGGAAACTGTAATGGTCCTAGTAGGTCTCTACTGGTAATTTGTTTTCTTCTATTGGTGGTATATGTTTTCTATTGGATACCATTAAGGACCAATTGAACACCTTTGAAAATTATAGGTTACATGCTGGTATCTACTGGACACCATTATGAACCATTAGGACGCCAATAAATTTAGTGTTTCCTTTGGTTTGATAATAATGATTTAATGTAGGCTACACATGATTAATAGGCTAGATACAGTTGGTCAAAACATTGGTCCCATGTGATTTCAGGTTTAACAGCTCTTGTCGGGAGTGATCAGGTCAAAACCTGACCCACACACATTGTCCTAACCATTAAATATGTTCAAATCATAACCAATACAAATTTGTAATGTAAACCATTAAATATATACAAATCATGACCAATACATGTTTGTAATGGAAACCATTACAAATCAGAACCAATACAAACTGTAATGGAAACCATTAAATATATCATTACCAATACAAATTTGTAATGGAAACCTATACAAACCAATACATCCTAATAGAATATGGCCCAAAACACACTACATAATGGACACCATTTTGTAATGTTTTTAATGGTTAATGGCTGATGGTTTGTAATGGTTTTGTAGTGGAAACCGTTACGATTTCTGTAATGGTTTCTATTGTTTTGTTCAGCAGGGATATTAAGGAGCATAATGAACTGTTTTTGAACAGCTAAAATAACTGGAAGCGGTTAACTCCGGAAGCCTCTCCCATAAAATTCACAAATGGCCATGTTCGCTCTTACATCAAAATAAGTGTTGACTAACCTGACAAACACGGACCAACACTTCCCAGACATTACATGACCCGACAAATGCCGATTATGCCGAAAACCAGACAAGCATGTCTTTTGGTGTTGGTTGGTGTCTGTCAGGACAGAGTTCATTAGTGTTATACCAATCAAATTTTAGGACAGGAACTAACTTTCGTATAACAGCATTTGAACTACAGAAAATTTTTGGTGTTGTTTCATTTTCTGGAATGTGAAAGCACAGCACCTCAATGTCATTTAAACACTGTTCTGCACACCTACATTCAGATTTGTCAATCCTCTAAAACACTGTTATTATGGACAACTCGGTGGGTTGATTTTTGTGAGGTCGTACTGGGGGAACTTCAGTTTTTAAGGTAAATTGTTTTTTTAAAAATGCCAAAGGCAAAGGATACTTGTATATCTCAGCTTCATGTTTCTTCATTCTTCTCATCTTTCCCCCTCCTCAAAGTCCATCAGGACCGCTGTTGTTAGGGTGTGGGTACGGCAGACTGTTTGTTACGGAATGTCTCAAAAAATGCCAACATGCCCTTCTTCACGCTGGGAGGGGCCATTTTGGAAGGCGTGTGTCCTTGGAGTCGGAGCGGGAAGCTGGAACCGTCCATGGAGTTGGCTCGTTTGACTTTGGAGCCGGTCCGCCACATTTTGGGCCTCATAGGAGGAGTCTGTGCAACCAAACACTTCTGGTATTGGACCTGAAGGGGGCAGCAGACATTTAGAAATACTTGAGGTGACGTGAAAGATTTTGCATTGAATTTTTTTTTTTTTTTTGCATTGAAAGTCAAATAAATGTAGTATTGCCTCACCATGCATGCAGCCTGAACTGCCTCAGAGATGATCCCAGCATCGGGCTCACACCAGAACACATGGCACTCAAAGCGCTGGGTTCCAGCGTCCACTATGACTGCAAAAGTGTGTGTGTCATGACCCACACCTAGGAAAGTTAAGTAACGTACTTGGCATTCCCAAAATGGGTCATCTCCATCCTGAAATAAAGCAAAAGGGGAAAGTAAAGTGAAGAAACGTACTACTCATTCTATTACTGCAGTACATAGCAAATATACTGACAAGTATGCAAAGAGCATACTGCACTGGTCACTGTAGGCTACCCAAAAAATGAAGTGCACTTGACTTGACTTTACATTTCATGTGTGATCATTTAACTCCCAAAAGTTGTCCCAAAAACTGTAGTCCCAAAAAAGTACATTTTGTACATTCACTCAGGTGGTATACATGACTTTCTTAGATGTTAAGCTAGGTAAAAAACCTCAACGTCAGTTAGTATATACTCTCACCTCTCCTCTCCATAAAGACAGAAATTTATCTGACACATGGATGACTATCGGCTCCCACTCATCTCGGTCTCTGGAGTGGATGATGCTCTCAATAGCTTTGTTCAACACTTCCATTCCTGTCAGCATAAACATGAAAAACACATTAACCACAAACCCATACAAAACATCCCTAGCAGGTCCTTGTGATTTTGCTAAGACATGTTTATGGATCACCATATTTTGTTGATCCTGGAACAACATTCCTGTCCAAAAAATGTAGTCTTACTACATTTTTACAACGCAACTATTGCACAACATAAACACGACATAAAGTCCAGGCCTAGTCCTCTCTCATCCTTCACTGTCATCACTCCTCCTTTTATCATATATTACAATTAGATATCTGAATGGCCCAAATCACACTCACCCATTGCTCTGGATACAGGCAGGTTTCCAATGTACTCCACCTCAAACTTCTGCACCCTCTGCCTCACTGAATCCAAAAAGTCAACTGGAAAGCACACAATCAGTCTCATGTGCGAATACAATTTGCAGTTGAATCATCCAATCAATTTGCTTTAAAAGATGCCACTTTCTCAAAAAGGTAGTTGTTTTACCTTGGAGGGGCAAGTCCTCTGGGGAGATACTCTCCATGGTGAGAGAACGGGCCATTGAGGGCTGCTTCACCGCCTTCTCTGCCATGATCTGTGGAAACAAACCACCATCTTTGAAATTTGGATATTTTTGACAATATGCTAATGTTAATGATGACAATAGATTTATCAGGATCATGTGGTTTTACCTTGGAGCACATCTCATGCAGGGCAGATGCGATGGTCTTGGCTGGAGCATTGCAGCGGAACACGTGGCACTTGAGCATGCAGGTGTCTTTATCACTGGCCACAAAGGCAAAGTCCCTACGGATGCCAGGAGAATGTAAATACTCATCACAGCGCTTATTATAGACCATTTCAAAAGAAATTTGCAGTGTTGGAAACAACACTGGCCCAGAAGCACTTCCTGTTTCAGTTTTTTAACACTACATAAAAGCTGGGATAAAATACAACCAACAGAACATTTAAAACTAAAACAACAAGTTAAACAAACATCTTTAAGAAGTTTTCTTTACATGCAAAATAAAGACAACAGTTACAAACTGAAACAGGAAGTGCTTCTGGACCAGTGTTGTTTACATCTTTTGAAATGGTCTATAACAGCCTGATAGAAACACTAAACATAATATCCACATTAAAATGTTATATATAATCAGTCACATGTAGTCATATACTGTATGGTCATGAAAAGAGTGGTTAATGTTATTTTGTTTTAAAATAATTACATTTTTAGTAGGGCTATCAAACGATTAATTGCGATTAATCGCATCCAAAATAAAAGTTTGTGTTTACATAATATATGTGGGTGCACTGTGTATAATTATTTTATATACACTGTAAAAATGAATATGCTTTATCTTATCAATAAAATTGTGGCAACAGATTACAAGCAATATTATTTATTAAATTGAACAAATTAGAATTGAGTAATAGTTAATCAAATTAATATTCTAATTAATTCTAATTTGTACAATTTAATTAATAATATTGCTTGTAATATGTTGCCACAATTTTATTGATTAGATAAAGCATTTTTTTTCAGTGTATATCCGTAAATACACACACATGCTTGTATATATGTAAGAAATATTTTCGTGTATATAGATTTATATATATAATTTATATTATATATAAATATAAATATTTTATATATAAATATTTTTTTTCTTAAATATGCATGCATGTGTATGTATTTATATATATATTAGAGCTGTCAAACGATTAATTGCGATTAATCGCATCCAAAATAAAAGTTTGTTTTTATATAATATATGTGTGTGCACTGTGTATAATTATTTTATATATATATAAATACACACACATGATAGTATAGAAATATTTTCATGTATATACTGTATATAGATTTATCTATAATTTATATAATGTATAAATACAAATATTTTATATATAAATAATAAACAAGCATAAATATACAAGCATGTGTGTGTATTTATATATACAAAATAATTATACACAGTGCACACACATATATTACGTAAACACAAACTTGTGTGATTAATCGCGATTAATCGTTTGACAGCTCTAATATATATATATATATATATATATATATACAAAATAATTATACAAATATATATTATGCAAACTCCACACAGTTGGCCGCCTGGCTCTAAACAGTAATATTGTGAAATATTATTACAACGTAAAATAAAAAATTTTCTATTTTCGGTGTCACATGATCCTTCAGAAATCATTCTAATATGCTGATTTGCTGCTCAGGAAACATATGAGATTATGATCAATGTAGAACATTTTTGTGGAAAGCATGATTTATGAGGAATTGCGTTTGACTTGCAGTAAGCATGCTGGACGGCCACAGTAGGAAGCAGCCCTACTAAGACTAGGGCTAAATTAAAAATAGGACAAAAACCATTGCAAGCAGAAAACGGCCAGCTGGGTATTTTAAAGTGATGTTAAACCAACTCTAATCTCTCAACCTTAATTGTTCTTCACTAAATCTCTTCACATCAACAATAGAAAGTCTCTCAGCCGACTGTTCGCGGCAATATCAGGTGTCAATGTTCTATAAATACAATCGATCGGCATTTCTGGGCAGTATGATTTTCCAATTCTATGTGCAATGCAACGGTACAGGCCCTCTGATTCTTCAATACCTAAAGCTGCATGCTCTGGCTTCTTCAAAGAGAATGTTTTATTCATGAATATTGCATTGGAGAAATGTAGAGCAGTGGTGCTTCATACGGCGTGCAGCTCAAGCTCGCACAGCATACTGATGCTTGCGAAATCCAGCACTCGTTTACTCTCAACTACATGCGAGTCAAACAGAATAACAGATGAGTTTGTCTGGTTAGAAAAGAGACAGATGGAAACCTTCATTGTGTGAATATAGAGTCATTGTAGCAGCCCTTGCAGATCTCAGTGATGAAAGAGCTCAGGGTTCACTAGTACACTTAGCCAGGGTCTATTTTTGGATTTGCGACCTGAGCACATTTTCACAATATGAACAAGGCGTAAAGGCGATGTCATTGGCACATGCCAACATGCTCTAGTGATTGTCTCATTACGAACTAATCTGTTTCCCAAACACATTTGACCAAACCCCAAAATGTCATGAATACTGAGACTCTGATTGGTCCGTCATTGCATTTATTGTTAGGGGAGGGACATGCGAAGCAAAGCGAACAATTAAATAAATGTATCATCGTCGGCTAATAATACTTTTTGCATTTAGCACAATTTGCACAACCTGAGATGCATGACAGGAAAGAAATGAGAGAAAACACGGCTACTGAGGAGCACTACTTCACAACATCACGAGACATTACACTGTTTTCTAGGTCTAATTGAAAAAAGAAAGTGCAGTTATTACCTGTCTCTGTTTTCACGAGTGGTGGTTTTAAAAAAAGAAAAAGGAAACAAAGGTTAATAATAGTTCAAATAATGCAAAAGAAGCGAGGAATATTTTGGCAAGCTATAGACCCTTGTGAAAAAGAAGTACACTTCTGTCAGGACCACTATCGTCGAATGCGATTGACAGCCGGTTTGGGTCTGTTCTGGGCGACAACAGCAAGAACAGAACAGAACCAACATGAACGTATTGCAGATATTATTAATTAATAAAGATTTTAATGCACAACATAATTGAAGAATTTATTCTGATTCAAAGGGGAATCAGAATGCCAAATCCTAACTAGGCGAGAGGTGGGATGAGGTGAGAAATGCGATATCTGCTGATAAGGAGCTTATATACGTATACAGTGATAGGCCTCGTATTCCTATAGATAGACCAGCTGAGTGTCAACTGATGTGAGCTTGACTAACGTGACCTGCCAGAACTGACGCTATGCTTTATTTTTAAAAACAGTACTTATTACAGAAATAATATACTTTAAAAGAGCATAGTGAATCATTCATCAAATAACACTACAATTAAAATTATAATCAAGTACTTTCCATGTTCCTTAGTATGTGAGTTAACACATCAAAATAAGAGTATTTAAAATGTATTTTAAAGTAAAACCCTTTAAAGTGACATTCTCACAAAGTACTTAAACTTAATCATAAAAAAAAAACATTGTCGTGAAAGTGTACTCTCTTTAAAGGAGTAGTTCACTTTTGAAAAAACTTTTGCTGATAATTTACTCACCCCATGTCATCCAAGATGTCCATGTCTTTCTTTCTTCTGTTGAAAAGAAATTAAGGTTTTTGATGAAAACATTCAGCATTTTTCTCCATATAATGGACTTCAATGGGAACCAAACGGTTCAAGGTCCAAATGACAGTTTCAGTGCAAACTACAAACTGTTCAAAGGGCTTTAAACGATTCCAGACGATGAATAAGGGTCTTATCAAGCGAAACGATCGCTCATTTAAGAAATAAATAACAAAGTTTAAGTTTTAAGGTGAGCATTTGAGCTTATAAAACATAAACTTTGCTTTTTTTTAAAATTAGTGATCGTTTCTCTTGATAAGACCCTTATTCATCGTTTAAAGGCCTTTGAACAGTTTGCACTGAAAGTGTCTTTTGGACCTTGAACTGTTTGGTTCCCATTGAAGTCCATTATATGGAGAAAAATCCTGGAATGTTTTCATCTAAAACCTTAATTTCTTTTCAACTGAAGAAAGAAAGACGTGGACATCTTGGATGACATGGTGGTGAGTAAATTATCAGCAAAAGTTGTTTTTAAAAGTGAACTACTCCTTATGTACATTATCTGCAAGTACAATTTTATACTTTTACTTATTTACATTCAGCACAATTAAGTGCACTTGTTTTTCACAAGGGGAGCTACTCTTCTCTCTCAGCGTAAGCCAGTAATTTTATAGTAATTTTTAATTTAGTAATTAAAGCTTTCAACAACACACAAATCCAAAACAAAAACAACACAGTCCATGCAAAACATTTCCTATTATAGCTTGGATTGCAAGCTTGTTTTACAGGAAAAACGAAACTCGATCTACACTGGGCTTCACTAGGCGTAAATTTAAAAAGGCACTCTGTGTTCAAAAACCTGCCACTGCCCGTCACTGAATGAGGAAATATGATGAACTGAAGGGCTGTACAGGCCATTTTTCATTCAGCAGGTTCATACATTTTCTGTTAAACTGTAGTGAATAGAGTCTCTCCAAAAATCCATATTAATTCTGTGTGAGAGCATTGAAAAGGAGAAAAACGGAGGAATTTTAGACCCATAAATAGTACGGTAGAGGTCAGTCTACCTGCCATTGTTGCAGCCCACCCCCCAGACACGGATGTTGATTATGGGCTGACAATGGATGAGGCTGCGGTCCACGGGGTCCATAAGACTGAGAGTGTCCTTCTTGAGCACCATCATCATATCCTGACCCTGAACACACACACACACGTATGCATTGAGTGGTTGCGACCTTCAGTGCTAAGTGCGCTATGCTAAGTGCTTTAACCTGAGGTGATTTAATAGAATTCAAACTGAATTGTTAAATAGCGTGTAAACCTGTAAAATTGCTAATGGAAATACCAAAACATATACTGTAACATTCAGCAGTATGTGGCAACAATGTGTTGTGCTAGTGCTATTACGCCAGTCTGAATGAATTCAACGGACCTCCAAGGACATTGGTAGGCCTCAGCTAAGCACATCTATTCTGAGTCACTTATGTACGAGTCTAGGCCGCTCTCACCTCTCCCCAGGCGCCAACTGCGTCCCGGCCCTCTGCTTTACTGTGAGAGAGCTGCTGGATGCAGTTGTTCACCGCCAGACTGCTCTTGCCAGGGGTCAGCTCTTCCTCTGGGATCTCAACCCAACCCAGAGAACGCACAGCAAAACACTGTAAGACAAATGAAGAGATTCTCCTAACAGTACTAACTTTAGATAGATAATACATGATGCAAAATATGTTGACACTTGTTGTTAAATCCATTGGCATTAATAGTGAGTTGGATCTCCCTAATACTTCTGAGAAACCTTTCCACTCTGTGTATTAACATCTAAAATGTAAACAAAGGTAATGAGGTATATTGTGAGATTCATATTAGATCACACAAGTAAAGTTGCAACTATTCCTGGCCTAATCTTTGGCTGTAATACCGGGTCATAAAGTTATAATTAGGAATATATATACAGTATATACCTGTTAAATATTATGTTTGCGTTGTTGTGCTTAGAGTCAGTTGTTTTATTTTTGATAACTGATAACATAATGAAACATGCCAAATTGTGCAGACTTAATTGGCCAGGATGTCATATAAAGAAATTATGAAAACATGCAAAAACAACAATATTAATTATTGATTGTTGTAGTCAATATATGCTTTTTTCATGTGATATATATATATATATATATATATATATATATATCATATATATATATATATATATATATATATATATATATATTAGGGCTGTCAAATGATTAATCGTGATTAATCGCATCCAGAATAAAAGTTTTTGTTTATGTAATATATGTCTGTGCACTGTGTATAATTATTTTGTATATATAAATACACACACATGCATGTATATTTAAGAAAAAATATTATTTATGTATAAAACATTTATATTTATATATAAAATAAATTATATATAAATCTATACACAGTATATACATGAAAATATTTCTTAAATATATACAAATGTGTGTGTGTGTTTATGTATTTATAAAATTATTATACACAATGCACCTACATATGTTATGTAAACAAAAACTTTTATTTTGGATGTGATTAATCGCGATTAATCGTTTGACAGCCCGAATATATATATATATATATATATATATATATATATATATATATATATATATATTGCATAGTAAAATAAAACCTGTAGCTTGTTGTTTGCCAAGTTAAGCATTTTGTTCTTCCATCATATTTAAAATATTTAAAAATATAAAATATTTCCGTCATATTTTTATGGTTTAATCAGACTTTGTAGGGTTATTAAAAACAAATATCCCATCCAGACATCACTTTTGACTTCTAATATATTCACACAATTAAAAGAAATATTCACAATTACAAGAAATAAAGTTATATTGTGATATTTAAAGTCTAGACTGAAATATAAAGTACCAAATGTAAGCCATCTAGTCGCACAATTACAATAAATAAGGACACGATTTCAAGAAAAGTAATTTAGTGATATTTATCTAAATAGTTTTATTTTAACAATTTAATTAGATGGGGGCATTGCGTACATTCGGTTCATGTTGACATTCTGGATAACATCCATTTATATTACAGTGATTACAGGTAGGATGTTTTATAATGCCGTACCTCTGGTTTTCTTGCTTCAATCAAATATGACTCACAGCACACATACAGTAATGATGACAAGCCCCATGAAGCATCCTGGGCTTCGTTTTTTGTAATGTTTTGTACAGAGCATGCATCTTTGACCCTGCCTAGGATCATTTTACACAGACTCAATAAAGCTGTGTCTTAAAATTGCATCCCTTGTGCTTTTAAAGGTCACAGCCCTGCACTTTCTACATGCACACGCACATATACACACACATCCTCTGACTGATGCTCCTTTCCAACTCTGACCCTCAGTGGTTACCTCAGGATGTGCTTTCTCTTAAGTGTGATATTTGTGGGTCACAATGACTAACAGCAGAGAAAACAGTTATAAATTGTACATGTCGAACAGTATTAGGCCAGCACACAGCATGATTCTACCTTGGAGTCGGGATCCATGTTGGCACAGAAATACTCTTCCTGCCAGGAGGGCCTGAAGCAGAGCAAGAGAGCACATCATTACGATAATGACCCATAATTAAATACTGGGCTCATTTCAGCAGACAAAAATAAATAGATTAAGTCTTGAGATGCTGAACACTTATTTTCCTGTTTGGAGATCTACTAAAAGCTCTAGACAAGCCCATTTTTGTCCTGTAAACAAGAAACAGCCCCTATAATTATCACTCTCGGCTTTGTCCAGAGCATTTTGACCATACTTCCTCCCTAAAATAAACAGAGGTCCCGCTGAGGAAAATTATATAGAAAAGAGCTATTATAGAAGGTCCTTTATTGAGGACTTTGTCTAGGTAGAATTAATAATTGATTACACTAATTTATCCATTAAAAATGGCAATCAGTGGTCCTGAACTTAAAGCCAGAGTATAATTTTGTGCTCTGTTGTGTTATGTCACCTAAAGGTGCTGACAATATATGTGAAGGTAATTGCATTCACTGTAGCTGTCAACAATTCCCAAACAACTGAACAAAGTCATTGGAAAGGTCAGTCAATGACATGTTTTTCTAGTCTGATACATTAATGTGTTCACAGTATTTTGTCCTTCACTGGCAAAGACCACGTTTTGCACTACAAAATGTGGAGAAACTCTTCTCAGCGTTCATAATTCCCCAGGTGAGTGCTCGCTTATGTTCAAGCATTAGCGTGACTGGCGCCTCGTGGCCTGATATCAGAATGTTTGGAGGTTAGCCAAAGTTAAAGTTTAACATTATTTTTTTTAATCCTACTCTATTATTCTCCTTTGTACTACAATTTTTTTATCTTTGCATTACATTTAACCAAAAAGCCCTTCTAGGGAGAAGTGTTGTAAATTAGCTATGGCTAAAAACATTATGATACATGCATCAGATTACTGTCAAAGTGTATCTATGTTATTTGTATCTAAATAAACCACAGTCGTAAAGACCACACCTGACTGGCTGACTAAAGCGGAGCAGACATCTGTTCAGGTAATACCATCTTCAGTTATAGGAATGTGTTTGCCCAATTAGACGTCTACAGGCTTCAATAGTGGGATAAACAAACGAGGGAACGAATGGAAAGAAAATGTGCTTTTCATCTCCAGAGCACCAGAAGGACAATTTGGCTTAACTTGTATGTGTGTGTTCGTCTGCTAAGCTGTGCCAGAGTTTCATTTGCATCAAGAATGCTAATTGACACACTCGTGGGTAATGTGTTACTACATCCAACACATTAAAACAATCGTGATAAATTAGGTGAAGACACATTTTTAACTCATACCTCGGGTCTTAAGTGACCTGGAACGTCCTCCCCACTCGTTTTATTTTTAATTTAAACATCAACCTTCTTATTATTAGTCTTTTATCTATTCATTATATACAATATAACAAAGACTTTTTTAAATGAAAATGTCTAATTCTAATTATTAATCTAATTAATAGTCTGTAAATGTGTATAGGGTAGCTAGCGACCCGATGTATGTAATAGTGTAAGTATTAACTCTTACAAGTACAAAAAGGTAATAAAACACTATTTATTTTATTCTTTTGTAATTGTGAGAGTTTTATACTATTGCACAAGTTAGCGCATTAGTATAAAACTCACAATCACATTTTAAAATGAAAATGTCTAATTAAATCTAGTTAATAGTCTGTAAAGGTGTATAGGGTAGCTAGTGACCCAATCTATGTAATAGTGTAAGTATGAACCCTTACAAGTTCAAAAAGGTAATGAAATACTCTTTTATTTTCTTCTTTTGTAATTGTGATTGTGAGAGTTTTATACTTTTGCACTAGTTCGTGTTAGATTTAGATCCGGGTCGATGATTGGCAAAACGTGTATTTAAGGGTTAACAAAATATTTTGTGGCTTGGTGAATGTCTTCTCGGGGGGAGACTTGTTCCTAATGACTTTTATCAAATGTGTGCACATAAATGGAAATTGTTTATTGCAATACTTGATTCAAAAACATGGCATGACGTGATTACAAAAACGGACTGATATAACTGCCCAGGGGGGAATGATATAGCTTAGACGTTTCTCTTTCATACTTCTACTTTTTTCTAATTTAAGTTTAAACTTCGGCTCAGATGTTTCTCCTCGACTTCCTTAGGAGACATAAAAATGGACATGAATGAGACAGTTAGCATATAATAACATAATTACAGGGGTATTTTTTCTCAAGAAAAATCTGAGAAGCAGGAGATTTTATTAAAAAACTGCTCTTGGTTAACTTTCACTGCTGTCTGAGATTTTTTATAAGATCTCATTAGTGATTTTCCTTTACTACAGGCTATCAAAAATAGGTGTCTGGGACAAAGACAGAGAAATAATGTGTAATAAGTGGAATATTATACAATCAGACAGCCAGTCATTATTCTAGAACAACATGTCAAACAACCCCTTGTATCGAACCTGTTATAACCCTAATGGCTGATAACAAGACTATTATCCTAATCCTAATGAAATCATTTTATTTCAACCAGGATGTTCCAAGAACATCCAAGAGCATCTCCAACTTGGTTAAATCACATTGAGCTTCACACACTTTGGTTTGCATGTTTTAATGTAGCCTCTCCTCGGCCGTGCGACCACCAATGTATGTGTGCGTATACTCCCTCACCTTTCGCTCAGCGAGGGTAGTGGGCTTTCAGTCAGTCTTCCTCTTGAATCCCGCCTACCATCCACTGCAGTCTGAAGACATCAAGAGTGGAGATGTGATGACTGACAGAAACACACACAGAGCCCCACACACACACAGATCAGAGTATCTCACCTTGATCTGGCTGGCAGTGATGCCGTTAATGGTGTTTTGTTCCTCCTCTGCGCTGTAGGAGGGATGCTGCCATTGAGTGGTGCCCGTGGGCACGTGCCAGTAATAGGTGCCAGTGCTGTCACGTATGGTGCGCCATCCTGGAGGAAGATCCGAATCCAGCTCCAGACTCTGATCATTCCAGATGTTATCTGCAAAGAGAATGGATTACTGGATTAATCCGTACCTGAAATAAAACGTTATAAACATTTCACATGCTAGTTTGAGGGCAGCATGCAAGATTCTTGTAAATGTGCCATGTTACAATTCCCAACAGAGAGCAAGCAGCCCTCACACACACACTGGGGTGAGGTCACTGCAGTGATGGGCTCAGATTTACTCATGAGAGACAGACCAGGCCCTAATCTGCCCACATGACACAGCCTAAAATGAGGTCAAATCTAAAAGCAGCTCTGTCTTATTAAAAAAAGAGCTGGACTAATGTTCATTTGTATTATATCTTACTCTATCACCCTGTCCCTCTAACACAAACATTTGCCATATGTAACTTCTGTATCTGTTGTCAGATTTTATTATGCCATGCCTTTTTTTATTGATTTTAATATTATTACAAATTGTATTTATTAACACTTTACAATAAGGTTTCATGTGTTATTAGTAAACTACATTAGTTCACATGAACTAACGATAAACAATACACATACGGGGTTTATTAATATATTAATTAATTAATTCCCCCGTAATTAATTAATACGGGGTAATGCTTTCAACATTTACTAATACATTATTAAAATGAAAAGTTGTCTCTGTTAACATTAGTTAACGCACTGTTAACTAACATGAACAAACAATTATACACGTAAATGCTTTAAAAATATATTGTTCAAAGTTAGGTCATGTTAACTAACGCATTAACTAATGTAAACAAATAAGACCTTATTGTAAAGTGTTACCGATTATTTTTGTTAATCTGTATTTTTTTATTTTGTGAATAAACTTATTATTAGGTTTACATGCTTGTAGAATTTTCACAGAATTGAAATGACTGTCATTTGCAAAGGTGGGCACATTGCGTCGCCATCTTTTATTTTATTTAATAGTATTAAATAATTGTATTATGTTTTCGGGCTAACAATAAGTGTCTAGTATCCGCCACACACACGCAGTTTTGCTAGTTCTTATTTCTGTTTTCTTAGGCTATGTTTACACTGAAACGATACTGAAGAGAAAACGCAAAAGTGGCGCTGCATTATCACTTTTTATTCTGCGTTTAGACGAGCGTTTTGGGTGGGAAATCCGCGTGTAAATGGTGACGCAAGTGTGTGAAATTCAATATAGTATGCACTCCAGGCGGCTAGGTGGCGATGTGAAGCACTGCCACACAACAACACCAAGTCCGCGCGCCTGCGTACAACCTTCACTGTCAAGCAGACTTTTGCGTTTTTACCCTAAACACGGGAACACGTTTCGGGAACGTGGTTTCACTTGTTCGCGTTTTTAAGCCCCCAAAACGCCGTTGCCGTGTAAACGAAAGGCACATCCGATCAAATATTTTTACGTTTTCACCCGCAACCTCAAATAAAGTCAAACCGCCATCAGATACCTAAAATAATGAAATGACTATGACCTAAAGAACATAAAATGTAACACTAAAGACCCTAATCGACATAAATAGCAAAAAAAAAAAAAAGATGTAAATAAAATATAATCAGATGTGAATGTGATGCATCATGTAAGGACCTCAAGGAATGTCCTTGTGTTGTTTTTCACTGTAAAATATAAGGCGACTAAAAAAAATAATAATAAATTTAACAATATTTTACTGTAAATGTATTTTCATGTTGAATATTACACAATTTAATTCATTTTATAAATTATATAGTAATTCATCAACCAAACATTTGACAGTACTGTTAGAACCAATAGGCAGGTTTTAACGGTAGCGTTTTCATATTCTTTTCTTGGTAAAATGACAGCATTTTTTACAGTGTTCATGTGTGTGAAAGTCAACATGTCACGTCTCTGATTTAGTGCCTGAGATAAAGGCATAGGGCAACTGGCAGAACAGCAAGCGGGAAAGAGCAGCTCTGTCTGCTGAATTATATGTGCCTGAATTTATCTCTAGCCTGAGAGAATCATTTAACACAATGCATCTGGAGAGCCCTGTCCACTCTCACTAAAAAACACAATGCGGGATGCTGGAGGGGACGTTTGGGGAGAAAACAAGACTATAAGCGTGTGTGCGTGGTACTAGAACTGGGTCAGTAGTGACACGAGATTGCCTGGGCACGGGTATATGAGTTGCCTCTGACACTGACAGTCTCATAGAGACATTTGCACATTCATTTAAAATGTTGATTTGTTGAGGAAGCTACACACATCAGTACGAGTGTTTGGTATACAAATGATTTCTTGTGAGCTGTGCTTTAGAATAGATATTGGACCTTTTTAACACACATTATGCTGAACAGCTGATCTGTGAGCTCTCAGCATGCATTGCAACATGAATAAATTATGCAGATACGGCTACAGGCTTATTGTTTGGTTGTTTGCTGACTTTATTTATGCAGCTGTTGTTGTTTTTATCCTCACAGTTGTTTGTTACTTGTTTGTATTTGTGTAGTTATATTAAAGGAGTTGTTCACTTTTAAAAAATCTTTTGCTGATAATTTACTCACCCCCATGTCATCCAAGATGTCCATGACTTTCTTTCTTCAGTCGAAAAGAAATTAAGGTTTTTGATGAAAACATTCCAGGATTTTCTCCATTTAATGCACTTCAATGGGAACCAAACGGTTCAAGGTCCAAAAGACAGTTTCAGTGCAAACTGAAAATTGTTCAAAGGGCTTTAAACGATTCCAGCCGATGAATAAGGGTTTTATCAAGCGAAACGATCGCTCATTAAAAAAAAAAATAACAAAGTTTAAGTTTTATAAGTGTGATGATGCGCGTTTGTTACTCTCCTGTTCGAACTCGTTTATCAAAATGAACGAATCTTTTTTACGTGTCATTTGGTTCACTCAACGAACAAAAGTTGACTCGGGAAAAGATTAGTTCATTTTGATGAACGAGTTTGAATAGGAAAGTCACGAACGAGCATCACACCCTAACCCTAACAGAGCAAGGCGACCATTTGAGCTTACGAGACTTAATTTTTTTTTTAAATGAGCGATCATTTCGCTTGATAAGACCATTATTCATCATCTGAAATCGTTTAAAGCCCTTTGAACAGTTTGCAGTTTGTACTAAAAGTGTCTTTTGGACTTTGAACCGTTTGGTTCCCATTGAAGTCCATTATATGGAGAAAAATCCTGGAATGTTTTCATCAAAAACCTTAATTTCTTTTCGACTGAAGAACGAAAGAAATGGACATCTTGGATGACATGGAGGTGAGTAAATTATCAGCAAAAGTTTTTTTTTTTTAAAGTGAACTACTTCTTTAAAAGGTTTTTTTTTTTACAATGCACACAATTATGAATATATCGTATATGTAAAAAGCCCAAACATTGATTATGTACCACATTAGTGCCTTCCTAAACTTACAAAAATATAATGTGTATGCATGTCTACCTTTTTTATATCCTTTCTGAACAAAAAAATGAATTTGTTTAAAAATACATAAACTCGAAAATGACTGATCGCAAACAGCTGAACGGTGGTGTATGTTTTCTGAGAGTGTGCGATATAAACAGGACTGACAGGGCACTAAGTGAAGAAGAGGAGAGGATGTGCTTTCACTTAGCTTTGCTTTCAACAGATTTCTGCGCTTGGAGAGTCCTGTTAAAGCCACAATAATCTTACAACACAAAGGACTGTGGGTTTACCCTCTAAACCAACACCTCAAATCTACTTCAATCCAATTAAACTTGTTGCAGTCCAGAGGCTTACTAGATGACCATTTTTACACCTATAAGCTGATTTAACTAACGGCTTAGACTGTTATCAGGGTTGGTACAGATTTTTTTCGAGTGAAATTCAAGTCGTTTTCAAGCAGCGGCGGCATATAAACGTCTCTGTGAATGTTTGTGTGTCTGCGGCCCTCCCAAGAGATCATCAATCATGTCCAGATCGAACTCCTCTTTTTCACAAGCCACCCCTCGCCTCCGCTCCTGACAGGCCATAATAATCGCACTGTGTTACCATGACATTTTTAGTGTTTTGCTGTGCTGTCAGCTGAAATAAAACACAGGCAGAAAAGGGCTGAAGGAAGAATAAAGGTTATCCTCAGTCTAATTCTGGTCCACATTCACTACTGATGTCTTCTTACTGTCTGTGTTTGGAGCTGAAGGCAGTTTTAATAAAAGTGCAATGAGTGGATGCATGCTGAAACGCAGATGCCTCACTTGTTTCAGGCTCTGGGGCAGGTAGATGAATATTAATGGATATTCCAAGAAGAAATAAGTCGCTAATATACAACTGTTACATATTACATGATACATCACGCAATAATGTCTTATTGCAAATCTCAAATGCAAGTCAGTGGTTTCAAGAAAAAGTGTGGGTTATGAACTCCTAATGGTATAGTGAGACACGGCATCACTTCCTGTAATTGTGGGATCACAGCTTTTCGCACGTAGGTGGTGCCGCAGTTCCCATCACGCACCCACTAACAACTTCAAGGCTATGTCATGGGGATGAAGCGATAACAACAGATTGGGGGATGGAGGGGTTGAGAAGAGGATGTTTGTGAATTATTGATGATCTCCTGAGAAAACCTGCACTGCCTGATCCAGTCCCTATAGAAACTGTTATATAATGATCGTGTCCAATATGGTGCAAGAAAACCTAGTTAGTGGCACCATGTTGACAAAGTCTGACATTAAAACATGTTTTTGGCACTCAGAGTTTAATGTTCGAGTACATTTGCTGAAGAGTGCTTGCCTGCGCACAATGCTAGCTCTGGGTGGTTGCCAGGCCATTGCTATATTGCTAAACAGTTTAAAGCATATTGCGGTCATGTTATTGCATTTGCTAGCTAGGGTGTTCTGGGTGATTGCTAGGGTGTTGCAAAGTGGCTGCTTCCAAAAATGGTCTTATAGTCTCTATGGTATGCATAAAGTCTTAGAAAAGTAATCACACCTCTCCTCAATAAGACATACGAGTTGCCGTTAAACTTGTTTAAGCAATATTAGCACTGATGCAATTCAAGCACCACAAATGTTTGACGTTATTCCAGAAAATCACTTGAGAGGACACATAACTCGACACCCAGATACATTTGAGAGTAACCACAGACAACTAAAGAGTCTAAAAAAACAACATGTCTGAATTGTGCCTTTAACCAGAGAGCTCTCACGTGGCCAATCAGTACTGACCACTCCTGACTCCCATGAGCCACTGAAACAACTGTAATAAAAAGGCACTGATTGCAAACAATAGATTTTTTGTCTTCCAATTCAACCACTTTCAAAGTAAAGCTGAAGTGTGAGGTAAAGAACGTTTTCGTTTAAAAAACGGAGACCGTTCGCTACGTTTGCATCCGAACTAAAACAGAAAAAACGAAGACCTAAAACGGAGACGTTTAGAAACGCTGCGGCTCCGTTTTGTGTTTTGAATCTCCTGAGGGCGTTTTAGTGTAGACGGGACAAAACAGAGGACTTTAGAAACGATGACGCAGAGGCTCACGCTCGGCTCTATGATTGGGTGTCATCAGTCATGACGTGTCCTTCTCTGATTCGTCAGTAGGGTTGGGTATCGTTTGAATTTGATTCTGATTCCGATTCCTTGTTTCGATTCCGGTTTCCAACGATTCTCGATTCCGATTCTTTTAAGAGGCAGGGTCAAAAAAGTTTAGCTAACCTTGCTAACCAACGGTCTTTCTGAAGGAAATACTCTTTTTGTCACAAATTTTGCATTTTGCCGAGATTTCGTTATTTTTAAAAAAGTGAAGCCACACTTTGGACCGCCGACGTAAGCTACTCATGTTCGACTCGCGCGGTTATGCCAACACTTCCGGTAGACGCTTCTTCGTTGGTGTTGTTCAGCGGTTTCTTCTTCCGCTCGGCGGACTGTGAATATCAAAACTAGGAATCGAAATTTTAACTTTTGAACGATTCCGGGAAAAACGAAAAGTTAGTCCCGGTGCCAATCGATACTCGACTCTCGATACCCAACCCTATTCGTCAGCCACCCATCACATGAGGAATAGTCATAGACAGTAAAAGAAATGGACAAAGCGACCCTATTGATTTCAATGGAGAAGACTTGAACCCCGATTTTTGCACTTCCTGTCTGATGTCTGAGCGACTGCACAGGCTCAAAATAAGCGTGACGACAGTCTGACAGTTGTAAATATGCTTCCTCTGGATTCCAATAGGACTGCATGGATAAACTTTATTTTTAATGACGTTCCAGAAACATCGTCCGTCTGTTCGCTTCATTTCACTGAGGATTGTGTTGTAAAGAAGACTGGATTTGCAGAGCGATTTAGAGTAAAGAACCGTCTATATTGGATCCGACAGGAATTGTGCAACACACGGACTCTGGGTCGAACATGTATGGGCGAATTATTCCGGTTGCCATTTTACAATATTGGAAGTTTTCAAAACAATTTCCCCCAAGTGCATCGACGAGTGAGTCGAAAACTCATTATAATATGCAAAACTGTTATCCACTCACGGCACTGGGCGTTTACTTCCAAGTCTTCAGCGCGAGATGCCCATGAAAACCGAGTGTTTTTCAGCTAGGCTCAAAACTAGGGTACAAAATAGCCTATCACTTATTAATTTTGAGGTTTTTGAATGCAAAAACCAATCGAACATCATAAGTTGACCTCAGACAACAATATAATAAAATTTAAAAAGCCAGTTCATGACCCCTTTAAACCAAGAAGCTTTCTATTGGTCATGGCAATTTAGTTTTCTTTGTTCTGTTCCTTTGTTCCCCACTTCCTCGCTCCTCATTTGTTACCATGGTATTCATTAGCACACCTGTTTCTAGTCCTCTTAGTTTGTCCTGTGTGTATTTTTTTTCTCCTTTCAGTCAGAAAAGTCTTTCAAACCAAGGAGCTTTCTGTTGGTCAGTGTGGAGAATCCACGTGGACAACTTATAATCGTTACAAAATCATTTATCCACATGCAAAATTCCCGAGTGCATGGATCCTACTGAGATTACTGAATTTTGAATTTCATGTCATACCTACAATAGCCCAGCTTTTGTGCTTGTACCAAACAACACAGTGCTAACGCTGTATTAGCATTAGCACTGTAATAGCAGCTGCATTGCTACATAAAAACAGTTATATAATAACCAATTATAAACTGGTTTTAAAAACCCAAGAAGCACTATTGGAAGAATAAGGGGAATATTGCGAAAAAAGCCAAGAAAAGGACAAAGCTCCAATATGTCCAGTTTTGAAATCTGTCAGGACAAATGAGAGAAAGAGAGAAGCAGAAAGAGAGAATTGTAGCTACATCTGGGGGAAAATAATCCCAATGGCGTTATGTCTGTGGTCAGATAATCCCGATTCAGATATGTCCGTGTGAGGTCAGACCGGGAAGATTAAGAATAGAGGTGGATCTAAAAACCCATCTGGGACTTAATCCTTGGGCCTTCAATAAATCAAGAAGCAAGACACAGCATTTTATTGCGGACGCCCTTATGAAGACATCCGCACATGGAGGCGGGCAGCATTTCAGTAAATGAAAGTACAACAAAATTGATTAAGTAAAGAAAATTTGCAGCAAATCCAGTCGATTCCTGCACATCATCTACAGGAGCTCAGCGTTCACTCAGCAATGTGCCTAAGTGCCTTAGTGTCCATGCCTTTGCCTTTGGAGAAGCGATCCCATCATTCAATGTCTCTCGTACAGACACAACAGACAAACATTCATTCTCACACACACCACCTCTCTGTGTGTTTAACTGAAGTTATTTTAAGAGTGATGACGTGGATAGGACGCGCTGAGGACAGTTTCTCCCTTTGTACACATACAGGGTATTTGATGCATAATGTGTCCTTTTTATAATAAACGTCACCGTTTTAGGGTCAAATTTATAAGTCTATTAAACAAAGTGCATATTTTGGGTCCTCTGATATTTTAGGCGTACATTTCAGGCTTACCATTATAATCAACTTTTTTGCTTCAGTGGTTCATTTTAAATGGTTCTGTGATGTGATGTGACATTATTTTCATTATATTCCATGTAGTCTCTAAATAAATAATTTTTACATAGATTTTATAATTTTTTTAAATAATTTTTAAATAAATATTTTTTACCTGTCAATAATATAGAGTTTTAGATTGAGTTTAAGCATGTCACACCACAGGACATCAGCTTTTTTTCAATCTCATCAATCTCCATCCGCAATTCTGTGAACAGAATATGGATATTATTTCATGCAACGTGATGGTTTACTGGTCAAACACCATCTAAGATCCCGTTAATATTATCTTCTGTTGTTTATGACTAAAAACTCAACATATCAGCCCACTATAACTGGGAAGTTTCATTTGAACACTTTTGGAAGCAACTTTTAGCATCACTAAGTACGTTGTTTTGATTATAATAGTTAAATGTATCACATTTGGCACAACCTCAGGAGGCTGCAACAATTATTAATAAACAAGTGTTTACAGTTGGAGCTCTTTGTATAAATCATTCAAAATGATTGCAAAAATATCAAGCTCTACCACATAGACTCAAGAATGGAAAGTTTACTGGTCTTCATGTTATGTGGACAAATTATGCTGCCGTGTTTCTATGATCTAATCCTCCAACAGATGCATAATCCCAACAAAACCGCACAGGTGACATTGTCCATGAACGCTTGTACGCCTGGCCCTCAACAAAATCAACAGGCAAACCACTCAATTTCAACTTTTTTTTTAGATTGTGTTGGTCTGGAGTGTGAAAACCAATTGATGCACAACTCACAACAGCGAAATCAAGTCCGTTTGACTAAACGTCTCAAAAACAGGGTCTTTAAAAAGTCGGGTGGATCTAGTATGACACAGCACCTGTAGGCTAGTTAAAGTCATAAGTGAGCGGCGGAGCGTGTGAACAACAGACAATGTCTGAAGATGAAGAGGAACTCTTCCTCTCACTTCGACGCCTAAGTAGTAGAGAGTGCACTAAGCAGAGAGAGAACAAAGAGGAGGGGAAAGTGTAGATGCATCTGTGTACCTACCGTCATAGTTGACGATGATGATGGCGAGCATGTAATCCTTGCCCAGCATGGTGTCGTCCCGAAAGTCCCCTGAGGTTAGTTGAGATACATTCCAGTTCAAAGCGTCCCAACACCACCAACAAACTCTGCAGCACACACTCACACACAGGGTGACCACTGCACTCAGAGATACTCTCACATGCCAAAAGGATTAAAACCCACACTCCTCTTTTCCTCTCTCCGTCTATCCCCTCTTTTATTTCCCCCTCAGGTAATTTCACTGCTGTCTAATCAACCTCATCTTTGTCTAATGCTGCTCTTCTGCTCGCTACCCTATTCTGTTCACTGCCGTTCCGTCAAGCTGAGAGTGATGCTGTTTGTGAGATTGCCTCTCTCCCTCTCTGTCAGTGTGTGTGTGTGTGTGTGTGTGTCTCTGTGGATTCTGTAATTCAGTAATGCCTGCAGCTATTCCCCTCCTTCGCCCCCCTCCCCATCTCTCTCTCGCTGGCTCTCTTTGCCCCCCTAAGCTCATGGTGGTGCCTTAAGGATGGCTGAAAATAATGTAGGTGTACATAAATATTATACATGGAGAATGTGTCTATGGAAATATAGGCTATAAAGCGAAAAGGGTTTGAAGTATTTTTTTCTTCATTAATCAAACAGGGCACAAACTGTGACGTGTGTTCCTGAGAAGAATTAGTGTCTCCAATCTGTTCCACACCATGAGGCAGAGAATCACCATCTGTAATGTGAAGAGTGCAACACTGGTTAACTTTCTGTACATTTAAAAGCCCTTTATGTGTTGTTTCGTTATCAAAATATGGTATTTGAGTTCATGTTATTGTTTTATGAGAGGAATGTTTTATTAATTTGTAATATAACAGCTTCATTGGACTTCATAAAACGTTTCTGGGAAACATCTTACGATGTGATTTAATGAGATTAGCAAGCTAGCTGTTACTAAAAACCGAGCGCGAGTTGTAAACATAATAATGTAAACATATGACTCGTACATGACATATTCTTTAAATGGTCGTGGTCAGTAAACAGCTAAGGGGTGTAAAGGTTTGTAGTTTGCGTTGTGTTGGTCCACCTTAATTCCTCCCGTCATGAATTCAAGCGAAGTCCGTCATCGTCCAGCCTCCGTTTGCATCATCACTTTGGACTGGTTGCCACGGCAACGACTTCTCTGTCGCGAGCGTCTGTCTGCTTCTGCAGTCACAAATGGGCGCGCGCGTCTCTAATCAGTGGAATAGGCTGCTGTAACGATAGCATAGTGCCATAATTATATTTTATGTACATTGCAGGCTTATGCCCAAGCCACAGATCATGTAGGTTATGAAACAGGTTACATATCGTTGTTGAAATATGGAAAATAATTTCATACATTCTGAAAATAAAGCATAACCATCTCAACTGTCTTTTGAATATGAAGTGTGCTAAATATATTTAGTATACACTTGTAGTGTACTTCGAATCTTAAAGGGATAGTTCACAAAAAAAATTGTCATCATTTACTGCAGCCTCATGTTTTTTCCCAAACATGAGTTAATTTTTTTCTTCTGAAAACACACACACACACACACACACACACACACACACACAAAAAGATAATGTGAAGAATGTTGACACCAAACAGTTGATGGTAGACATTGACGTCTATAGTAGGAAAACAAATACTTTTTTATAGTCAACGTATCGTCAACAGTCTTATTACCAACATTCTTCAAAATATGTATATATTTATATATACATATACATATATATATGTATATATTTTTAAAACTGTAGGCCTACTTGCAGACAATGTAATATTAATTAAACAAAAGCATGATAGTTTCCTCACACTTCAGCCCACTATTAAAACGCACACTTTGTAAGTTTTACTTTAAAGTATTAAATGATCATCTTTTATAGGCCTAATCTTTTGCAATGCTTTAAAGCATTGAAATATTGAGTGAATGAAAGGTGGCTAAAACAATGGGAGGAAGAGAGGAAATGACAGAAGATATTAGATGTGCAGGCATAAACAGGAGAGATGAGATAATTTCAAGGTTAAGATTTGTATACACAAGACTAAAAGGTACACTTTATAAGAGGAAACAATACAGCAAGGAGTGATTAGTGTGGACAAGAAGAAACAACGTCAGAAAGAAGCATTCTGAAACAAAATTTATGCAAAGATAAAACAGGCAATTTAAACAAACAGATATTCAACAAAATCATTGTTATAGTTGTCCTTTTCAATATATTAATTTGTGGGAGAGGATATAAATAAGGGAAGGGAAAGAGAAGAAGGCATTTAAATCCGCACTCCATACCAGTCGGTGGTGGTAATCCATCATTTCGTTGTTTGTCAACCGCCATTAAAACCTGAAAAGAAGAAGAGAATGAGACAGACCATTGTAATCGAACTTAGAGCTCGATTTATGTAGGTTTCAGGTTGCTTAATCGAGCTCAGAATCGCTGATCCCGCACAGACAGTCATGGCGGACAAGGTTGGTGTGCCACCGAATTTAATTCGAATTTTTTACAAGTCACTTTAATTTCTGTATATTTAGTTCTGTTCTCGATTACTGTTTAGCTACTTAGTCATGGCATTTAGTGCCCGCGAAACAACGGAAAGAAAACCAATTCTGCAGTTAAGTTCAGTGTTTGAGTTAACTTAGTGACCCTGTCCAGTTCAGCAGACATCACTCTGTTAACTTACATGTGTTTTCCCTGTCACGTATCTGTATTTTATCCATATCCCTAAATGTCTTCTAAATATATATTTTTGATGAAACACGTAAGATCTCTTTTCTGCTGGCACACCCGCGATGACTCATTCTGCTGACAGTCCCATCAACCGCAGCTATGATGATGACGACGGGGTTGTTTGTTTGTTTGTTGTACATTTCTTTATGTCTTTATGTTTCTTGAACAGGACCCATTCCGACAGCTGAAAGACCTGTCTCTGCTGAAAGGCCAGCTCGAAGACATTCAGCGTCGGATGGAGGATGAAGTTGGGGTTGGAATTCCACAGGCAGGACTTCATATATTTTTGTCAAACACATTCTTTTTTTTTTTTGTCATATTATCTTATACATCAGTTAAAGTGTACAAATTAAAGTCACTTCAAATTGAGGTTGTTTTATTTGCTTTGTTATCTGAGGATGATATAGTGTTCATTTTAAATTCTTTCAAAAAAACAACAACAAACAAACAAGAAAAACAGGTTTGTTGTTGGTGAATTTACATTTATGTAAATCAAATTTACCGAGGAAATAAGTAAAATGTATCACAAAGCAAGCTTTGTTTTTTTAGTGGGGTAAAAATCAAAGTATCCAAAAATGATGTAAAGGTTACAGATATATAGAGATATTCTCTTTAGTAAATGTGTCAATATTTTTCAATAGTAGTTCAGTATATTTTTTGTCAAATTCTGGACCCTTTTCACAGACTGTGATTCTTGCAA